>OX451212.1:5782869-6382869 GCA_949628255.1 Macrophya alboannulata | reverse complement strand
AGTTAAGAATTTAGTAATCACTGGGCAGCTGGCCGCCGCGTTCTTTCGTAACTACCTGCAACGAGGTATAATTCATTTGAGTAAGTGCTCCGGAGTCCCCAGACACGTCATGACACAAGACAATTATTCCCGTATCTTTAAGGAATAAGGAATACTTTATACGCCTTTCAGGTAGTTTCTAGGTGCGTAGGATACCTTGGCGAGAATGTCCATCAATCCAAGCGAGAGACACGAGTCTTGGATTCTGTGATAAGGATTATAAACTCTCAATTATCAAGGTATTACAGTGGATTTCGTTTACGCCTTACAAAATTCTTTGCAATAAATATCAGACGAGAAAGACGTTAGTTTAACGTAAAAATTTTACCGCCGTTTCATCGCTAATCGAGCGCTACCTGCGGATATATGTGTATGTAGATATAGCTTGGAAAAATTCCAAACATCATGGAATGCCGGTGTATAAAGCGCGGCGTTTAATCCGACGAAGAATTGAGAGAAAAAAAAATGGAAAAACGAAATAAAAAGGGTTTATTAACGGTTCGGACGGTAGCGGATGACGCGAAGGTTTAATCGGTTGTCGCATAGCGTTAAACGACGTGTAATTTTTTTCGGATTAATTGATCGTTAATTATTTCTCTATAATATGTACAATAAGGGAAATAAATTATTGGGCAGTGGGTCCGATTGTCCTTTAAATATAACAGCGATCCGTAAATATATATGTATCGGTATATATGTATTATTAATTTATTCCGGAGCAAAGAACCTTTCGTGATTCAGGAAGAGACTCGTGCAGGGTTTTGATTGCTTTCGCGCAAAATCTCGATCGAAATTAATTATCATGATTCACAATCAAGAGACTGTTAAATATTATACTTATACGGGTATAGATCGCTTTAATTGGAAGAGGTTAATAACTGTTTGCGAACAGAGAGAGAGAGAGAGAGAAAAAAAAAATCACAATTTATAGTCAACAATCGATGTTTGTATGCTTCGAGAGAAATTATTCTGCGTTTTATACCTTCCAATCGGAAATTTTTGTACATTATTCAGTTTTTGTTGATAAAAAAAAAAAAAACCAAAAACCAAAAAGATATAAATGAAAATGGGTATAAATTTAATTTCGAATTTTGTACAATGAAGTCAGAGAAGAAACAAAATAATGTAAGAATTACCAAAAAAAAAAAAAAAAAAGAAAATGAGAGAAACTGAGGCAAACGCCTTCTCATTTTTCATTTTGTAATAACTACCGCTTACACACTCGAAACGTACGCATAGGGCATAATAGTAGCTTCTACAGAAATTTCTTACTTCCGTGGGAACGTTCAAGTTTTAACCAAAAAAGAAAAGAAAAAAGGTAAAAGGAAGGAAGAAGAAGAAAAAAAAAAGAAGAAAAAAAAAGATCCTCGAGCAGGTCTCTGAGACTGACGATGATTATTAGCTTTGTTACAAGCCCGCATTATACAGAAACGTGCGTGTAGGTATACATATTACGTTTATACGCACGTGCGTTATCGCGTGCGGCCACCGTGCGCAATTATAAGGTATAACACTTGCGGATGCGGTGTGACGAGAAATAAAATGACAAAAATTTTTATCTTTTCGGATTTAATTCGTTGCCTTTTCTTTTTTTTTCCAAAAACTCATCGCTGTGCTGCAGATGATCGTTAAGGTAGAGATTAACTTAATTGCGCGAGGCTCGAAAAGTGGCGCAGAAAATATACAGCCAAGGCAGGGCGAGACGTATAGGAAAGAAAATGAGTTCGTTCTTCTACTGGATGGAAAAATTGATGTTCAAAATAACCGAATCCTCCTCAAGAGACGAATCAGCAAATAACCGAACTGTTCCATTAAGATTGCGAAGTGATAAATCTAGATTAAATTTTTCCCCAGTTCAGTAATTATAAGACCAAAAATTTTGTCATGGTTTACGAGCCTGCAGAAAATTGACGAATTCTCATCGTGAAGTATCTCGTGTAATTATGTATAAAATCGAAAATTGGCGAGATTAGCAAACCCTGCAGATAATTACCGCATAGTGCGACACGAACATTTTGCAAGTCGTTAGAAATCCAGAAAAAGTAAATTGAAGGGCAATTAGAACTGCGTGGAACCGAAATTATATCGTCTCTTAATTTTTTTTTATTCTTGCTTTTCGTATGAAATGAAGAATTTGGAAACTTAATACAAAACGCAAAAACGTATAAATCGCCGAAAAAATCTCCGGACATTCCTGGCTGATGTTTAATACCTGCCTATGAGGTCGTTGCACGTTTCTAAGTCGATTCTATAAAAGCGAGGGGGGATCAGGGCGATTAACTTCACCTAAAGTCGTAAATCTTGGTTCATTATCCGGCTCAGAGTCGGCGCAAGAAGCTTTAAAAGTCGTCAAAATTAAAACAGGGTAAAGAAATAATGTAAATTCTAATCCCACGACGTTATTATCGAAGCTACATCTACCGTTCGATTACCTTTCCCGACAAGACCCGGCGGTATCCTCATAATTAACCCCTTGCCTAAATTAAATCGTCCCGGTTGTTGACTTCCGCATATGACTTCCGGCACGTCTCATGCGGCCCGCAAAGTTCAAAGCTTCAAAGTTCGAGGTCCTTCGGGTCACGGCTCGGATCCTTATTCTTAAAGTTTCGACTTGGTTGTGCAGGGTTCGGGTTGATTTTGGGTCAAAGGCACCGCCCCGGACGCACTTTGTGGAAGATACGGTCCCGTAGAGGCAAACGCCTCCCGTAATCGACGTAAATCAAATTTACTATAATAGAATATTAAATTTATGCCCTAAGTCAGTTAGGCCCAGGTATACCTACCAGCCATCGGGCACAAAGGTCGGCCTCAAGAGTACATCTGCCTATAATATACCAACATTATTATTACACGTCTCTATATATCCATAATACGAGATAAACCGGATGTCCCTGCTGCAGTAAGCCCGTTATAAAAAAATTTTCAAGAAAATATGCGTATATCTATAAGTAGTTGAATAGGATAAGGCCAAATTATTACATAACAGGACTCTAAACGCGTCCCACGGCTAAGGTATACCGAGCCATAACTCAAACGCGAATGAATTCGTCCATAAACATCCACACGGTATATCTTTTAACCATAAATCTCCGTGTATTGATAGAGTGGATAGTTTCAGCCATTACTCTTTATGATTCAACAATTTTTTATTTTTTCTCTTCACATACATAGTTATAGGTATATATACATATACACCCACCTAATTCTCTTCCTCTTCGTTAACCAACATAAAATTAAATTTAAACGACTATATTACCTACCCTACGATAATTTTGACTCCTGATTATCATCGGCGATAAAGTTTGCTATTGAGTTTGAAAATTTAGTTTTTTTTTTGGGATCGTTGAGCCTCTCCTTTTTTTTTTACTTGTTAGTAAAATGAAATCGCTCTACTCTGGGGATCAAAGGATATAGGGATTCGATATATTGGTAATAGATCGTCCTAATTCAGTTAATCTGTGTATATACACTGCACACGCATATTACCTTGAATATATATACATAAATATCGCTTTAGGGCTAGAATTAGATAAAACTCAGCAGGTACTCGGTGGTTAACATAAATTTTTGTCCTAATTATGCAGATTATTTATAGTCTCCATCATAGTTTGTGTATCACTGAAGGCCTATACGTATAGTACATTTATATACGATACGTATATATATATATATATATATCTGTGGTATTTTAAACCGAAATATATATCTATTGCCTCGGGCTCGGTATACCTACCTATACTCGGCTAACTCTATAATATAGTCGATGTACCTATTATACGTTATATTATAGTACCAAATTAATCCAACGAGAGAAATATATACGGTGGATTAATAAGTAGCGTAATTTATCAAGAGCTCCATTAAATATGTATATGTATGTATACAGCTGTATATACGCATATGTATGTATGTACAAGGCATGCGTTCATTTACTATTTATAGAACAGTTTTTCAGTCTCTATTTTATTTTTCTCATTCTTTTTTTTTTTTTTTTTTTGATATTCTATTATTAGAATTGTTAACGAATTTTTGCGTGCGAATAGATATAGAAATAGTAACGTGAAAGCTCTGGTTCCAGTTATCCAGTATAGTACGTTAAGTTGACTGTTTAATTTCTTGTACAGTACAGATATATAAATGAATGGAAAAAGGTAAGGAAACAAAAATAACGAACGATGATGGTATAGGTAAATTTATGCTAAACTAGCGTAATCGCCTTGTTTCACGGTCCGCGGTACATGTAGGTATATTTCTTCTTACCCAGAAATTATAAGAAAAGGTAAAAAAGAAAAAAAAAAAAAAAAAAACGGAAGACAGATAAGAAGGAAGAAATTTATTCAACCAGAAAAATTATACAGATATACACCATAGGCATAAAATTATTCTCGACGGTTTTCTACGGATCGATGAAATTTGATTGTAAAATTTCACAATTTTCCTGAAAAAAAAACAAAAAAAATTGTAGTTTCTCGTAGTGATTCCGCAAATATTTCTTTCGTTTCGTCCGGTCAGTTGAAAGAAAAAAAAAAACAAGAAGAATGAAAAGCTACAATTTTTCAATTTTTACGGTTTATAAACTTAAAACCCTCTTGTTTCAGATGGCCAGTATCGAGGTGTCTCTGTCGACAACACCGAGACGTAAAAAGGGTGGCAGTATAACTGGTGTGACTCCTTCGCCGGCTGGACATCGAGCTCGAGACGTTGGGAAAGAATTGGACGCCCTTAGGATAGCGCTTAGAGACAAAGAGAACATAATCCAGAAGTAATTATCCCTTGAAATATCACAGATAATTTGTAAAAAATAAAAAAGAGGAAAAATGTATGCAGAGTTCACGTTATTTTTTATTCGTTTATCTTATCTTGCATCTTATCTTGTTTTATTTTTATTATTTTTATTTATTTATTGATTTATTCTTCTTATAATTCTTTGACTTCAGTCTCAAAGGACAATTGTGCAATACACTTAGCAATCGGTTATCCTTACGAAACGGACCTTCCTTGACCGAATCGGACCGCAAAGCTGCCGAGGATCGACTCCAAAGATTGCGTCGCGATGCTGATAACAAAAGATTGGCTATAAAAAATCTGAAACTAGCGCTTGAGCGGCTCGATATCACAGAGTAAGTTAAACATTGAAAAAAACAAATAACAACAACAAAAATTTATAAATAAATGAAAAAAAATAAAATAAAATAAAAAAATTTCTATATCCAATGACCTTTCGTCGTCGTTTCAGCTTAAAAAAAAAAAACTATCCGTAGAATCAAAATAAATGAATGTATAAATTTCAAAAAAAAAATATTTCATTTATTTCTCTAAAATATATCCCATATGGTCTAGTGGCTAGGATACCTGGCTTTCACCCAGGAGGCTCGGGTTCGATTCCCGGTATGGGAAATTTTTTTTTTTAATTTTTAACTGGAAATAAGATCGCAGAATCACAATTTATTCATTTTTAGGATTAAAAAAAAAAATCCTAAACCTTTGACGTCATCATTATTTTTAATCCTATTGTTTTTTTTTCTGTTTCTTTCTTTGTTTCTTTCTCTTCAGCAACATAGACGTTAGAATTCAGCAAGCAGAATTGGAGTATCGATTAGGAAGGGAAGAATTGGAACTTCTAACTCTTCGCGAAGAGAGTCGAGCCCTTCAGGCAGCGCTTGAGCTCGCTGATACTCAGGAAAAACAAAAAAATCACACGATTTTCAGGTACGATATATGAATTTCTTATCAGCCCATACCAGAGCAAAAAAAAAAAAGGCAATTGGCCTACAAAATTTAGAGGAGTTTTGATTTTTCGATGAGAAAAGGTTTTTTCGCAATATTCCCTTTCCGGATGGTCCTACACCCAATATGGTTATTATCAATCTCGTAGAAGAGATACTTTTCAACAACTTTTGTTCAAAGATTTTTTCTGTAGGTCGAATAGTTTTTCATCTACGGCGACGCAAAGTGGCCGATGTAGCGCGAAGTTTTTCAAATACTCGTTATTTTACCAGGGATTTTAGCAATTTTGTATATTGACTAATTTTATATACCTTATACATACCAATATATGCATATCTACTAATACCCCGAATTTTCATATCTTTCATCGCTTTTACAGCTGCATTTCCGGTTCCACTCAAGTCACGGTTCACGCACTCGAAGTTAGCGCCGATCCTAAAAGTCCGAGATTCGGTGCTGGCCCTAGAGACGATGCACCAGGCCTTTACGTAGACTGGGCAGTCGAAGATTCGGGACTTTGCAAAGGCGACAGGTGAATATAAAATACGAATTATTAATCGAGAAGTTGGATCCGATTATTAAAAAATCAGCGTATGTTCCCTTATTGCAATAATCCGAAGGATGATTCGCAGAAACGCTCATACACCTAATTATTCGAGTGCAAAGAAATTTCCGAAATCGACGTTTTATTTCTCTGGAAACTAATTTCGAACGTAGATAATTAATTTTTTCCCCTTATCTTTCATGTCTTGCATTTCTTATCTGTTATCGTTATTTCAAACAGTGAGATTAAGGTCTCTGCGTATTATTTTGTTATTCCTTGCTCCAGTTACTCCGCGTTATGTCATCTTTGCGTTGCTTCAGAAACCACAATAGATACAAAACCGGGGATTATTTACACGCATTTTCCAGACAACATGATATCACATGTATATATGGCCTCGTGCAGGACATAAGTCACGGGTTTTATCTACCCAAAGAACAAAGAATAATCTTGGCGGTCGGGTTCCCAGAGAATCGTTGTAGCGTAGCCTGGATAGAATCCACCGGAAGTTCGCCATGTGGTTCCACTAATTGCTCGGTATGCCTAACGTTCGCACGACCTCGTCCCCAACCCGGTATAACGCACGTAAACATACGTATGAATCATGCTTTCAAATCGATTTCGATACAACTACAAATCAACGGATCAAAAACCTCGTCTCTTCCTTTTGACAATTTTTTGTAATTTTTTTATGAAGTCGGAAACGATCTTCCGGTTTCCAAAATTGAAAAACCGAACGGTAAAAGCTTCGTCGAAGCTCTAAAATCCGGCCTACACTAATCGGGGTAAAAAATGTCGATTAAAATAATGAAAATTTGTTATTCTCGGTCAATCTTCTGTACCCAAAATATTTCGTTAAAATAAATTAACGTAGACAATTATTTTTGACCGCTAGTTTAGTTTCTCGTTAGTATACTTGTTACTCTTCACTTTATAGTAATGCAGAGTTAACGATCCCAGTTTCCTGCCGATGTGCAGTGAACAGTCATAAATATCACGAACTCTTCTTTTTTTACTATTCAGAATTCTGGAGGTGAATGGTAAGCTGGTAGTAGGTGCCGGAAGAAGCGATTTGGCAAGACTACTAGCCGTAGCACCGGACTCGGCTCAAATAGTTGTTTTACGAAAGGGCGAGTCTCTGGCCGCTCTTCGCACCCTTAGATCGGACAATCTCCGGCTCACCCACAGAATCGGATACCTTGAAGAACAGGTCAGGGACTTATTGACCCCTTCCCGGCCTCCAGCACCGGCTGAACCCCCACCGAATAGACAAGAGCAGGTGCAGGTACGCGGTTTCAATTTTTGAATACAAAAAAATCAAAAAAAAAAAAAAAAGAAAAGAAAACTGTTCTTTTATTTACCCACATTTTGCCCTTTTTTTATCACCAGGTTTTTCAGAAGGGACCCCAAGTCACTGCCTTGGTAGCAAATCTCCCAGGTTTGAGTGTAAAAAGTCCTGCCGAACTTCGACAAAGTTTGCCAACGGTGAGGACGAGACACGGCGACCATCAACGGCGCGCTAACGAATCGCGGAATTCGAAGGATTCAGATTTCGCGTCTGATGGTACTACGGCTAATCATCATCACCATAAGTCGAAAACCAGACAGAGACCCCAGGGATATCAACTGGCCAGATCCACTGCTAGTCTCGATTGCAAACAGTCTCATTCTCAAATTCAAAGACGACCTCCGAGGGCGGAATCAGCTATGGAACAAGTCCACAAGAGCAGAAGGAATGCGCCGTCCTTGCAATCCTTAGAATTCGATTCGGAACCGACGTACTATCGTTTGCAGGTGAATTAATTTGAAAAAAAAAAAAAAACTAAAAAACTGTCGCTATTTTTTGTAAGAATTCTTGTTTTCAGTTCTTTGGACATTATAATTTCGGTGCAATGCATCGTCCAGCTTCTTCATTTTTATTTCGATTTTTCAGGACTCGCAATCAAGGACATCGGAGCATTCGGACGTCTCAATGATGTACTCGAATTCTCATGAATTAAGAACGCGACCTACACCGCCAAAAAAACCGCTTAGACTGTCTCTGCACAGAGCAGCGAGTCTTCAATCAGTCGAAAGCGCGCCACCAACCCCCCAGCATGATATTAGCAGCAGAAAACCAGTGAAGAGAAATTATCGCGGTGATCCGCCGATCGGTTTGGAAAGAGGTGAATTATCGCAGCATAATTCTGATCGCAATTCCGATACCATTCAGACTAGCCAAAACAATAATCAACCCCCACAACCACCTCCGCGTACTCCTTCGAGGGCAGAATCGTGCCAGAGTGCTCTTAGATGGCCTTCTCCTAGACCAAGACCTCAACTTGCGTCTGTTCCGATGGAGAAATGGTGCTGATGAAGAGCGAGATTAACTTATTCACGGAAAATTTATAATTCGTTGAAAGTTTTGAATTTGTGATACAAAATTGGGAAGAAAAGTTTGCTCTGTGTATACGAAATGATTCTTTTTGTAGACCAATTTGGAATTTTGGCGAAGAATTCTTTACAAAAATCAAATCATCGAAGAATTTTGAATTTTAGTTGAATTTTTATTGACATTGTACGTCAATCGCGATAAAAATCATCCAGTTTCATTTGCCCAACGAATTTTCGAAATTTTTGGGGTTTACTATCATCCTGATAAGTATTTTTCAGATCTTGCCAGTAGAATTTAAGAAGACAAACATAAAAGACTAAGAGTTTGAAATTTTTGAACCCAACTAGTGTAATAAATTACACATATCGTAGTTATCTCTTAGTATACATTTAGTGCAGTGTTTTACCCATGGATTAATTGATAAGTTGATAACGATAGCTAATTTAGTTAGTGATAGTATTAGTATTAATGCGATATAGGATGTAAAAAGTCACGTTTAAAGTATTAAGATATGAAATATTATCTCCACGAAATTGGTGCGCGAAAAAATGTAATAGTTAAGGGGTTTTTCTAGTGTTACAAATGAGAAAAATGGATTTGTTTTTCACTTTATCCTGAAGCTAAAAATCTTACAAACATTTCAAGTCCTGTTTGATAAAAAAATTCCCAGAACTGACGATGCTATACATGTTTGAGTGGAGCAGCGCGCTACGCTCATAGCCATACTTCAAACTTCAAAGCCGTTTATCTCGACTTTTTTTGACACGCAGCCGTTTAGTCAATTTCTCTTTATTTTTCATTTCTTATAAGACGAACGATAGCCGCATTTATACGGATTAAGAATCTTTAAAAAAAAAACTGATTCGGACGACCAAGACGAGCTTCGTCGTGTTCACCATCCACATGAATTTTCATAACACATTGCGCGCGGTACACTATACTAGCGAATTGTTGGAAGATTTTGATTTGAAAAAAATTCTGAATACTCACAAAGCCTGCATAAATATACCCAATAATTTCAAGATCGATATGTCTCCTAGTTTCTTCTACAAAAATTCCTAAACATTACTCATTTTTTAGAGCGTCACACTAGAAAGTTAAGACCCATTTACTAAGTTCCGAATGTGTCTCCTTGTACAAAATAGGTATGTACGTTTATTAATTTTATAACCGAATAATTATATAGACTTATAGTTGTCAGAATGATAATTCATCGAATAGATTTTTGTAATTCTTGTATTATTAGTTTAAGGAAAATTAAATTTACCTAAAACTGAACATCTGCGGTAGAATAAAACACCTGGGTCTCACCCAAGATTGATTATTTTTCAATAAATTATAATCAGATAAAGTGTCTAGTATGACGTCCATGAAATAAGGACAGAAAATTGATTTATGGACGGCGTTATACGGGAATTAATCCCAAACCGCATATGGTCGTTCAAACTATGTATAAATACGTATATTTTACTCTGTTTGTGATTTTTTTTCGTATCATTTTTATAATAAAATTAATAAAAAATAAAAAAAATTTTATGAAACAAGATTTTTGAAGATTCACGTAATTTTTTGCGTCCAGATGTTTAATTGCAGGGCGTAAAACTGAACGAGGATAACGAAAAACATTAAATAATTGTGACAACCGACGAGAATTGGTATAAAAAAATATAAATTACTTTATTTAACTTGTAGAATAACGTGAATTTCTCTTCTTATCATTATTTTAGACGATATCCTCAGCCTGCGAGATTTTTAAGAGCTATTTTTTAACAGCTATGCGGCACATACGGGCTAGGAGACTCTGCATCTGAAGCAAGCTGTTCATTCCGTTGACAATGGCTAGATGTGATAATCCAATTTCCTGGAACAATGGATTATTTTGACTAGAAGAAAATACGACAAGAATATTTACCCCGAACCAGATTCGTTCACAACCAACCTTGATAAAATCCAGCTTCATTTTTTCGTCTATATCAAGATTCTTGCAGACTCTGAATATGTTACCAATTATATCTTCTGCAGAGTAGCCCATCCTCCATAAATGCGCCATTACCTATGGATTTAAACATTTTAATTAATCACAAAATATTTTCAGATTTTTTCTGGTAAATTTCTTGATCCAGAACTCAATTTCTTTTCATCATGAGTAACATTTTTGGATTTAAATTTCATTTAATGTCCTGCGCCCGAAAAGGAATCCACCAAAAGATCCCTGATTGAATAAAAACTACTACTTGAGATATCCTGCCGGTTTATACAATACGATAAATGCATACTTTTTACAATCTTACCTCAAAAGATTCATTGATATTTCCTTTCGAGCATAATTCTAGCATTTTTTTAACCAGAAGAGGGTGTGGTTCGTCGCAAACCTTGAACACATTCTCTCCATTTACATGCCCAAACCCATTATGAGTGGACTGAAGATTATTCAAAGCTTGTCTCATGTCTCCTTGGGCGGTAAACACAATTGCTTCCAGTCCATCGTCTGTGTAGGATACCTTAAAGGGAAAACGATCGAATTTATTGGCATGGTTTAAAATTGAAATGAAAAGAAAAGAACTGTAATTAGAATTGTCTATATCTGAATAAAAGTTTTCAGTTCTTGATTTAATTATTTTCCCAGTAAAATTTTCACGATCAGAAAAAACCTTATAAATAAAAATAAAAGCAGATCTTAAAGTGAATAAAGAACTTTGATTCCATCTTACCGATTCTTTCTGGCAGACTTGGATAATTTTTGCCAAAATCTGTGCGTCTGATAATTTCCCATATCGCAACATAGCGCATCTAGATTGTATAGGTTCTATAATTTTCTCGCTATTGTTACAAGCGAGAGCGAACCTCGTGGTGTTGCTGTATATCTCCATCGTTCTACGCAGGGCTTGTTGAGCTCCATCAGTCATGCTGTCCGCCTCGTCTAGTATAATAATCTTGTGTCTTCCTTTAGGAAGAGTTACCTTCAAGATAAAAAGTTCTAGTTACAATTTTATGTATCTTCAGAAGTTGAGTCAATGATTTGTTGTTTCTTTTGTATAAGTTTCGGTACAAAAGCTCCTTTTTACCTTCTGCTGTGCAAACATCTTGATTTTATTTCTTACAACGTCGATACCCCGCTCGCTTGATGCGTTTAACTCCATTACAGCATCCTTGAAGGATGAACCAAGAAGAACGCGAGCAAGACAAAGAATTGTTGTGGTTTTTCCGACCCCTGGAGGCCCTGCGATTATTATATTGGGCGCATTTCCGTTCTGAGCGAATACGGCTAGCCGGGATACCGTATCCTCGTTTCCTACTATGTCCGAAAATACCTGAGGTCGATATTTTTCTACCCTAAATTAAAATAGGATTTTTTTGATTTTTTTGAATTATTCTCGATGGTAATTATCGAAATAAGACGAAAACTAACCTATAATCTCGATCAGTTTGTTTCTTAATTTTAACGACTGTTTACGTTTTGATTGTACAAATAAAATAGAAACTAAACTATTCTAGATATTTTTTTTTGATTATAATTACTCTTCATGTACCCATGTATGTATCGTTTTATGAACAAAATAAAGACCGACTTGATGCAACCTAACCTCTAACCTAACCTAACTTTCCGGTTGATAATTGAAGCTAAAAAAATACTTGCCATGGTAAATGAGCGGCTCTATAAGTTGCTTTATTCTTTAAATTAACACCGCTAGTAGACGGTAATACTTCTATTTCCATAGGTTCATCTTTTTCATCGGCACCAGCCATGCTGAACAGTGTTTGATGTCTTGATTGTTTACGAACGGCGTTGACTGACGGCTTTGAGCTTTCTGTTCTAAAAAAGCGCGGGAAGTATTTATTTAAAGATGTCGCTACGGTGGCGGCGGCTATGCGTGCGTGCGCACGAGGTTTTTGAATTTGAAATTATAAAGTGTTTTATTTTAGTTACAAAAAGTGTATGTAACATTTCAACGCAGTATAGGTATAACCTGAATTAAATACATTAGTTAAACGTCAAGTAATCAAAATTGTTTATAAATCATTCAAAATGTGATAATACTGATCGCTTCTTTATAATATAACTGTTGTAAATTCTATAATAAACATCAAAATGTTTAGCGTATTATTATGTGGAGATCATCAAAGAAACTAATAATCGATTGCATTCATTTCGTCTTTCGATGCGGTAGGCATAACCTAGACCTTGATGATTTACAAGATATACCCGAGTACGATCTACACGATGTTCCCGGTAATTTATTAAATCTCATACGTACTAACTCATTGCATTCGCTTAGAAATTTGAAATGGGGATTACATTAAATTCACTTCACAGTACATTTCCAACCGCAGTCATTTGGTGCCTCGCTTGTACCGAGGCAGGATGATTTGCATCACAGACCAGACGCTCCGGGTTTCAGACGTCGTTCACCACCTGAAATTGTTACGAAGGTTCGACTTGCCCTAGAAGAAATGGGGGAAAAAAAACCGTCGTCTAAAGCCCGGGGTGACCATCATTTGCCTTTTGAATCAAGTGATCAGACAGCCTCCGCAGAAAACACTTGAATATAATGAGGATTAATATTGTTATGATTAAATTTGGGTTTTATATCCATGAAATTTTGAATATTGTATCTATACTATTTATACCTATGTTGATCATTTTACATAATTTAAATAGCTTGAATAATTTGAATAAACTGTGCATCGTCGTGGTGTAAAATCGTTCCGCAGCCCCACTTGTTTTTCCCCATGTTTTCAAGTGGATGAATCATTAAGAATATTGGGCGATTAATCATTTCATATTTGATGAACAACAACGAGCAAATAATAAGCGCAATTTTCTGCCGTTTCATTACATGCAAGAAAAAAATGCTAAAAAGTTATTTGCTAAGTGTGGGGTTCGAACCCACGCTCCCAGAGGGAACCAGAACTTAAGTCTGGCGCCTTAGACCGCTCGGCCAACCTAGCTGTTGTATACGAAATTTGTAAATGGTTATATATCGTCATTACAGATTTGAGGACTAGCGGCTTTATTGTCCGTACAATTTGACTATGATTTGGAAACTAATTAGAATTATTTTTCACAAGATAATTAAGTTTTTTAATGAGTAGTGCAGTAGCACCGAATTATATGCAACCTGCAGATACATCGTGTGGACGAAGTACAGTTATACCCTACCCACGGCAATCAATACGAATTCATTTAGATGAATTGATAACTCCATCTAGAATTTATTTATTAAGTTGTGCGATGTGAGCTGTTTCAATAATTAATAAATTGAAGAGAGGAAGTAAGAAAATCAGGGATTCTTTACTACGTAGTTATTTTTTATTTATTGATTTGATTTGAAAACAGTATCAGGAAGTCGGATCAAAAAATCTTGTGAATACTCGACATTAATTTTACATGAATATAATAGCATAGTATCAAATACATACATACATATATCGTTTATAATGATTATAGCTAGTCAAACCCGGTAATAATCCAAAATAAATTGTTCTATTTAGTTTCTGATTATTTCGGATCAAATAAGGAACTAAAAAAAAAAAATTGTAAAAATATATAATTCGTTTCGATCCGAAACGTTGATTAGATATATACTTTGATCGATTAGTTTACACTTTTGGTAAATATATTCAGTTGAAGATGGGAATGATCATAATTTTAACGCATATGTCAAACGCAGTAGCTGCAACTGTTCAAACATTTTATACGACACGTTTTCATTACTACGCATTTACAAGAATCCAATAACGCCACAAGCCAGGCGACCTCCTGCAGAACCAGTTTTCAAACTCTCATCAGTTCCTCCGCGTCCTAGGTCGTCGGCTTTAGCATGGACCACAACAGCTCTGCCTATTGCACCTCGAACACCTATCAGTGTCAGGTAATGATCCATTCCCTCTATATTGGCTACACCGTCGGGACCAACTTCGATATTACCCAAATCGCCGACATGACGTAGCGGGTCATTTGGAGCTCCGTGATTGACCTGCAGTTAGAGTCGTTGTACAAGAATAAGACAAAACGGTTCACGGTGTTACAATAAATTCTAAAACTGAATTAAAACGCATCTCACCATGTACGGGTTGAAGTGAGAAGATACGGAGAGACACCCTTTTCTCAAATCTCCTTTTTCGTGAACATGTAGGCCGTGGAGTCCAGGACTAAGGCCTGTAATAGTTCCCGTAATCTTAACTCCTTCAGGTTTCTGTTCAAGAGTTAATACCCCACGAGGTCCCGGAACAGGGGCACCGTCCTCTCCCAGAGCTTTTATTTCCACTACTGCTTTTAATCCAACGGACTGTAATCGCAGATTGATATTCAAAGAACAAATATAATGCAAAAAATTTTCTGTAACTTCACGAACGATGGGAAAGAAATGAAAAAAAAAAAAAAAAAAATTAACTTCAGATGTGGGATTCCGAAAAATATAAGTCCCTTCGATGGGGAACAGAGCTTTTATGGTTCCTGTTCCTCATACAGATTAAATAACTGTAGAATCTATAATAAAATCGACGTATACATACGAAAAGGTATGGTTCCATGTAAACCTCGTAAAGGTCACTCCTTGATCCAGGAAATCCCGGTAGATTCCTTACGAAGAGGGTTCTATCATTGATTTCCACGAGCATTCTGTTGTAGGGGTTGCCAGAGGTCAGACATATCGAAGAGGTGATAAAAATACCGAACAACACTTTACAACCACCGAACCACATGATGTATTTTTATAATAACCAACTTTTACCAAAAAAAAAATCGTCCTGCAACGAAGCTACGTAACGTTTTTAACGTTCAATTTACAAGCCGATGTATGTTTATACAATTACGCAACTTCCATCTCCGAAGGAAGAACTCTTTGTGTGTCCCCGCGAAAAGGCGCAGTACGTTTAAATACTTGGATGCTGGATCTCGAAGACCTTGGTAAATGACGAGGGACTCGTATGTACCAAGTCGTCTGCAGTCGATCAGTGTGTCTATAATCCGTAACCGTAAAAAAAAAAAAAAAATTACATGGGTGATGTTGAGTGTCGTATTTTTTTATTTTTTTTATTTTCCACTAATATGTTTATCCTCCGATTTTGCTGATTTATCCGCGGAACGTGAAACGCGCGAACGTCTGCTAACACTCTACTCGGTTCACTATCGCACGTCGAACTCGATTTTCAGAAGGTTCCCTGCGGCTCTTGAGTCGCAATATATTTCATATCGGATAGATTTACACCCCCAGGCTATGGACTAACCGCTGCACTATCGCCTTTCCTGAAGAGTGAAAGTTCGAAGACAGATATATTTACACTCCGAAGTGTTCAGCCCTAGGATAAGTTCCTTATGATAATTTAACAGTCTTATTCCAGTCAAGAATCTGGACAGTTTGCCCTGAGAGTTTATATGCATAACGTGGTACGATCAGTCAAGAGAGTCATGCTGCGGTATTTGTTCATTTAAGAACTCCTTACGGACATTTATTCCAAATGTTTGAACATACCAAGCCGACTTTGCACCGAGGTCGTGAATCGTACATATTTTATCGTGTAGATACCTTCGCGACCTTCTGCAGGAAACAATTGCGGTAATTAACGAGCATGCAAATTGTCGATGATTGCTATTAATTAAATTAATATGACGTTATGATCAAATTTTGTAATTATAGTAATTGTTGGCATCTTTAGCGGGTTTCTGACTCTTCTGGGAGAAGGGAACTGACATACGATGAAAGAAATCGTAGATTTTCTTTATTTCTTGTCTTGATAATGGCTGGCGGTTTACTCGAATACTTTTGAACATGCAACAGCATCTTTATCGCGTATCAACAAATTAGGATTTTTTTTCTTATCTCTCCTTCTTCTATTTCTTTTTCATGGCGTAATGGTTATACCTATAGAAGGATATTACGATGCCAACGCACAAAGAACGTGCCTTCAAGGCTGCTCGTAAATACCTCGGAGTCTTTGGGGTCAGAGATGATGCGAGTTTTCTTACTTCTTCTATCTGATTGCAGAGCTAGTTTGCCATACGTCGCGATTCCACGAGATATCATGGACTTGAAAATTATTAGGTAGATTTATTTTCACATGGTAAAAAAGGCTGAAAAATAATTAAAACAAATCTATTCGACAATTATTGCTCACATCGTTTTTATCATTGAATTTTAAATTAGTCTCGCTCACGTATTATTAAACAGCGACTAGTATTTCGATAGAGAAAAATAATGTGTCTGATGGAACCTATAATTCTTAACCGATGGGAATTTATACTTTATTACTTCCTTGATCGTCGTAGTACTGGTATTGACTCGTGGTTAGAATTTCAAGGCAGTAAAAACGAGTTGGTTATAATGGAATCGTCTTCTTTGAGGACAGATATCGATTGGTCGTACCTAATTGAGTGTTTGTCTCACAGTTGATCGCCAAGTTATTGTTTATTAAGTCCCCCAATGAGATCCTGTCGTCGTAGAGACCTTGTCACTTACCACAAACTTTAATTACTGCCTTTTCCATTTTATGATTTATCGAAAATTTTCCATTAATTCGTTCTTAACGAGGTTCTCACGTTCGCATAATTACCTTAGGAATCCCGATGGCTAAATTTCCAATGCAAAATTTTTGCGGGAAATAATTATCGAGTAATTGATGCGTTTCGTTGTCTCATCATGCCTAGCATACTTCGTCACCTTCATCGAGTTTCCGATTACCTTGCTCACATGAATAAGGAGATCAAGGACTAGGCAGGCGGTGGTCAAGTGTTTCATATTTAAAAACGTCTACAATTTCACTCCGGCATTTGCACGGATCCAATTATCCCACAATCGATTAATCATTTCGGATGTATAGCATTACAATAATCAAACGAGTAATTATCCACAGTGAACTGCCGTTCATCAGCGGAATTACCAGTACTTCGAAAATCGAATGAGAAAGATAAGCGTCAAACTTAGACCCCCGAATCCTTAATACAGGGTCGAAAATTGAATAACTATTCGAATTTATCGATCAATTTCGTTCACCTTGCCCTAGTGCGTTTGAAATAAATAAAAAGGCAATGAGAGACTGGGAGTTATAGACATATTTAACGAGGATTCGAAAAGTGGCGAAGGCTGAGTCAAGTACACGGTACTACATTGAGGATACACCTGTACATCCATACGTGTGCCTACATATCTGTGAAATGTTGTATAGATTGCAGAAGCACGGCGAAGAATACTTACACATGCGTTGATATAGACACTATACGGTTGTATCTACTTTCATACTCAGTAACGGGTCATATCTAGGCCATAATCTTACCTTCACAATGTTCTACGTAATTTTTTTTTATATCTGTTTTTAGTATTCAGAGGTGGAATCCGAATTCGGTTTTAATGATGCGATCATATTCTTAGAAGACAAAATTGACAAACGAAGAAGTGGAAGCGATAAAGCTGATCAGCCAGTGTCTTTTACACTGCAGTCATCGACATTGCAGCATGTATGTAGTACATACGACTTTCAATTTTTCTGCAACCTTCGTCGAGGTCGCCGCATTCGTAGTATTAAATAATTGCGAAATAGGTGTGTTCAGACATTGGATTATCAAAACATTGGCGTAAGCTCTGTAAACTGATTTGAGAAATGTGTGTAAGTACTATCGTATGGCAATAAAAATGAATGGTGGGGCGCCAACAAGTGTCACGTCACTGACTCAGTTCTATACCTAGAGAGAATATTGCTGGCGGATACGTTTCGACACAATCAGTAGTGTTCAGTGTCTTAGGGACTGACTTACACTCCGTTCCCACGATTCGAACTCCAAAGTGCAACCTGGACTTATTTCCTACATATTACCATCGTTTTATTTTACAGTGCTTTCAGGGCATTCAGAAGTGCATCAAGCCACACATAAAATATTCTCGATTTACAGGTAAGGCTTTTTACTATTCATTCTTTATTTTAGCTCAAGTAAGTCAGAGATGAAGAGAGCCTACTCTAATAATACCCGAAACGCGGTTTTCTCCCGCGTAGAGACCCATCAGGGTTTTTCCATTTACGAAACAAGTTTCGCAATCAGGTTCTTGAAAAATCCTGCAGGCATAGTATATTCGAATTTTTGCAGTGGATCACTTACTCTTATTATAATATACATTCGAAAAATGATACCAATTTGGATTGTAGGCAAAGCTTTAGGCTGTGCAATGCAAGTTTAGTTGTTGTATCCTTAGAGTCGTACGTGCCCCCTTTTGCTATCCTTTTGGAGCTCATTACTGTATGATCATCAATATGACAAATTAAGTGAGAATAGCAAAACTTTTATTTTGGAATTGAATTCAAAATCGAATTGCCGACCATCATTTTGGCTTAGAAGATTGTTTTCTGCGTCAATTTCTCGTGCTCTGTATGACGTTCCTTTGAACAATAGAAAATTGACTCATCGTACGTGATCGGTGAGCAGCAATTGGGGAAGGGTGAATATGGTCAATGTCTGGAACCGACAGAGAATTGAATTATTAATAAAGTGACGAACTTTCGACGGTGACCAATTCATACGTGGTTTTTTTTTTTCCTCGTGGAAAACAGGAAGTAGTGCCATACCATACTCTTGTTTGTTACCTAATAAACGGATATGGTTTGATTAATCCCATTTACTCAAATTTGAGATTGAAATTGACGAAAATTTTTTGAAGAGAATTCAATTTGACGCGAATTTGAATTATTCTTCATTCGAAATCTTCGACAATGGGTTTCACCAATCGATTTTCGTTCACTGGATAGCGTCTGCTGGTGATTGATTGTGATTGTAATCTTTCGTTGACACTAACTATACGAGCTTTCGCCGAGTAAAAATATGATCGATTCTGGAACGCAGAAGATATATGAACGTTTTTAGTAAACATGTGGAATCTGAAGATATATATCGGGTATTCCAACAAACGCGCATCTAGACAGATACTGCAGCATATATCAATATGTGAAAATTATCACCGATTGAACAACACGATTATATTTAATCTCAGTGACATTTAATCTAATCGCATTTGTAGCTCAATATGCAATTTTTCTGCAGTTTCAACATTCGATTTTTTTGATATTTATTTTTTGTTGCCATGGTCGCTATGGGCATTACTCTCATCCATCCATATACACCAAAAAATAAGGTTTCTCCTGGATTTATTCTAAATGAATTAACTCCATATTAGCTGATAAGTAAATCATTCCGACTGAAGTACGTGGTGGGTAGGCATAGGTAGGTCTAGGTCATCGTTGACGGTCAAATACACGTGTCTCGGAGTAGTTGCATGCAGAGAAACTAACTCTATAATAGCAATTCAGATATGTATATCAGCAATTGTATGGATCTTGCTGCCATGCAAGCTTTACACTCTTCTATATGCTCGGCCAGCCTTGCTAAACGAAATTTACACACGAAAGAAACGGTGTATTGATTTCCTTCGGCGACGGTGACATTCAGTGCACATGTACAGGTAGAAAGAAAAAAAAAAAACTTGCAGACTGCACGGCTATAGGTGGAACACAATCTGCTCGTCGTAAGAAAAGTAGAAAAAATAAATAATTGTAAAAGTTGTAATTACATTTCATCAGAAAGCTCTGTACCTATATCTGTATACAAAATCACGTGTTCGAACACGTAGTTATAGTTATTATAATGTTTCGTTACACCCACATCATATATAATCAATGGATTTGTGTAATTCGCGAAACTGAAGCCATATTAATTACCCAGCTTTGTAGATATCGGCAAGAAACTTCTCTGCAGTATGAGGCATGTAAAAATATATTGTATAAAATCGCGTAATAAAAGTATACGTATATTACTGTATATGCATATGACGAACACATACACACATAAAAATAAATACTCAAAGACTTTTCCTTTCAACCTGAATCCAGACCCTGGAGATTGTGAAACATCACGTACATGATAACATGTATAATTACGCGTAATAATTGATCAGTGTTCGGGGAATATCCGCGCACTGCAGATAATTAAATCGATCGTATCTCTCGCCCGAGAAGCAATCAAAGAAACTGTTTGAAGACTCATTGATTTAAACAACGCAAACAATCAGGTTTCAGGTGAGAAATTGTAGAGGGGATCGCCCGGTTTAGTGGGGATGAAATCGAACAGAAGTCGTTATATAGACGTTCACAGCCTCCGGATACTTGCAGTAACTAAAATTCAGTCTCACCATATACTTACATTATACTCGTTTACCTTCGCCTAGTTAAAATTTGAATATCGAGAGGCTTGAACTATTCATTAATATTATATCACGTGGTTAAATAATATCAATCGTAGAATTTCACCCGGATTGAACAAAAAAATAATAAAAAATCTCGTAAGTATTTCGAAACGGTCTGACAATCGATCTACGTACGATTATGTTGTTTGTCGAGTAATGTGAGGTCCGGTGGTTACCCCAACTGCGGAGTATAATTACGGAGGTCGTTTACAGGGCAGGCGGATACGTAGCGACGCGATGCGTAGTGCAGTAAATTCGTATCAGACCGATAATCAGCGATTTGGGTTAATCATTTTTCACATCGATTGATGCGGGCAATCGAGTAAAAGAATCCCGCGGAAACGTCATTGATATAAATTATTGCTTTTCGCTATCCCCGCGCCTGCAGGTCTTCTCCTGATTATTTATTGAGCGATTGAGTGTGAAGTTTGAATTCCGTATACGTTGGAAATAACGCAGTATAATGTCGAAGGAGACAGTGGCTATGTTTGATTAACCACGGTTCTCCCTCCATTTGAAAAAAAAAAAAAAAATACTGGAAAAAAGCATGTCATGCAGGTGTTTGATGAACCTTTCCTAAGCGAAGGGAGGGGAAGGGATAAAAGGAAAAGGATAGGATCGATATATTCGTTGAAACTCCACCTGTCACAGGTCGACGCTCTGCCATTGTCCCCTACGACATATCGCGTGGATCGAAGCTTGTGGAAAATATATATTAAAGAAATTCATTAATAATAGAATGCCGATGATAATTGATTAACATAGTTAACATTTATTATCGCCCACCATATTTTTAAAGCGCATGTGTAGAACAATACCTAGAAGGCACTGTACTGCATACTTCCTCCGTTTTTATTACGAATCGTACCTTATATTAAATCGACCCATTAGTTTATTGCACGATACCCTTAGGGCTAAACCGGACACCGTACACGTCACGCGAGCTGGGCATATTCCTAAGCGGTAAAAATATTCGGGTCAGAACAGTTAAAATAAATATAATACCTACTAAAGTTTCAGGGACGTTCGATGTGCGAAAGGTGCAGATACTAATTAACTCGAAGCTAGGCGATAATCGACGCGTTTTTTTTCCCCTCTTTCACTTCGAAGAGAATCGAATTAGCGACCGATTTCGCTTCGGTAGAAATTATATCGGGATTAGGAAATTTAAAAACTATAATAACGAGTAGAATTTTTACTGATCGATTGATCAGTCGATTTTGTGCATTCTGAACGGATTCTATTCTGGGAATAAAATCGTTATATAATGCCTAATAGACTCTTATCTCATGAACTTGCTCCTGTGTATATTTGACTAAATGAATATAATGACTACACGAACAATGATAAAATTTAAGATTAAATTGCACACGGCACGACTGGTCGGAGTGACCATTGAACGTTGACCATTACTTTAACAAACTAATGCGCAGTTTGAACTGTGTACCACTTGGTCGGGAAGATTTCAATTTCATTACGTCTTTGAACTTGGTCTTGTAACGGTCGCAATTTTTTAACCATCTGCTTCAGCAAGCGAATAAAGAAGGTATTCAGGGTAAGGAATTTTTTAGACGTAGGTATCGAGTATTTTCCTATAATTGCATTTTGATCAGAACTGTTCCTTTTGAGAGGAAAAATCAATAAAAAATGATCCCATAAAATCATACCGGCGATCGAAGATTTTGCGTTCAATTCTGCCCGGCTCGTGAGTTCGATCGGTTTTGCACTAGCTCCGATTCCTATTACGGTTTTATTCTTTCAGATAAATAATGGGAGTTCGAGTAATATTGACTCTTTTGGCCCTGGGAGCTGCGGCCGTTGTTGCAGTAAGTATATACCTAATATCGCCGACTTTCTACGGATGATTAATTATTTATCTTATAACGAACGAAGGTGAACGTGTATTGGCGATTAATGAACCCGATTTCATACATCCCGAAGCAAGTCTTTTACTTTTTAATTTTTTTTTTTATCATATCATTTTGAATACCGAGTGGTCTGACCAGTCGGCAAGATAATAAATTACGCGTCGAATGAGACGCTCTGCGATTCTCCCGAACAAACAACGTGAAATAACAATCTTTCGGTTTTCTATATACCCGAAGGACCAGGAGCGCAAGGCAGCTCTACATCTGACACCGCATAACATCGAAAAGAATGTCACCGGCGATATAACACTGACCCAAACTACGCCCGATGGTCCGGTCGTAATAACTGGTACAATTTACGGACTTTCCGAAGGCCTTCACGGTTTCCATGTTCATCAAGCCGGCGATTTGAGTAACGGGTGTCTTTCTGCCCTTGCTCACTTCAATCCCGATAACGTAAGTGCAGCATATAATAAAAATCTAAATTTGGATGGCGATTTTATTGAGAATAGTTATCGCAGCGAAGCTTTGATCGATCACTCGTTGCGAAATATGTACGAGAGATAAAATTTTTTTTCTCAAATCTGTTTACTGCTTCGCGAAATATATCGATAAATTTAGCCAATATCTACATAAACATATACTCCGGATTTTACTCGATTCTTTAATTATTTATTCAGCACAGTCACGGCGCTCCCGGAGACAGTATAAGACACGTTGGCGATCTGGGTAACATCCAAGCAAATGCGGACGGTATCGCTAATGTTGATATAACTGACAGTATAATTTCGCTAAGTGGAAAGAACAACGTTTTGGGTCGCAGCATCGTGGTACACGATCTTTCAGATGACCTGGGAAAAGGAGGACACGAATTATCTCTAACGACCGGAAATGCAGGAGGACGTCTTGCCTGTGGTGTAATTGGCATCCTGTAGGTTACTCATTCGCATTAAAATCGATTACCTAATATCTTTCTTCCAAATGCTAAATTTTATTTCGCGACCTTATATAAAATTTTTTTTTCATTTTTTTTTTATTTTTACTATCTCGTTGACACGATTCGATCTATCGATCGGTACGCTATAATAACGTTCGTGTGAACTAAAGTTTCATACTTTTAATACATGTGGGTAAGCGTGTTCTTTACCTGCGAAAAATTCATGTGCTTTTTGATCAATGGAGACAAATGGGGTGTAACAGCTCCGATGTAAATTGCGTGACTTTTTTTGTTAATCGTTGTACAGGTATTGCGACTATGAGCTATCGCGTGTTGCAGCTATTAGTCAATCGTTAATTGCAGTTTGAGTCGCGCATGAAGCCCCGCAGTGCAGTGAATAGAATTATTTTCTATCTGCGATCTTTATTCATCGTATAGTTTCATGTATTTTCATATGTAATTTACAGCAAGAACTAAGAACCTGATACAGCTACATCGGCTTTGAGTGGCTGCGGACGGAGATCTTGCAACTCGGAATCTTCAAGCTTGATAGAATTATAGTTATATTATATCTATTGTACTACGATCTGATTATAGATTTAGCAATCGTTTTGGCTTATGCAGCGCAGCTGAGATTATTATTCTAGCTTTGATTAGATTTTTTGAGTTTGATATTTTTTTTTCATCAAAAATACAATTTCCGAGATATATACCTATAACGATCTCGGCTTTGTATGTATTGTACCTATGTATGTACATACGACGATAACGTGATTATGTTTCGTTAATAAAATTGAATAAACTTTACCCACACACACACACGCATTGAATTATCTTAGTAATTAGACATCTATCAAAAAATTTGTCAATTTATATTTTTGACAAAAATTATCCTCATATTATAGTCACTTCTCAGAGTGATCAGGTACATACACATACATTCAACAGATCAGTCCATGATGTCAGTACAGACGCAGAAATGATACAATAAAAATTCTGTTATTTCCTCCACACTTTGCATAACAGGTATTGGGTATTGTTTACGCGATATACATACTGATTTAATGCCTATCTCTTTCTTTTCCTTTTTTTTTTGTTTTTTTTTTTTGTCCAATCGTGTTACTTGATTTCTGATAATATATATATATATATATATATATATATATATATATATATATATATATATATATATATATATATATATATATATATATATTTTTTTTTTCATAAGAGGCAGAGGATAACCTTCGATATATGTTTTTCCCGTTCCTTATACCGCATCTCATGATATAGGTACTACCTGCAAGTTTAGGATATAGAAACGACTTTTACTTTCGAGTATAAGAAACCTGACTCACAGCTGTATAATTTATTTAATATATAAGTATACACATGTATTTTATGTATATACATACGTATGCATATTAACGTTGGTTAAACTGGTTATACAAAATTTTTTGTTTCATTCCCTGCATGGATAAATTTTTCGAGGTTTTGAAATATAAGCCTAACCAGATCCGAGCTAATCAACAATTCGAATTTCGTCTATGATTATTCTTACAATACCGTAATTACGCAACCATAATAATTATTACACTTACTGCAATTAACCGCCTGCTTTGGACGTAGGTATAACGCTGTGATGTTTTATAGTATACAGTTGTTGAATTTTTATGTAGAACCTGTATAATTATACTAATATGTATATAAGTGTTGCTGGTACGAAAAAAAAGATCAATACCACGAACCAAATATATATATAAAATATATATATGCGTATGTATGTATGTACATATGCGGTTAGTCATGGATTATCGATTGGCATTTTGCTTCACCATAAATGTCACCCTGCAGGTGATACCCCTGAAATCGTTTGTGTATTGAATGAATCGATTCCGTCATTACAACATAAATATAAAATTATCAATGCAAACGAGCACTTTCATCGATTGGAGTGGCACAAAATATAGGAATGAATAAAAATCCTAATTTTCATATGAAATTTATATCCTATACTTTATATAAAATATACTCAATATTCATTCGATTTCGACACTTTTTAAGGTATTCATAAATGAGATCGATACAGCTATTCAATTCTCTAACGAAGTTGGCGTGCCCTGGGCCATCGAGTCTGACAAATTAGACCAATACCCGATACCATGAGCACGCGAAAAAATTTTGCAATAAAAAAAAAAAAAAAAAAAAAAGAACACAGAAACTGGCAAACTTTCGTTTCGTTTCCAAGACTGGTAATACAAAATCCAAATATTTAGACATATTTATTATTTCTCCCTTTTTCTATGTATCTCCATTTTCACTCGCAGTGTGTTCACCCCGACGCTTCGGTATATACATGTACATACATACATATGTACATGTGTAGATATAAAAAACTCTGAAAATATTTAACTTCGTGTACGTAAATTTTATGCCTAGACATATAAGGAGGGTGCGTGTCATTGTCTCGTCACGAAAAGGTAACCCAGTTTCACACGGACTTATCGATCTTTATATTCTATTCGCAGGTCACCGGTGGATAGTTGGGGTTCAAATTCTGGAGGATCTATTTTTTGGTCCAGTTCTACGTTCCTGATATCAGCCGGAATATCGGCTCTTTTAATTCAGGATAAATTCTAGTCCCGAATACGCACTTTTTCGTGTCTCTAAAAACAAAAAAAAATAAGGATAAAAATTTACCTGTTATACTTATGTGTCGATGTAACCATGTGGTACTGTATCATTAATTATGCTAGTCGAATAACCGCCAACCGCGACCATTCCTTCAAGTTTTAATTGAAAAAGTTATAAGATTTTTTTTTTCTTTGCACTTTGCAAATTCTTTCTTTTTTTTTATTTCTTAACGTGCTTCTTGCACGGACGGAATTCACGGTATAGATCTATATTTTTTATTACCTTTACTTTACTGACGTGAAAGTATAATTTCTTCGATTCTCGATCTGCTTCAATATTCGTCTGATATTTAATTCGCAAAATTATCACTGCGTCATGAAATGCGGATGAATCATTATTGATACTGGTCGTAAGATATATTTCGAAGAATTAAGCAACGTGAAGAAAAATAACTAACAATTACAGATAAATATTCCTGAGCCCGCAGTATTCTGAAGTCTCGATAACGAGAAGAGCAAGAAAACAATATTTTTATTATTCTCGGTTTGAAGAGCAGCATATATGATAATTTCTATTTTCACTATAATTTATTTATCTGTTATTGCAGACTACCTATACTGAATATATTTAATTTATATTTTATTATAAACGAGCGTTTAACGTACTTTAATATGTTCTAAAGAGTTCACTGTCTATATACGTATATAATAGCTTTTCGAAAAAGTCTATCATTTTCAACAAGCTGATAGATATTCAATATAAAACGTATTTAAACAGTTTTATGATAATCTTAACGAATTATTATCCTACGATTTATTTATATTAATATATTACATCTCGTTGTATAGATTAATAGTTATTACATATAAATAGGTATGTATATTATATTACGTTGGTTCTTTTTCTCAGAATCCTCGCTGACATTTGGCCTCCATACCGTATCCTCATATCCGGACCAAATATATTCAATACCTAGGTGTATAGGTGTACCTATGTATTTCATGTAAATGGTGTATTAAATATGTATATCATATTTCTAAATACAAAGAAGAAGAAAAAAATAGAAGGCAATCAATTATTAAAAGAAAATTGAAAAAAAAAAAAAAAAACCACGATACCCGTCACGTCTTTAACATACAGTCATTTTATTATATACGTATGTATAATACATACGAACCTATCACTTTAATTTCTATCGAAATAGAAAGGGTTGCCACAACCGGAAGGGTAGGGGAAGGTCAATTTGCGCCACGAAGCCGGTTCGCAGTATCTATACTATATATACCTAAAATACCTGATATAGAAATATACGAGTGTGGTTGTATCAGTTCGTAAAGAAGAAGCCGAATACAAGTTGAACGACCTGACCCATTTGATTATATCACCAAGTTACACCGACTTTGCCGCCGTTCGTTAATATTTTATGTACATCAATATATACCTATATACTCAACTCCTGAAGAGAAATGAAAGAAGAAAAGGAAAAAAAAAAAAAAAAAACGAAAAGAAAAAAGTTTATCCTGATATTTTATTATTATCACTATTATTATCATTATCGTGTCTTCATTTTGGCAGACGAAAAACAGCTGAACGTTTTGGATTTTTTTCCGCGAAGAAAACCGCGTATAACAACCGGGTGAAAAATTCCGAACTTTAAAATCCCCCGGAGAAATATTTTGGCACGAATTCGTACGTTCGGTTCTCATTTTTTTTTTTTTTGTTTTTTTCTTACCTTTTTTTCGCCACGCGAAATTAACGACCTATACAGGGCCCCTTGGCGTGCACGATTAGGTCTGAAGATATGCAAATTGTTTTGCGTATATCGAGCACTGAACTCTGACCCCGATAGTCTGCCTAAGGTAGATGTGTACAATTTTCTTTTTTTTTCTGATTTTTTGATTAAATTCGCAAGCCTTGTAGTATACTTCCTGATCTTCAACCACGTATTTCTATGAAATTCTAAAGATCCTATTTAAAATTTGAAAAAAAAAGTAGTTAACAGTACATAAAATCGCACAGATTCTATACAGAAAAAGACAAACACCGTGAATTATAATCAGAATCAGAATACGATTTTCTTAAGAAAAATTTATATAGGAAATACGAGATTTTCTATCGAAACAAAAAAGGTAAAGGCACAGGTGAGGCAGTATGTATATCATATGACGTATGGCTTTTAGAATGAAAATTATCAACATTCGGAGATTATCGTGTTATTCGTGGAATTCTTGTGCCCCTTTTGAGCGATCTTTAATGGAATTAAGGCGTAGAAAGCGAACTCTATCTACTTAAAGCCTGGAGCACACAAAACGCGGTATGTCGTTTGCCGGATCACCTACAGGCCGTGACGTTCACTCACACGAAGCCCCGACCAATCGTTTCCGCGTGCAAGTGAACGGCATACGGCGTTTCGTGTGTTCCAGGCTTGAATCCTCCTCATCCCACCTTAAAATCTTCCGTACTGCGTAGGGCGTGCAACATTCGATCCTGCATCTGCGGCGCAGTGTCTGCCCTTGAAAAGGACCTCTAGTCACAGTCAATACAGTCTAGACCGAAATATCTGAGGGGGTGAAAAGCCTGAAATTTTACAGGAAGACGCAAATTCTTCGACCCTGTTATAAGTACGAACATTTGAAGGATTTTCTATACTTTCATTACAACATCAGTCTGATGAACTAAGTCCTGTTCCTTTTTTCTTTCTTTTTTGTTTCATTCACCTATACGAGGTGCCTATACATTGAGAAATCCTTGTTGTAATCATTTTGTAAAAAAAAAACTGAACAAAAACCGGAAAAAAAAAGATTTTGATAACGTGATTAACCTCGTAAAAATAGCTTTTATTTGTATTATTCCTTTTTTTTCCGCCCTTTTTTCTAGTTTGTTAATGACCAACGGTAGAGAGACGCTATATATTAGGGTGTTGCTTCTCTGCACCTAGGTCATTCTGGTCACGCAATACATGATGTAATCAAAACTAGAAGATAGGAGAAAAGAAGAAAAAAAAAAAAAAAAATAGAGTCCGAAGTCCTGAAGAAGGGCACAATTTTTTTTCTCTGTACTTCGTTTTACCGTTTTATGGATTCATAAGTTTTTTTCGTTCTATATATTTGAAATGCTGAAACTAAATTTATTGCCCTGTTTTATATCGTATACATATGTAGGATTTGTTTCAACCCTGTCAAATGTTACTGACCACACACCGCGGTGGTCATAGCAACAAATTCAAACACAATAATGTTACCGTCGTATTAAAATCGTCCAATGAGAATTGAGGAACGGCGCGCGCCTTGTCCCTTTTCGACCAATAGAATCAGCGCTCTGCAAACCCTACTAACATTTGGATCGAAGAAGGATTTTTTATTTTTTATTCTTCTCTCCGCTGCTCCTCAATATTCTCGGTGAAATTTCAACCGGGACTCTCTGTTGCGGCGCATTGTCCGAAGAACCTTCCTCTGGGAAAGACATAATATTTCTAATCCGCGTTTCTATAAGAAAAAGATAAAAATAAAAATTTCAAACTGCTTCTAATCAAATCTTTGCGCGGTTCGACTTCGTACGGTTATCACAATCGTTGTAGAACCGATCGGAGTCACATATGTAAACCTAATTGTTTCTACTACGTGAATAATAGTTTAACGGATAGTTTAAAAGCTATGGAGTCATGGGGGATGAGCGTTATTAAATATGTTTTATTTTTCTTCAATTTAATTTTTGCCGTAAGTAATCACGGTCGTTGTAATCAGTTGAACAAGGAAGCGAGGATTTCCTCTTTTCCCTTTATCTTTTTTTTCATTTTTTATTTCGTTCATTTTCCAATTTTTGGTCAATTCTTTAAGAAACGAAAAAAACTTCCGAGCCTTCGCTACGGTCTTAAAGTTTTGATAATAAATTGTGACAGATATCTGGAATCGGGATAATAGTTGCTGGTGCCCTGGTACTCTCCGATGTTGGTGAATTCAGCCACTTTTTAGAGGGAAGGATCATCGCGCCACCGGTCGTCCTGATAGTAGCCGGTTCAATCGTCTTCTTCATCGCATTCCTCGGCTGCTATGGAGCTATCAAGGAAAATTATACTATGCTTATCGCGGTGAGTTATGCTGATTATTGTAGCGAAGCTAAGAATAGCGAAAAAATATAAATGGTTAATTTTAATCCGAAAAACAAATAAAAAAAAAATAAGAATCCTCGATTTTTTGAACACGTTAAGAATTAATAATCGTTGTCCACATGATTGCGCAGTTCGCCGGAGCTTTGGTCGTCATATTCGCTGTCGAACTTGCAGTTGGAATAGCCGCGGCTGTATTCCAAAGCGATTTCAGTATGGCCATGAAAGACACCCTTAAATCAACCATGACGAATTATACCGAAGCTGACAAGATGGCATGGGATAATGTGCAGATGAAGGTCCGTGGATTTTCATTTCTTTCAGTCAAAATTATCAATTGTTATAACTAATATCAGTGATTATTAAATTTCGGAATTTTTGAGTTCATGAGACCGAATTGATTGTCCCCAATTTCAACGGATCTTGAGGTTTTGAGACCTTGATCGTTTCGCTTCAGAATAGTTTTCGAAGTTCGTAACAGTGAAAAAAAAAAAAAAAATTTCAAATATTTGTCAAAAAAGAGATGAAAATTCGAAGTGAAAATCAGGAAAACTGCTTTCAATGTGAGCTGTTAAGAGACAAAAAATTTCAACCAAAATCAAAAATGCGAAGGCTCACAGATTGCCGATTTGGCACGGATAGCCCTGCATAGGTACATTATTTTTTTGATTTTTTGATTTTCAGTTGGAATGCTGCGGCGTTGAAGGGCCTCAGGATTGGGAATCAGCCAAGGTGATCGATAGCGGTACCTTGCCTGATTCATGCTGTGAAAAGACGACCGACTCAAATTCAAAATGCATTATGAATGGAGGTCGCAAAGTGTACAGCAAGGGTTGTTTTGGGGAGCTGGAAATGCGCGTGGAAAAAGGAGCCAAGATCTTGATCGGTGTTGGAATAGGAATAGCTTTCATCGAGGTAATTGGCTGAATATCGGTCTAATAATTATTTTTGATCGACGATCGATGCTCATTACTTTCGATTTTTTTATCTTACATTTTTTTTTTTTTTTTTTATTTCTTGTAATTTTATTTTTCAGATCGCAGGAGTCGTTCTGGCCTGTTGTTTGGCAAGTGCGATAAAACGAGAGGGCGACAAGTGAGGATAAATCATCTTATCTAATCTCATTATCTATTTATTAATTCATTTAAGAAATAAGAAAATCATGAAAGAAGTAGAAAAAAAAAAAAACATTTCGGTATATAAACGTATCTAATACATACGTATATGATTCATATTATATAAACAATGTCTACAAATATTACTATAGTATATAGATTATATAATATATACATACACATGCATATGTATATACATATACCTATTTACCTTAAACATTTGAACAGACAGTTTCTTTGTTTCGTCGGTGTATAAATTATTTTTTTATCCATAATATATTTACAAGTTATTATATTATATTATATTATATCATATTATATTATATTATATTATATTATATTATATTATATTATATATATTATATATATTATATTATATCGACATAATTATATACACTATGTATAGTTTTACCCCATATTCATGTTTAAAACTATAATATTAAATATGTATATCGATCTTTGCACTTTCAATGTTGACTGGAGTTAAAATAATATATAAATATATACACGATACATACATATACATATATTAAGATGACTTGTATCTCAAGAAGCAAATAAAGAGACTCGATCAAATGCTATGGGTATATTATACACATTATTATCATTATTATCAAATTATTATTCAAACACGTATGAATAATCACCCAGGACAACGTGTATAATAATATACTCAAATCAGAATAATATTCACAGCACTCGTCATAATTTTTATATTATTATTATTATTATTATTATTATTATTATTATTATTATTATTATTATTATTATTATCTTTTGTGTACCTACGTATCTGAGAATTTACACAATAACTTTATACTTATACTCGTTCTACAAATAATAAAATTGACAGATTTTAGCTGTACATACATATACGTATATCTGTACCTAATATCATTAACCACCGAATGATTCATTTTCACTCATTGTCTTAGTATAAACAGCGATAAATAATACCGATCCTATAATCCCACACAGTTTTAGTTACGCTGATAAGCGAAAATACATTTTTTTAAGCTCAATTCCGTATTTGACGAACTGTGTGCACTATACATAACACGTTCAAGCTTGTAGTTAGTGATCAATGTTCTGCAAAGAATCGGTCTTAATTATATTAGAGATAATTGAAGAAAGAAAAAAAAATCTAGTAATCCTGCAGCTATAATATAGAAAAATAAAAAAATTTGTAAACGAACGATAAAAACTCTACGTTATTTTGAATGACTTTACGATTTTGGTTAAAGTGGGTCGAAATTTAACAACCAAGTTTCGAAAATATTTTTCCCAGTCATTGCTAGATGGAAAAAATTAAAACCAGCCTATGCAATTATTAAGATTGAAAATAAAATAAAAAATTATTTATGGGATGGTTAAACTTTTTGGGGACTTTTCAAGTAGCAAAAAAAGATGTACTCGGTTATTAATTTCGCATGGATCGACGTAACATTGAAACGAAATAATGTGAAAATAATGTTTCGAAATTTGTTAAACTAAAAAACAAAAAATCGATTTTTCGCCAGTTCGTTTTTTTTCCACACTGCAACAGTCTCAAAATCCAACGGGGAATTTTCTGTGAGCACGAGGCAGCTGTGGTACCGATGGAACTACTCGCTGTCGTGGAATTTTATTGTAACTAAAACCCACGTCTCTGTAGATACCAGGATTTCTAAAGATGTTTTCTCGCACTGAACCTGCAGCTGCATACTGCGTAACTCGACTTTGATCATCCGGCATCCTTCCAGCTGCAGCAGGGACAGGATTATTGGCGTTCCAAATACTGTTTGACTCGTGTCTCTCAAACTTGCCAGGAAACTGTTGCACGTTGTTCCTCAAGCCCAAAGGATTCTGTACTCGAAGTACAGTTTCCGGATCCGGTATCCGACTGTCCATCACGATACAGGCCGAAATTCTTCGACGATAATCCGCGATTCTTCGAGCTAGGAAAAACGTTATTACCATCGCCGTTATCTGCAACGTAAAAAAAAAAGAAAAAAAAATTAGAAATGGATGATTCGATTAATTAATCGATCAATTCCCAGTTCGATGAGATGTTTTCACCTGAAGTGCAGCCAACACGCCTAAAATGATGATGAGATAATATATTAACAAGTAGATCAGGTCTTTCAGAGCCGCGTAACAGCCGATTACACTGAGATTCATAACATCGGAGAATCCACAAGCGCTATCAGAGTCGCAACAGGATCCCGGTATGTATCCCAAAGTTGAATTCCAATCCGTAAAATCGTTCATGCCACAACATTTTAACTAAAAATAGAAACGAATACAAGATCTTCAAGATGTGATTTCAAGTCCTCGGTAGTATAGTGGTAAGTATCCCCGCCTGTCACGCGGGAGACCGGGGTTCGATTCCCCGCCGGGGAGGATATTTTTTTTTCCTTTTTTTTTTTTTTTCGTTGTGAAATATTATTAGCCAATCAAAATTAATTTATTTTTCTTACAGTTTGTGTTAATCATTTTACAAGACAAGATAATTGTGTATTCATAATATCGTTGCATTACTTAAGTACTCACGTTTTTTTGAATGAAATCAATCGGATCTCTGTATTCGGTGTAATTATTCATGTAAGTTTCTAGAGCCTGTTCAATTGATCTATTCGCCGATTCTAATACGGCTAAAAAAACAACACCCATTGTCAGTTTGAACATGAATAAACCGAATAGAAGAACTCCAAACTGTAAAACCAATATTCTTATATTCACTTATGTTGTGTTAATAATTATAACGAATTTATTATATATGCGTATACAAGATGAGATACATATTTTTTCAACATAATTATTATCAACATTTCAGATCAAAATTTTATAGATTATAGTAAAGACACTGAAGCAGACACAATAATTGTTATCAACAATTTCTCTTATGTATAGATATACGTGTGTATTATAATCGAGTTTCTATATGATATCACGATGTATTTATATACATGTAGGTATATGAAATTGAAAGATAAAGTCTAGTTGTTCGACATGATCAGAGATTATCCATTGTTGTGTGTATCAATGAAAACTTTCGTACCGGAAATTCTTAATCGATAATAAGTGTGTATATACCTATGTAGTTCGGTTATCTGCGTGAAACATTTACTTACCGTGACAATTCCTTGATAGATATTCTGGGCAGATGAAATTATACCAAGACAGCTAACGCAAATTAGAATAATAGAGCCTGAAATTAATACGAGAACTGGCTTGTCTAGATAGTAATGAAGGAAAGGTGTATAGTCAGAAAGTTCTAACTTCACTGTCATTGCTGTCAGAAGAATTCCCACCCCATAGAGCTGCGGAAATTTGAAGAAAAAAAAATTATTTTTACAGGAAAAATGATGGAAATAGAAAATAAAAAAAAAAAATAAACGTTTACACAGAATTAATTAGATACAATTAACAATCGAATGAAGTTTAGAAATTAATACCTATACTTATTTTTTAATTTAACGAAAAACTATATATTTACCGTTAAAATAACGCTGAAGAAAATGTTAACGAATCTTAGAGGCTGAAAACGAACAAGTTTTCGAAGCCTCTTAATTTCCGCTGATTTTTCTGCGTCCTCCGTCATTATAGCACTATATAACACACTTTTCACAGTTTTGGGGTCACTGTAGCTGATTAGCGGTTTCGACAACTTCCCGTCGAATATAACGTAAACGGAAGACTGAATTGTTCTCGACCACTTCCTCTACTGCCGTAATAAACGTCTCCCGGCGATATAATAACCGCAATCATTCAACTCCCGCTATCGTTATAATATATCTCGTATTATCTACTGATATCATTAGCTATTTTCTACGACTGGAATATTACGACTGATCTAACGAGATGAGGATATACGTTTTTTTTTTTTTTTATTAAGATCTACATTCTCTCGAAGTTACTTTTCTACGGTATTTAATTCAGATATTTATTCATCTACGTGAAGATTAAAAAAAAAAAAAAAAAAAAAATGGTCAACAATGAATTTATACTACCTACTTTATCAAAGTACTACGAAAACTGCGATATAAAGCCGGGGTTACCCGTCTTTGTTTCGACAATGAGGTGAGAATATTTTTTGTTATTCCTAGAATTAGCCACTCGTGTGTATTCATTCTTATCGTAATTGAATAATTACTGAAGAGTACTTTTGTCAGCGAGCGAAGTAGGGCGCACGATGATTAATAAGCGCGAACGTTATCGTAACCTCAGTATAATCACCCGGACATTCCGACGTACTGAATACATTGTTTTGATCAATAAAATAGACATTTATATTTATATACTCTGATTAGAAATAAATAAAAAAATTTCCTCACCTTGAAATTCAAAGTTTTAATTCGCAGGATTTTCCTGAACCGGATCGGTTTTTCTGCTGTCATTATTTTCCGCAATTCCCCCATGTGCTATATCAAGCAAAAATAATCACAGTTTTCAGTCCCAAAACGATCGTATCAATTAACCGTAATTAATAATACATTTTTCTTTGAATTTTTCAAGCTCGCGTGAGTGTCGGTGAATTACAAGAGTTTGAATTCGTCCCGGACTCGCGGACTGTCGCCACCTATGATTAGATCTTTCAACATCTGAGATGTTGGTAGGTAAGTTACCGACGGAGTAGCTACTACCATTAGATCGATAAAGAAGGTAGCTTCATCTTTCAACGGGATTTGATAAATGTTTCAAAACAGCTAGACTATGATTCCGGATCAGAATTATCATTTTTGGTATAATATAGGCGGTTCAGGAGTGCCAGGAATTGTATATTTCAGCCATAATCAACAATTTGAAATTGTCAGGATTTAGTTTAACCTAAAACTTTACAAGCGGGTTCCGTGGTGTAGCGGTTATCACGTCTGCTTTACACGCAGAAGGTCGCCAGTTCGATCCCGGCCGGAACCACATATATTTTTTATTCAATTTTCGTTTTTTGTAAGAAACTCAAAATCGGTCTAACTTCATAATTTAAAATTGAACAAAAATTGGGGACAATTTTTTCTCGTTTTTTTACAGTTTTAAGAATATTTCAAGATTCTTATAGCATATATATACATATAAATTTATTCGAACCACCAATCGTGCAGTAATTCATAAAATTATATTTCTCGACCCAGCTTCTTGGTATGTTACGTCTTCTTCTTCGTATCTTTCATATATAGGGTATATGATTCGGAACGAAACTTTACGGTAAAGGAGAAGATAGGTCAAGTATGATAAGAAGAATGCTCGAGCGCATCTACCGGCTCTAGTACCTACTCTTAAAAAACTCTACGGTTTCAACTACGCCACGTCAAGTGGCAAGACGGAAACCTCGCAGGGTTCCCTATTCTATTCGCTTTGTTGCTTCGAAATAAGAAATATATGTATATAACCAAACAATGGTATATACAAGATCTAGTTATACATATGTACAAAGTTTTCATGAAAAGTAGAATTGAAAATTGATAAAAACTTATACATTAATTAATTTTTATATTGTAACGTAGAGTGTTTCAAATCGTCGATTCGCGGTCCAAATTAGTTCTTTCAATTTCTTTTCCACACGGTCCCCGTCCCCGTACCGAGTCTCTTGATAATATAAGAATATACGCGCCCGCCCGTCTACCCGGCTTGGGCAAAGAACAATAGCCGCGTCGAGTTCTCATATATTTATCAATATTATGTTATGTAGTTTGAGATTTATTTTTCGACTGGTGCAGTTGTCGCTTATACATACTCCCATGTTCACGGGGCTGTAGTCAGGTAGGGGTATACATACATATATGTATAGTACAACTCTTGTGGCTGAAAGAACAAAAAATAAAAAATAAAAAAAAAAAAAAAAAAAACAGTTCGTCGAGCAACCGCGCGCTATTAGGGCCTTGAGTTATTTTCATTGCCCGGCAATCAATTCCAACAAATTTCGAGACCGCGTCGCGCGCGTTCTTTACTTTCCTTCACGGTATCTATATACGTATTTATATATATATTTTATATATACATGCATATATACGTATATAATATACACGTATTTACAACCGGTTTATAAATCGGCCCGCGGTAGGTATATTAATTGCAATTAAAGACACCAACGTGCATTTATACATACAGTTTATACATACCTGTATATATGTATATACATATACATATATGTGTAATATAAACGCATTAATAAAGTGCGAACACGGAAACGCGTGTCATTTTTTCTTTTATTTTCATCTTCTGCTATCTTTCTTTCTTTCTTTCTTTTTATAAATTAATTTCCTACACTGCAGGTTTGGCAACGATATAAAAAATGAACAAATTTATAACCATATAATCTGCGTATACAGTGATCCTGAAGCGACTGTCAAATATTCTATATCACATACTTATATACCCTTCAGACTTAACAAAATCTATGTATTTAGAAAAATAACACAAAAAAATTCTTCCGCAATCGGAACTATATGTATCTTCTTTATTTTTTGTGTCATGCCTATAGGATATGCTTCTGACTATGAACTTGATATAAAAAAAAAAATTAAAACACGGTCATTCCCTCAGTTTCCGGATTCCCTATAAATTTATATAGAAACAACATCGTTCAGCCAAACGACGAATAAATCGAACAGAGTTTTGCAGAATGCATTTTACCGATGCGTAGATAAGAGCTGCGAATACTATGCGACGACGAAGAAGAAGAATGATAATAATAAAACGAAAAAAAAAAAAAAGAAAAAAATCGATTCATAAGAGTCGACGACGCTCGCAGACCGCGCAGCGAGTGGACTCGGCCATACAGTATATGCTCTGTATATATCGTCGGCCTACCGTAGTGACGGGGAAAGGGGAGCGACAGGGGCAAACGCCAAGCGCGTGTCTCCCGTCTCTGTTTAGTTTAGTTTGAGCTCGACGAGCCACCGGTGAGCGTCGACTCCTCGCAGGGAGATACGCGTCGCATATTTTTTTTTTCTCTCTCAACTTGCGATTAAAATATTATATTGTATAATGCGTTACCTATACGGATAACAGCTGTACAACCACATCCGTAAAACAGATATTGTGTCGTTTAACGTTAACATAAACTTACGTAAATGATAATATCAGGAAATTATATTCCCTCGAGTATTTATACAAACGTAGTCATTATTTAATCATCTTTTATCATTTCATCTCGTATTTATCAATAACTTCATGATAAACTGAATAAAGCATAATATGATCTCGAAAAGATCGCTTCTCACTTATAAGTAAAGTGAATTTTTTTCTTTTTTTTTTGTATCTTATTTCCTATATGAATCAGTTTTTCACAAATCGGAGACAAGTTTCTTAACATTCTGACGTCTGAGTATTATAATTTTAACATACCGCGCGCGGTGCTAAGACGCGACTGATATACTAAACAGTGAAAATGTAGAATATAGTAACTAACAGTGGAGGCTATAGAGAGCGGGGAATGTAATAAAAGAAAGGAAAAAAAAATTCTCAAAATATATTGATAACGATTATTCCTTCATTAACTGTGTCTGTGCTTGTGCTTCTCGTCAACTCGTTAGAGAATCGTCATAATAATGCTCGGTGTACTAAAGCGGCGATGGAAGCCCTCGAAAAGGTACGAAATAACCATATCATAGGTATATATAAATAAAATAAAATCACCAGATCAATCGAAGCCCATAATTTTTTACGAATCAAGACTTTGGCTGTAATGATAATCATGATTTCCGATTTTTAATCGCAAACTCGTATAAATTTTAGTGTATTGTCTTATATGTTATAGATTATTACAACAACGTGTACAGCGATTGTATTAATCCTTTACAATAGTGACTTGTACGCCTCTATAGGTACTATACTCGTTTATACGCCCGAGATTCACCGTTTCTTATTTCTATACCTACCAGCTGGGGTATAGGACAGGACGGGGAAATAATAAGTCCCCTTATATCGCGCTCGCACTCACGCTCCGACTTCGAAAGCTTAAAGTTATGCAAACCTGCACATATGCGAGCGAGCAAGAGAGGAAGAGCGCGCGCGCGCGCACCGCGTTCTCTAAGTTTAGAAGTTACTGGGTTATCTTCACGAATCCACACGCACACACAAGCGCAAACAAACTGACAAACAAACAAACGTGCAGGCACACCTATAATATTACGTTATAACACCGATTTTACATCATTGCGAATTTATTATACACTAATATTCGCCCGGTTATTCTTCGTTTCATTTTTCGTTAAGATTCCTATACTTTGCGGAATTCTAACCATTTTTCTCCGTACGAATTACCCAACTGAGTTGATTAATCGTACCGATATAAACCGCGGGGAGTTATGATAAAGTGTTAATTCCTGCCTGCAGCGATTCTAGTTTTTCTATTCATATAACGTTTAAAGACCCTATCGATTTCTCGCGTCAACTTACTTACTCACTTAACTACGCCTCCTCTTCCCTCCGTACCTTTTTACAACTTGACTAACATACGTGTATATCACGATGACAATTCTTCGCGGACAGTATACAGGCTTGCACAGGGGATCGCCGTTTATTTTATGAATGGTATAAGCGAACGGTCGGCCGGTCGGTCGCCTCGGTCGGTTGCGGGGGGTGCCAGACGTACGTCGTCGTGGTACTGAATGAATCGAGCGGAATGAATCAACAATGAGTTGGCTAATCGGTTAGAGCTCCTACTGCAATGTCGCAATCGGACATATACTTATAGATACTTAAGTATATTTCAATCAATTACCAGGCACGGGACAAACTGTCATATACGTATGTCATACACATACGTATATACATTTCTTATTACTTAGATTGCAGTTTCTAGCTTTCATTTAAAGCTCATCAAACCGACCATAAAGAAAATTGAAAATAATGATGACAATTAAGAGGGTTTCCAGTTTCGAGTTTCTAGGGTTCAGTTTTCGGCGTTCATAGACCCGAACTAATCGTAAATAAATTGACTTTCCATTATTCACCGTTGGTAAAATATGATCGTTGCCTAGGTATAACATAATGCATTTATACCTATACGTCTTATACCTGCCTGTAAGAGAGATGTATCGGTGTGTGCCGGTGCTGCTATATGCCACGGAGAGCTTCGACTGTACGGAAGATCGAGAAACTGAATTATAGCCGTGATGCAGGTGCACGCTTTGCAGCGAGCTCTTCAGTCCTCAGTCCTCGGTCCTCGGTCTTCGGTCTTCGGCCCTTATTCCCTTATAGTAGCTGGTGTAGCTGCAGCAGCTATATAACTCGCTATTATACAGAATTGAATAATACCTTATACCCTGAACCGAGAAGAAGTCGAATGTGGAGGGCGACGCGACGTCTTTTTCGTACATACATACATACATACATATTGGTGTATATAATATAGTATATAGATCTACAGCTGCATAGCGCAGCCCTCTTATACAGTGTATTTATTCTTACGTAATTCATAGCGTATATAATATTGAACCCGTAAAAGGAAGAATTATAATAAGAATAAGAAACTCGCTGTTTGTAATGACTGGAGCGTTAATTTGCATGCGAAATAATAGTCGTTATATAGAGAACAAAATATGTGGGTCACTTATTATTTTTTCACATACTATACATCGCAATTATCTTTTATAACACAAACGGTAATATTATCTTATATAAATTTATGTATAGATTAACATTAATCAGTTTCCGCTTCTATATACCTACATGTACATATTTTATACATAGAAAAAAAAAGAAGTATATAATTGTGCAAAGATTGTGATAAACGATTTTCTCAATAATTACCCTATTCCCGAGTCCGTGTGTATATACAATAATTATAGAGTTTTTATTTTCCCGACCTGCAACGCGAGCGTCAGAATATCTTTAGTCTAGTACCGGGGGGTTATAACGTTAGGTATACCTATACGTAGGTAAGTAAACCAAATAAAGTTGTCTACTAATATTTAGGACTTTTTAAACATACCAAAGTTATATTACTGTTATGCAGTGGTACATAACGGTTACTCGTTTAATCTACTGTAAATTACCATATAGTTTACATACATACATATATACGAAACGTAACATAACGTAACGTAACGTAACGTAACTTAAAACTTAACGCAATGCGTCCTGCCGCGCGCGAGCTAGCGGAGACTCAGGACAAGATAACACAGCACAGAGCCTGGCCTAGCTGCCTAGCCAGCGCGGTTGCACACGCCCCTATCACCGCCCTTGAGTAGATACAGATAAGACCACCGCTAGCATCTGTCTCTGTACATACATGTATGTAATATTGTGATACGTATACATACAATATACGACACATATATATGTATATACATACATGTATAATACGTCTAGTTCAAACTTTTTTTTTCTCTAATCTTATACATTTATGTAGAACTATAATATGGTATACGTACTACGAGTCGTGCTGTTTAATGTTTATATTTATAGTATAATACGGACGCTCTTATATCCCGAGATATATTAGACATAGTTTATAATGTAATAAAAATGAAGATTTCATTACAGTAGATTTTTTTTTCGTTTTTTTTTTTTTAATATTTGCTCCAAATTCCGTCTGTGACGTCGAAAAACTATAATATGTAATATACATATTTATATATTATTATTATTATTATTATTTAGTGGAAGTAGAAGTTTCCCACAATATGTGTAGGTATATAATATACGTACATACATATTTATGTATATATTACGCGCGTTGCAATAATACCCAGAGTCAGGTTGGTTAAATCGAGACACAGAAAATTCCTTAAAGTAGAAAGTTTCTATCGTTGTAGCTGCACTTATACCCTATAGTGTACACTCACTACTTGTACATATGTATGTTTATGTATGTATAGATATACATATCTACCCGTTTTATATGGCTCAACGTCCGCAATAATTGTGCTTCAGTTGCAGTTATATTTATTATAATATACAATATATACATATATGTATATACTTATATATAGATATATGTATGGAAAGCTTTCACGGCATCGTCTTCATCGATCTATATATTAATATTTATATATGTATAACAAGAGAAAAAAATTGAAATAAAAGAAAAGAAAAAAAAAAAAAAAAACCACGAAATGTATCTTTTTTCCCCCTAATATACGGTTTTATTTTCTTCTTAAATATATATCCAATGAATACTTGAGGAAAAAAAAATCTATAGATATAAATGTTTATTTTTCGGTGTTGGAGCAGTAAACTGGAATTAACCCTATTTTTTTTGTTGTTTTTTTTCTTGTTTCGTTCCCTTGCGGTTTTTCTTCTTTTATTCGAAGGGTGAAATTTCTGGCCTGAATATAGTTGATTTAGATATGCCATGCTCATACTCATGCCCATGCCCATGCCCATGCCTCACGCCAGCCGTGCGCACTCTGCAACCCCCTACAGACCAGAGAATCCCTAGACCCTGGTGAGACTCGAATAATTTGACTAATTATAGCCTATGCCGTAGAGCGGTATGTTTGCTTGCTTGCTTGCTTGCATGCATGCATGCATGCATGCAAGCATGCCCCATGTCTATTAGCCTAATTTGTTCACGATTTAGAGAACATACTATTCTACTGCATATATACATACACGTTGCACCGAGTAGGCGGTGTACCTTGTCCGTGTGCTTGTAGGTAGATACGTACGTACGTACGTACGTACGTGAATGTTGAAACTAGACTAAACTAAACTAAACTAAACCAAACTAAACTAAACTCTTAAAGTAAGCCTTGTACCTAATCTAACCGACTGCGCACCGCCACCCATCCGCCCTATCGGGAGTATATAATAATATATAATCGTCGACGACAAGTTTCAATTATCGCATATACATACATAGAATCTCATAGGTGCATCTAGGTAAAAGATTTAGTTGAAATTTTTTATTTTTTTTTTCATTGATTTCTCGAACTTACCCTGTGACTTTGATTGTAATTTCATTCTTATGCAAATATATTTATAAATAAAATTTAACTCTGTATGTATATATGTATATATGTACGTGTTTGTATATGAGCCCGGTTATTGACGTCATATTATATTATACCACTTTATATATACAGTCATCCACTTCCGGTAACTAGATGTCTTTTTTTTATTTATTATATACTATACATATACATAGGTATATTTTTTTTTCTTCTCATTTTGCTATTCCGGAAGTATCTGCCTGCCTCTTGTCAACGTGCCAGGTTATAGTTATACACCACATAGAACATATTATAGTATAGGTACCGAGAGAGATCGATAACAAGCTGATACTTCCGAAACGAAATATCATACCCGGTAACCGGGTTTATATTTTTTTTTGTAATTATTTTCACGGGGCTTTATCATCCCCTGCGTATTTTTTCCTTCATATTCTATTTCATTGATTCAATTATTCACTAATTTATTCATTTATTTTTTTTTCTCATTGTTTTTACATGTAAAGGCCAAATTTTCGGTGGTATATGCTGTGGAAAGATCGATTTCTCGCGGCGATGCCTCGGGATCAGACGGTGCCACCAGCCCGTAGTAAAATTTTCATTTTTTAGCCTCAATAAAAAAAAAAAAAAAAAAAAAAGAAAAAGAAATTTCGTCTCCGCTGAAGAGCGCGTACGTACGTCTAGTCTGTCTGCTGCAACAGTATAGGTATACCTACTACCTAAGTATAATACCGTTATAAAGGAGATGTCGAGCTGTGAGGGCCATGTGGGACCTGCAAGTTTCCCATAATTTTTTTTTTTTTTATTTTTATTTTTTTCTTACCCTCACCTTAGTTTAACTCCCTCATACGGAAATCCATAAAACTGGGAAGTCCCCTTTATTTTATTTCGTATCCGGTGAACCACATTTTTATACGGAATCACCGCGAATAAACCTCTCTTTCTCGATGTATATACATACCTATATACATATATAGGTATGTGTATACATTGAATTAATTAATGGTGGTATTGAATTAATTTTCCTACTACATATAAAATGCGTTGCGATGTGATATATGAGAGATGGGATGATGATCCTTAGTTTCAGTGAAACGGGTCACCCTGTATATAGATTATTGTACATATACCTATGTACAATATTATATTCATACTTGCACTTATATTCTAACGAAAACCGGGATTCCAGTTCCCCAAGGAACATGAGGCTGTGCAGGAGATGGGAAGAGGTTTATCGATCGCTCCCAACACACTGACCCCCATCCACTACGCCGCGTTGTTTGTCAGTCGCGCGCACAATACTGACCTATCTATACCGCACCGAAGTATAATATATTATATGTATGTATACATATGGCTATGTATATATTTTACACATGTATACATGTACGTATGTATCAGTTATCAGGAAAATCTATAGAACTGATGACGAATCACGTCCCCTGCAGGAGATAAATTTAACGATTTTATTATTACCACAGATAGTACATCATATTGTACATACATACATATACATATATAGGTATATAGATAAGAATATTAATTGGAATTGAATTAGTTTATAATACATACGTCTATATATTGATATATATATATTCAATTGGTTTGTAAAAATGTGAAATTGAACAAAAAAAAAAAAAACAAAATGATAAGAATAAACGAGAAAAAAATTACAACCTTATATCGTTGGTAAAATAAATAAATAAATGGAAAATTTTTATCTTCGTTTTTGAATTTTTTTTAGATTATTTTCCTCCAAATCCTTGAAAATTCGTTCTTATTTTCTTCTTCTTCTTCTTTTTTTTATTATTATTATTATCATTATTATTATTATTATTATCATATTTTTTCTTTGTAACGGGTACCTTTTGATCCCTCGACCTATACCTTTTCTGTATTTAGCAATCTTCTTATCTTCAATATTTGGGTAAAATTGTTTTGGCATAAAGGAAATTTACTTCCCTTTGAATTTTTGGTTCGTTGAACAATTGTCAGTAGCCGGTATATAAATTATAGGTAGGAGGTACGTACATACATACCCATGAATGGAAGTTAATTATAAAATTTGTTATATACAATCAAACTGAAAAAAAAAAAAAAAAAAAAAAAAAAAAACGATGCAAAGTATTTATTATAATATATATCAATTCATTTCATATACGTTCCCATATATGTACATATATATATATATATATATATATAATTTTTTAAATTTTTTGTTGTTTTTTTTTTCACTATACCTATACGATTGAATTTTAACGTCATTGGGTAATGATTATAGTAGGTATAAGTAATGCTTGAAAAAATTCTCTATAACGAGGTCGCAGCCCTTCATTCTGTTTTATCAAAGTATTCAATTCCTTCTTCTAATCTCACAGCCACTTTTACACTATACGAGTCTAATGGAATCCGTTTTAAAACCTCTTAAGCTGGACTCTGAAATCAAAGTGAAATTAAGTCCACGGTTTTATAAATGAGCTGTCTTAGCTTCGAGATTAATTCGAACTTTTTTCTACAATAATTATTATTCTAAAATTTTTTTCTCTCCTTTCTTCCGTACTGAAAATTTCTACATACGTTTATTCGTTCGATCCGTTAATTTTTTTGCGAATTTTATTCAAGATCGTTTGTCGATTATTTCATTAATTAAACCATAAACTTTATATACGAGGTAAAGTATTATAACCTATACTCTAGCTCTATTGATTTTCCCATTGGCCTGCTGCTGCTACTGCTACTGCAGTCAATATATCCGCGGCGTTAAACGGCTTCGCCGCGGTAACTAATTGCATTTTCCACGCGACTGCGGCACCGCACAGATATCAGAATCAAACGACTTATTATATACGCTTCGGTGGATGGTTCATTTGTATTAAACAGTTCCGAGATCATCGAATTATCGGATTATACGACCGGAAGAAAGAAAATTTAATGTTCATAAATTATATTTTATTTTATTTTTTGTTCAATTTCTTTCTCTTTTTTTTTTATCAATTCATATACAGGTCACTTACCTATACACGTGATGAAAATGGCGAATCGCGATTACTGAGCAAAGAATGGAAAAAAAAAAATCAAATAAAATTTTCAACTACGAAATTATATGAGTAACGAAATTTCAATTATTTTCTTTTCGTCGCTTAATTACTCCTCTCTTATTTCTTAACTTCAGTTTAATCCACCGGAAGGGACTAATTACCACAAGAGCTATAGGGAGCCAGCTTCCTTTTCCCTTTTAACATGAGAGACACGTCTTTACTGAAGTATATAAATTGTTAATCGTAGGCGTGACTCTAGAGGTCAGGTAGAAAGGAAGATATATTATGTACAGGTATACCCATGCGGCTGTATCATAGCTTTTCCACTTACACCAATATACGGAAATAATTGCCTCAAATATCCCGTTAAATCACATAGGAAAACTAAACCATATAATATACGGCATAAAATTACAAGCGAATTTTATTTTCGAACTCTGAATCGTCAAACGTTTGTTAATTATTAAAATTCGGAAAAAAAAAAAAATTGTTCAAAATTTGAGTCACATCATATACTCGTCCATTTATTTTAGTAGCACTTTTGTAGCCGTGACACAAGTTTCTCATTAACATTATCAATGGTGGTCATTTGACAGCACTTGAAAATAATCGTTAATCATATACCTACCTATATAATATATATGTATGTATATAAATTTATAGAGAATTCACTATAGTATTAAAATATCTATCAGCAGTCTGTTTTCTCCCCCTAAATTTGAATCTAGTTTTTTGGTTTTCTTTTCCTGCAGCTTTCCTATTTCCAAGAATACATAAAGTTGAAAAAAAAAAACAGGAAGAAAAATATTTTCACACACCTTATCATACCTGCAGTAGGCTACATATACGTATGTACACTGCATATCCGTAACGTATGTGTGTGCTTAAGAATTCAAGTCTTTCATAGTTAGAATTTCACTCTGCTGCATTCTCTCTCTCTCTCTCTCTCTCTCTCTCTCTCTCTCTCTCTCTCTCTCTCTCTCTCTCTCTCTCTGCCGCATATCTGCGCATTGTCTTGCAGTCTTGTTTTTTGCTCGAGCTAGCTACTGCAGCGCAAAGTGCGGTTCTTATTCCTATACAACTCTGCAGACTTGGGTACATGCTCAGACAATTTACTGTAATATGCATGTGTGCATTGCATGTGCAATATACCTTGATATTGCTTCAAGTATGTATGTGTATAAACTTGCAGTGCTAAGGTATAAAGCTCGTTCGTCGTTCAATACCGCACCATATATCTATGTATAGTGTATACAAACATTTATATACTACACCTACTATACTATAGATATTTTAATGAACACGACCTGCGAACTAAACCAGTTAGTTAGTTAGTTGGTTAGTTAGTTAGTTAATTTCCGGTTTTCTGTGGTATGATAAAGAAGAGAAGAGAAAATCTTATCAATTGTAATCTTACCGTCACTAAATTCTCTCAATTTCTCTTAAATTCTCGATCTGCTCGTTCGTGATGTACCCATACATATTGAAGATTCAAAAAATGTGATTTAATATAGTTTTTGATTACTTTTTTACTTTATAGATTTAAATATTAGATCCAGTCGAGTCTCTCTAGTTTTTTTCTCTGCGTTTGAGTAACTTAACGATGGTCCATGGACTTGGAACTGAGATTTTAAGGACTGAGAAAACTGGTTAGTCTAGAAACTGATGGGGACTCTGATGTTTTCATTCCGAATTATACTCAGTATGTTTATTCTGTGATTAGGAATTTGACGATTTTATCGCAATTGATAAAAAATCAAAAAGACAGAAAGAAGAAAAAAAAAGAAAAGGATTACGAAGATTCGATGAATTATTTCGTTATAAACAATTTTCATAGATTTTTCATTCCGATAGAATTTTTCATATTATAATGTTTGGAATATTTTTCAATTCTGCAGCGAGTACTGCCTCAAAGCTTTAGAATTTTTCCATTTTGAATATAATACACAAATTTTTTGGCACTTCGCGGTCAATTTTTTTTTTTTTTTTATCGCAATATTTTATCGCAATATCGTTCCGAAAAATCTGAAACTTGGCACACTTCTTACATATAGGAGTAGATATTCCATGAAAATTCGAAATATCTTCAACGATATAATTTACGAAGCTATACCGAGCACCAAAATAATTTGTTTGTCAAGCTGAAGCCCCGAAAAATTATAGCGTTAAAAAAAAAAAACACCTGTAACATTTTCATAGAATATCTACTACTAGAGGTCAGAAGCGTGCCAAGTTTCAGATTTTTCGGAGCGATATTGCGATAGGGTATGAGGAAAAAAAAAATCAGCCGCGAAGTGCCAAAAATCGTGTGTCATAAAAATGGGAAAGTTCCAAGACTTTGGATCAGTACTTTAGAATTGCTTTAAAAACCTGAGGCTTCGGTTACATTTTTTTTTTGTATCTATTTGGGGATTTTATAGCCCGTGGAAGGATTAAGATTTAAATATGATCAATTTCAGGACCACCCTAACGGAGACATATCCTTATACATATATACACTAAAGTGTAAGTAGAAACTTTGCTTATCAATATTTCGTGTAGATCCTTTATCCCCGAGGTCCCTCGTATCACGGGATGAATCCATATCTCATATACACGTATGTATACCTATGACACACACACATCTAACAATCTAACCCATAGAGAAGCGTTAACACTCTGTTTGCCTGCGGAGTTTGCGCTTTATAAAGGGAGATATTTCAGACCCAGGGCTTTATCCGATGTGTTTAATAATTCCAAACTTTGCTCCTCGACGTTAGTACAGGCACCCCCTCCCCCCCCCCCCCCCCCCTATGAAAGAGGAAGTCTCTAGCTCCGGGCTACTGAGATGAAAATTTCACTCATTCACCAATGAATAACGGCTTTCATACCTACAAGCTTTAGTTCAAGGATATATACTATACTCAAGCTTGATAAAGGTTTTTAATACTGTTTTGAAAAAAGCAAAAAAATATATAAAGAAATAAAAAATGTGTACACATTTGTATGCATATAGGTAGGTATACAAAAAAATGTTCATTTGCTTCTATTTCGACGTTTATATTAGCCAGCTTTTTAAATTCAGATGTGATTGTACTTCATTCCTTAAATTTTCTTATAAATTTCGTTTTTCTTTTTTCTCTTCTTCGACTTGATGTTCATTCGAGTGAAGAAACCAACAAACGGTTACCATTTCCATCGTCATTATTATATTCCATGTCATTTGGCTGCCGTTTATTTCTTTCCTTTTTTTTTCTCATTTATACATATTTTTTTTTTCACCAGGTAAAACCGCGAGAGATTTGATATACCGTCGAATCGATTCTATATACAGAGAGAGAAGCATTATGTACAGTTGGCATAGAAAAAGTAAAAAAAAAAACATATATGAAGTGCATATCGGTATTATATCACATACTTATTCACATACACGTACGTGTGCATATGTAAAGTCTCCAGCAGTGATCTCCATGCGGTATATAAAAGCCAAAAAATAAAAAAATAGCAAAATGAAATAAAGAAAGAGAGAAAGAAACTATTTTTTCTTCTTCTCACACCATGCAGACTCTAGAGTTACCAGTTTCTCTATCCGAACAATTGTTCGACTTGTATTCTTGTTATTTTTTTATTTTATTTATTTTGTTCTATTATTACTATATATCGACATAGGAGAACCTAGCTGGGTTTCGGCTATAGGCAGATATCCTAGGGACCGCAATGATGGATGATCTTTCCCTTCTATATTGTATATTTAATATAAGTATACGGGCTTCAGCCTAAAACTTTATGTATTTCACGACAGGTAGATATTAGATTTTTATCTATGATCGTAGTTCATCCAAACAACTGGCCCAACCGACTCGAATGACGAATGAGACTTTATATATTCTCATAACGGACCTCCCAATACCATAAACATAATAATAGGAGCTACGCGGACTCACGGAATCATTCGGTGTCACTCTACTCGATATAATATGCATCATGAATATATACTTGTCGAAAAATTAATTCTCTTTATTACCATAATTTCAAATTTTCAAAGAACTCAGATTTTTATTCGTCGTTAAAAGAAGGAGCTAAGCGTGTTCGAGATCCGGTCTCTACATCTCCTCGCATCCCTCCCATACACCAATTACCAAAAGCTGAAAAGCTATAGGAGCCATGCAAGGGAGCTTTTGTAGGACGGAAAATAGACGTGAGAGTTTAACAGCTGTTGGTATTTGAATAAAGCTAACACGCGTTCCTTTAGTAGGTAATTATCCATGTATTTTCTCATGTATATTACCGGGGTTTTTCTACTCTTTCGTTTCTTTCCTGCTGCAGCGGTATATAGACGGTTGAATGCTTTTGGATAATGCCTGCTGCACCGTGAATACACTTCTTAAGTAAATAGGCATAACTTTTGTTCTTATAGTCGGTCGGATTCTACGGAGTTCTTAATTCTTAGCTCCAGCTCTGCTCTACTCGCGTTTAGGGAATAAATTAACATCGATGTTTATCCTCGTTGCTTATAACCCGATGGAATAGAAATAGAAGATAAAGAAATCCTGAACTCAAAATTTCAAAACTGAGCTGTACCTTATATAGCTCTTCGAAAAAAAAATTTCATTCAGTTAAGAGTTACACAATATATCTTTTAGTCCATTGGACTCGGATTGAGTTTTCGACAGGATATGTAGGTGATTCGACACAAAAGAATTAGAGTTCGTTCGCTCGTTCGGTTATACTTTAAGTATGTTACGTAGATTAAGACACGGGCGCCGGGTTGCGGCCATCCGTATCTTTTTGAGTGACAGTTTTACGGTATGACTTCATTTCCGTTAGTATAATACATGTAAGGTATGTTATAGGTATGGGTAAAGACACCTTCTTTTACGCTATGTAACATCGGTGTTTGCTGTAGCGAATGGTTGAACAGGATCAGGCCTCAACTTCCGCTATAGGGAGAGAAAAAGAAACAGAATATAAAAAAAGGAAAAAAAAAACACCTGGAAGTTTTATTCACTCCTGAATCCTGATCATCTTTCTTCGCCATCTTGTATTGCCGGTTGGCTAGAATCTCGAATGCGAATCTTAAACGTAGGTAGGTAACATACGTCGTCAACTAACTGTAACTCCAAAGACGACTATATACGATGACGCCAAATGCAGCGTTGAAAAATTGTCTCATTCTCTCTCTTTCTCTTTCTCTTTCTGGTTCTTTTTGCTTTCAGTATATCGCATGTAAAGGTAAACCCTGCGCAGGTGGGAGAAATTGCAGCCCGCGCAAGACACCGAGCAGACGGGTTGGCGTCTGACTCTCCCTATGGGCCGCAGCGTATAATGATCCATGCGTTGCATTTTGATCATTGCAGCTGCTTGCATTAACCGAAACAGGATCACACGCGATGAAGTTCACTCTCTTTACTCATCCAGGTTTTGAAAATGATAAATAATAATGAAAAAAGCAAACCGTATCCACGTCCTTCTCGAAATTGAAACCGCTTTTTCACGTTGTACCCTAAAGCTAACGTGAAGCGGCTGTTAAACACGAGAGAAGACAAGTTCGGTTCTTGTTTGTCAAACATACGTGAGAAGACGACTCGTGTCGTATTATCTGTTTGAACAGTCAAATTACGTATATCACACACACACACCAAAAATAAAATCCTTCTTCCAGCGATCATAAACGAAAAATTTCAAACCAAAACCTGCAGGCACTGTTTAGTCGTTTGGACAATTCCTCATGGTCTCCTTTTTCGTGGAATCGATTCAGAATGTCGAGACACTGAATTAGATGAAAATTCGGAATTCTGAACAAAAAATTTGAAGGTCAAGGCCGGCGAGGGTCTATCTCATTTCCGGTTTTTCTTCTACATCCATAAATAATCATTGTAAAGATGTTCTTCCCGTATCTCACTCCTTTATACTCCTTTCGCTTAGGTATGTATGTACCTACGCAGCTTTTTAGCAAGTTTCTTTGATCCCACGTCAGGCCTAGGTCGAAATCCCTTAAAGACAGAAAACGTGGCAGCGTTTGTCCCTGAGGGTGTTTTGACATAGTTTTGATCAAAGAGCGGAATTTCGTCTTCCATCCAATTTCCTCGGTTTAGGTTGTACCTATCCACGGTTTTCTCATTTCGTGGAAGTCCTTCGGGTAGATGAGAGACACGTGGCTGTATACGCGTGTTGTTATCGCGTTACATATGTACTCGGAATCAGCTGTATCAGATATTACAGTTGAGATAGGAAGTGGCTTCCGAGTATAAACCGCGTCTACATATATACGAGTACATATATACTTTGCACTGAAACATATAATCGATAACGTTTCTATTAGCCGTGAATCCTACCAGGTTAAAGTCCGCCCACACCAAAAATTTAACCAGGTATATGCCGGTGCTCATATTCCCAGACAGTATATGATCCTCGGTCACAGGAAGTGACGCTCCTATGTACCCGTGAAGGACACACCTCAGTAATTTTGGACTGATTTTAATAAGGCTTTTTGTCTTCGTCTCTTCCTATATACTCCCTACTTCTTATACTTCTAGACACTTTTTGTTTTCTCTTCCTTTTCCTTTTCCTCTTCTTTCATTACTCCGAGTTTGAGAAAAAAAACAAAAAAAGAAAAATAAGTACGCTCCAAAACTTTTTACACCGGGGTTTTTGTTTTCTTAAGAACGTCGCCCACCGCGTTTTACAACTAGGTGTACAATCCATTGCAGGGCTAAACGTACCCCATGTACGCAAACATCCGTTAACGTATACGCGGTGCAACACGTTTACTATAAAATCGACTATCCTGAGTGCTCGCTTATCCATTTCTCTCCATATCCCGTTGTATTGAATTATTTGCATTGCACGAAGATCGAAAATTGCGGAGAATACGAACTGAATTCTGCAATGTCCATCGGGCTGTATTTCGGAGTCCATTTCCATGGTTTTGTTTTTTTGCCCAGCGTTACGATGTGCTTCAATCACCAATCGCGGAAATGTTTGTTCATTTTGCAAATGGGTAGATAAAACTGCAGCACTGCAGCCATCGTGTGACGCATATCGCATCAGTTACGATATTATTATACTCACCGATCTACCTACCTACCTACTCTGGAAGAGTAAAACCAGCCACCAACCAGACCCGACAACACGAAGATCAATAAATTACTGGAAGCGCCAGATGGCCGGGTATACCAGCTCGACCTGACCTAGGACGACCTATCCCTCACGGCGAGGATCACGAAGGAACATTTACTCCTGACCTCGACCTTATGCGCGAGAGTCGATGTCCCTGGTTCGATACCGAGTCCATAAAAGGTCGATTCGAGACTGCACTAAGCGGTATGAAACAGAAGGTCTAATTGCTTCCTTGACTCGAACGTGGCCTGATCCTTTACTTCCTTTCTTGGTACGAAAAAAAAAAAAAAACCGTATATATGTGTGCGTCTGTGTGTGTGGTACAGAAATGTTGTGAACCGTTCTACGATCAGCTGATAAAATTTATCAAGACTGAGAACATTAATATGTCTAATGACATGTCGGTCATGTGACCGCGTTTTAACCAGGAACTTTATCTCGAGCTCGGTGCAGTATCGATTAGTGGTGGTAGCGTCATGCGCGTATAAAGTAGGTACACCACCTACCTACAGCTCTCTGGCAGCTGGTATGGAGTAGAACCCAGTTCTGAACGGTTCAATTTAAGCGATATTCTATTTATTCATTTATTCGTTCACGAACGACGTAGTCAGGCGGCTACTGTGTAGACAATTAGCATCAACTTGTACATCGTGATGTTCATGTTGAAGAACAAGAAATTCATTCTTCTTCTTGTTCATCCTCGGATTCTTTTTATTCTTATTCTTATTCTTATTTTTATTCTTATTCGCCCTTGTCTTACACAGCTAACTGACGATAGTACCTAGTGGCTATAGTTGGTATAGTGGGTTTAGCGGACCCTGTGCAGGGTATTTATATCCGGGACAGGCGTTTCCTAGTAGACCCGGAATAGATCAACTTTAACAAACCGCGGTCTGCCATGCCGTACCGTACATACGTACTGCAGCCTCGAGGAGCAGAAGAAGAAGTAGAAGAAGAAGAAGTGGAGGAGGAGAAGGAAGAAGTTCTTTGGGATGCTGGATCTATACCGACGACGACGAATATAAGCGACATTGTTAATCACCATTTGTTTTCATACGGAACTTTTTTTTTTGAGTGCCGAAACCGAAGCCACACCTGTCACATAGGAAATACTTGGAAAATGAAATCGTTAAGGAGAAACCAGCGGTGGCAGGAAATAATACCGGAAGATAGAGTTTGGATAGCTGCACCAGCGTTAACAACAATATAAGAAACCCTTTGACTATTCCACTTTGATAGTTGCACTTTCTTAGTCGTTTGGAAAATTTTCTAATAACTATAATAATCAAAATTTCAATAGTCAAAATTTCGAATTCATTTAAGACGTTTTCTCAAATATTCAGAAACACTTCAATTCTTCAGAAAATTATAATTCGCAATTTTTTCTTTTCTTTTCTTTGAATAATTCAATAATGGTCTTATTGAACTCGAAAGATCGTCCTTGCATGTACTTTACTACGGCAGGATAATTAACAATTCGAATCCCTGTTTAATGGGGCAGCTTAGTCTCCCTGATAATTACAGTGCCTTGATGTAAATTATCATTCCATTAATTTGCACCAAGAGGGAACAATATGAATGACTTATAAATTACTTCCTCGTTATGCAGCAGGATTTACATCAGATCTCGCACTCAACATATTATGACAGACATTATATCGCTATTCATTCGACAATTCATTTGGGTCGAAATCTTTTGCAAAACCAACAGAAAAAAAAAAATTAGAAAAAAAACATGTATCTGTTCAGTAAATCATGACGGAAATTACTCCTCTCATGGTCTTAATAATATCGTCTTTATAATTCATCCAGCACCTCCTAAAGAAGAGAGATTATTGTTATTGGTGTGAACCGGTGCTGCTGATGATGCTGATGCTAATGATGATCTAGAGAGAGAAAAAGAGCGATTGCCTGTTGTGGTTGTAAAAATAAACTGGTATCAAATACCCAGTGAATCTCGTTCACATATATGCTGCTACTGCTGCTGATGATCTCGCTGTGCTTGTGTAGTGGATAGTGGATACTGCTTAGTAGGTGGCGTCCGGACCACACACGAGTGAATTTTCATCGGTGTATGTGCATTTTCAACGTATGCATGAATACGTGGCTAGACCTAGTTCAGAGTCTTTGAAAGTGCGGTAATCCGTATGTGTGTGTGGTAAACTCGAGCGATCTTCTTCTTCTTCTTCTTTATCTTCTTCCTCTTCTTCTTCTGGTTATCCGGAGTGTCATGTCTCGGTGTGCGGGCAACAGCTGCTGTTCCAGAGCTAAAGAGTTGTTTGTTTTAAGTGTGAGAGCGCGTAATATTTCCCGGCATCCCTTTGAGCATGGACCAGAAAATCTCCAATTGTTGGCCCTCCGAGGTACACCCGTCTTGGCTTACAACCCCCGAAACCATTTCAAAGGATTCTGACACACCGCAGAGACAATATACGCCGCCCACGTACTCGGCTCTTTTTCTTCTCTTCAACGTCACTTTTTTCTTTTCATATTCCACGATTTTACAAAAATTTCGGAATTTCGGTTTATAGATTTAGCTCGTAGGCAACGATAAGGACCAATGTGCCAGTCGGACTCTCTGAGTCAGAGGTCGTACCGGGTCACCGCACTTTGTCCCTATTTCCACACGCCGTTCGTCCCGCGACTCGATATTCGATCCAAACTTTTTTCTTTTTCTTATTCCGTGCAACGAATAGGTGGAGTAGTCTGACATGAGTAGCCCTATCCATATCTTTTATAAAAAAGAAGAAATTTAGGTATCCTCGGAAATCCGGAGCTGAGTTCAAGTTCCGAATTTCAAGAGTTCCGGAGGTTCAAAATTACGGATTCATTTGAGACGATTTAGAATTTTTCAGTCCAGAATGTTAAAATTCAGAAACTTGACCGTTCGGGATTTTTAAAATTCGGAACTTGAACCCGGCCCCGATAATTCCATTCGATGAAAGACATCAACGGACCAAAACCGTTTCAGAATTCGTATGTATGTCAGAATTCGACTTTCGCGGACGATACAGATCTTTGCGTATATACTAAATTTCTTTTTTTTCTGATCAGTTTATGGAAAATACGGTATATATATGTATGTATATGGCGTATACGAAGCTCGTGAATAATTCAGAAAATTTTTTTCGGAAACCCCTGTGTTATTTTGTTTTATTTCATTTTTTTTTCCTTTTTTTTTACAAAAAGTTGTGTATAACCGGATCACGTTTTGCTCGTGAATTTTATTTTTATCAAAAAAGATCCTTCTTTCTCAATCCTATTATACATACATCTGTATATATATATATATATATATATATATATATATATATATATATATATATACATACCTATGTATCCCTGTATTTTTATCATCTCATGTATATAATTTCGTACATATACCGTGGTGCGGTTTGGATATTTTCATCCGTATACGTCAGTTTTAGATCCGTTATGTATGTACACAGTAAAACAGGAATTTCCACAGGAGGCTTGAATTACGCCCTTTAACAGTGTAATACATATGTACATACATAAATACCACATACCTATATACGTACTCCTCTTATTCTATATACATACGTAAAGCTTACAACTGGGATTTGCTGGGTACGTTACGTTTTGGCGCCGCCGTTTTGGCGCCGCCGTTTGGGCGCCACCGTTTTGGCGCCGGTCACTTTGGCGCGGGGACGTTTTGTCGCCGGACGTTTCGGCGCTGGACGTTTCGGCGCTGGACGTTTCGGCGCTGGACGTTTCGGCGCTGGACGTTTTGGCGCTGGACGTTTTGGCGCCGGACGTTTAGGCGCCGGATGTTTTGGCGCCGGCGGTTTTGGCGCGGGATGTTTTGGCGCCGGACGTTTGGGAGCAGGACGTTTGGACGCAGGACCCTTCGAGAGCCACAACCACCTTCTAAGTTGTATCACGTGTGTGTGTGTGTGGATCAGTGGGGCAGCCTAACCCATTCTAACCCTTCGAGAGCCACAACCACCTTCTAAGTTGTATCACGTGTGTGTGTGTGTGGATCAGTGGGGCAGCCTAACCCATTCTAACCCTTCGAGAGCCACAACCACCTTCTAAGTTGTATCACGTGTGTGTGTGTGTGGATCAGTGGGGCAGCCTAACCCATTCTAACCCTTCGAGAGCCACAACCACCTTCTAAGTTGTATCACGTGTGTGTGTGTGTGGATCAGTGGGGCAGCCTAACCCATTCTAACCCTTCGAGAGCCACAACCACCTTCTAAGTTGTATCACGTGTGTGTGTGTGTGGATCAGTGGGGCAGCCTAACCCATTCTAACCCTTCGAGAGCCACAACCACCTTCTAAGTTGTATCACGTGTGTGTGTGTGTGGATCAGTGGGGCAGCCTAACCCATTCTAACCCTTCGAGAGCCACAACCACCTTCTAAGTTGTATCACGTGTGTGTGTGTGTGGATCAGTGGGGCAGCCTAACCCATTCTAGCCCTTCGAGAGCCACAGCCACCTTCTAAGTTGTAGCACGTATGTGTGTGTGTGTGGATCAGTGGGGTAGCCAAACCCATTCTAACTTTTGGTAGTTACGTGACTTTTCTCTTTAGCTAACGATATAGGTATATACTTTCTGTGCAATTTTAAACCTTTGTTCATAGCATCGTGGGTTCAAAATCGTGGGTATTCGACAGCCTAATTATTAAAGTAAATATGCTTCCAGACCGAATTGTGACGCTCAAGAGCTCAGCGCCCTAACTGCAGCGTCAAAACATCCAGCGCCAAAACGTCCGGCGCCGAAACGTCCCGCGCCAAAACGTCCGGCGCCGAAACGTCCTGCGCCGAGACGTCCGGCGCCAAAACGTCCTGCGCCAAAACGTCTAGCGCCGAAACGTCCGGCGCCGAAACGTCCGGCGCCAAAACGTCCCCGCGCCAAAATGACCGGCGCCAAAACGGTGGCGCCCAAACGGTGGCGCCAAAACGGAGGCGCCAAAATGTCCTGCTCCCGGGATTTGCTACCTGAGTGTAAAGGGGAGAGAACTGGAAAGAGAGGTGTTCAGTTAGTTTCGGGGGTCCCACTGTCCCTGCAGGTATAAACCCGTATACTTTTGCATATACCTCTGTTATATATCAGGATTTCTCTGTCCGAGTAACCCATACACAAACTATCTCTTCCTGCTGCTGGTTCGTTTCAGTACGACGAACTTCTGCAGGCGCCATGACGCTAAGGTGTTTGAATTAATTCCAATCTGGACGAAATTAAAGTATGGTACAGAATTATTAGCTCAGGTTCAAAGGTCTTCGCACTGTAGGTATATAGGTATGTACACGCATACATTTTAACCGATCAATTTATACATCCGTTAGAGTTCAGTGTGGCGGGTCAAGAATATAAATTAAATTAAAATCCATGTATAGGTATACGTGTGACGATAGAGCGACTGGTCCAAACCAGATAATACTGTAATGGTCCTCGTCGTCAACCGTCTAAAAACAAAAAAACAAAAAAAAAAAGGAAAAACGAAATCGTGAAAAAAAAAAATCCAAAAAGGAATCAACTAAGGTAGTCCAATCTCATTGATTAATGAACAAACAAAAAAAACATAAGACAAAAAAAAAAGAGAGAGAACAAGACTGCATCGACTTCGAACTCACAATGAGGGGATAATTGAAACTGTAATCATCCAGTTGACGGTCCGATACCTGTTACCTCTACCGTCTTTGCTGACTATGGTTTTCCTTTCTACTCTCGATCACGCTCGTCACTAATTGTACGCACGTGCTTCCTCCGCGATTATTTTTTTCTGCTTTTATTTTCGTCTCAATTTTTTTTTCTATCTACTGCAGTTCGTATTATGGATATCAAATTATCAGGCGAGAATATTGTAAATTTAATCGAACAGCTGATTTTATGATCGTGACATTGATGAACTTTTTCAAGAATATAATATACTTCGCTGCAGTTCAATTAAATCGATACATTTTTGCGTCTTTTGTTTCAGTTATTCGTTTTTCATGATCGGTTGGGTTGGTGATGTGTAAGATGCGATCGCATATCATGTTAATCGTACTCTGATCAACTTAGATTTGTCTGTTCCGTAGGATCTGTATCTAATCTTGATAATCATGTATCTAGAATCGAGTTTACTAACGGATAACGTCGTATTTGACTAAAAATCAATACGCATTATTATATACCGATACTGCGGCGGATTATAGACAGCTGCAAACCTCGAGTATGGGGATATGGTAGATATAGTTTGAGGTGAAATTACACATTGAAAATAGCAATTCTAACGTAATCGGTAAGTTATTAGGTGCAGAATATATACACCTATGTTACTCTGAAACGAGAATAACGATTCTTATCCTCATCTCGCATTAAAAAAAGAAACCCTAAAAGAAAAAGGATCTCTCGAGCAAATCTCGAAGATTGCTTATATGACGATCATGCAGATAAATATCAAGTTTTAATCGCTGACAAATTCCGATCCACATCTTAGGGCAGGAGTTTTCTATCACAAGTTGAAGAAAAATGAGAAAAAAAAAATAAAAAACAGAGAAATGATTCCGCGGATCTTTTCAACGGATGTAATCATTTCTGATGAATTATTTTCTGTACTTTCTCAGCAGCTGTACCTGTACATCTATATACCTACGTGTATGGATGGATATATGCGTACCTGCGGCCTATCCTTGGAAATCGAAATAGCTGCATCGTGGCTGCAGACCACCCGGAGAATATCGAGATTCATTTGCGATAAGGATTAACTGATTCCTCCCTCTCTGCTTTATCCTTTGAGAGAATATATTTGTGTCTATTAGTGGGTCGGATCGATGTAGGTATACTGGACTAATTAGACGCCGTTATATACCTACTGTCGTGTCATTAGCAACTTGAAAAACAAAGAAATAAAATACAAAATAAGAAGAATAAAAAGAAGAACAAAAAAAAAAAAACTTCGCAACAGTACATCGGGTATAGCAAATTCCGAATTGACTTTCTCATACGTATTGAATTTCGATCTGGATTTATATTGAATCGATTTTATTTTTTCTTTTTTTTTCCTGTATAAATTTTAATCGATGTCTACAATTTGATCGATTCTCATTCATTTTTGACTCGTGATAGAAGAAATAAAATTTAAATTTAACTAATTATGAGCTTCAGCTGTCAGGGGTTAATTAATTGCAGATATTTTTTTTGACGTACCTACGTACGCATGTGACATTAAAAGCTAATCACTTCACGTTCAAACGATAACGTTTAATAATAGTAATTACCGAAGAAGTATAAGCTTCCTTTTAAGCGAATACTTGAAGCGGTGATTTGCGCTCGTCGAATATACTGTAGCTGATCGTATACAACCGCGTTCGCTAATAACTCGGCGGTTACTTTCAGATTATCGACGTCGATTTGCTGCGTTTTGCCGATGTTGTCAAGTTTACCGTTTCCTCGTAGTCGTCTTTCACCTCCTTTTTTATTTTTTTTTTTTCGAATTTTTTTTACTCTTTTTTTTTGCGATTATTTCGATCTTTTTTCATGCAGATAGAAAAAAAAAAAAAAAAAATCGCGGAACCATACATGACCGTCGTCGCCAAATTACATTCAGACTTCAAGGACGAGGCAGATTTATCGATGATCAAATTATTACGTAATTTACAATCGTTTATACGATTTATTCGCCTCTTAGTTTCAAAATTCTGACTCAAAAGAGAAAAAATCAACGAAAATAAAAATAGAAAAATTCTGTACGTGGCGGATTGGTGCAGAAAGAATATTTTCTCTCCGATTCCCTGGCTGATTTCGTTTCGTCTCTTCATTAGACCATTTTGTAGAATATAATGAAAAGCCACTTTTGATTATATTATAAGCTTTGACAACCGCAGCTTTCGCGAATTTTCGTCCTCACAAATTCGGCGCTTTCGGTATTACGGAGAGAAAAACTTGGAGCCACAATTATATACAGGTAGGTATACATAATATGCGTGTACGTGACTTGTGTACAGTTTGACTGGACCGGAACTGGTTCTCTCTCGATAAAGTCTTATATATTCCCTTACTCCAAAGGATCAGACGCCCTCCTCTTGAAAGATCCTCGTTATCCCAAGGGACCCGATATAACCTGTCCATCGAGCGTATATAGGTATACGTAACTACGTCCTACGCGCACCTGTCACGTGTCAATATTCTCTCTTCTTATCTGACACGCGCGTACGTCTTGGTGTCCATCGAAGTCACGCGCGAGTGAATGATAAGCTTTTTATTTTTGTTTTTCAAATTTTGATTCCGTTTGATCTATTTTTCATTTTTTTTTTTTGAATTAATTTTTGTATCCACCGATTAGTATTATCAGTTCGATACATAATTCAGGAATAAACGCTACAGTTAGCTATACGTTAATTATCGAAGATTTATAGTTTTTTCTGTACGTGTGTGTGTTTGTTTTTTTCTTTTTTTTTTTTTGAAAAAAATATAAATTTATTCCGGACCAATCCTCTCTCTTTCCTCTCTCTCTGTTATTTTACGGGTTTAACACATCATATTATTAGCTCTCTTAATTTGTCACCGAAATATACAACGTTCCGTTCACCTGACAAGAAAAAAGAACGGCCAAAAAAACCAAAAACTAAGAAAAAAATGAAAAAAAAAAAAAAACCGAACGACCAAAAAAAAAAATAGAGAACAAATTAACAAATGAATGTATACTGTATGCAAGAGAATTCGAGCCTCCGGGGAGTCTATGGGGACGTTGACAGTGCATCGTACTGTCCAACCCTCTCTCTTTCTTTCTTTCTCGCGTGCTTTTTAAATAACTTCCCAGCTAATTATATGATCATTATGTTCAGGACGGTGATTAATTTGACTTCCTGCAGCAGTTGAGCAGAAAAAAAAAATAAAAATAAGAGAGAGAAAGGACAACCGCTGTGTTTGTTCGTGCAGCAGTCTGCGTATATGCATACCACGTAAACTGAAAATAATTACTGTATCGTGCGGTGCAGAGTATCAATTTTAAACAAACTCCAACATATCTGTATCCACATACATGCAGTTTATTATTATATATAAAAACTGATCGTTTGTCAGTTGAATTGATTACGACAGATAATTATCTGATATATACATTATACACGCGTATAATATATAGCGATCGATTTTCTCCTATATATGAATGAACACCCTTTCATATTAATTCATTATAAAAAAAATCTGTTGAAAAATCTCATTTTATTTTTCCAATTTGAGGTAGTCTCTCTCTCTCTCAGTGTCTTTCTATTTATTTATTAATTTATATATATATATATTAATTTGATTTTTTGATCACTATAATTAATTCTTGTTCGTGAATAGATTTTTATCGTGATCTAATGACGTACGTACTGGCAATGAGCAATGAGGTAGGTACAGACTACAGACGTCAGTATACAATAATAATTGACGTAACAAATGTTTAATGGCTAGTGTAGATATGATGTATACAACTGTACACGGACAGATTTGGTACTTGTCTCGTAAGTCGTGCCCCATCTATAGCTACATGACGTATAAGTTGCCTAATACTTTTAACATCTTCGTAGTGGACCCCTTTCCTTATTTTCCTTATACCTTTCTTCTTCTTTATAGTCTTAGGCTTATTCTTATTCCTTTTTGCCTCCTTCTTCTTCTTCTTATTCTCGGTGGGAGATAAAGTTACGGCATTGTTATACCTCGGGTAATATCTGATGGTCGTACCTCACGATGAAGGAAGAAGAAGAAGAAGAAAAAGAAGACGAAGATGGGAATGAAGAGGATGATAATAAAAATAAAAACAAAATAAGGATAACAATAAGGAGACTAAGGTATTATAAGAAGGCATATGTACGAATATTCGAACCAGAAAAATAACCAGAGAATTATATTCCTCCCTGTACACGTTATCACGGTCAATCTTATTGGCTGTCAATAAATTTTCGTGCGTGTATAAAGGTCAAGCGAAGTACCTACTTGTACTTCATAAATTGACTGAAAATAAAAATGGTAAAAAAGTGGAAACAAAAGAATGGCAAAAAATCTCAGAAAAAATACACAATGTAAAAAACGAAAAGAAAAAAGAGAAACTGGTAATGCTGCAGTAATATATTTTATTGCTGCTGCAGTTCTTGGCGATAATATCTGATGGGCCGAGAGATCCTGCGCCATGTAACAGCGGCTACCTGAAAATCCAAAGTACCTAAACTTTAGGTATATAGGTATACGTATATACGTAACTATATACACACCTAGCCAATCCAACGTGACGTAAATAATAAATCTTTAAATTCCCTGCAGTTTTGGCCGATCGCCATTCGCCTATAGGAACACCAGAATTCGTTTCAAACTGTTTGGGATCTAGGACTGTGCCAAAAGATACGAACCGATGAAAGTAGCCATTGGTAGATTCGGTTTTTCTATTTTAGGTCTACGAGCAATATCTTCGTGGCCAATTTTTCCGTTTTTTTTGCCGGATTTTTGATCAAATCGTTGCTGTAGGCAATCAATCAATCAATCCATCCATCCATCAATTTTTTTTTTACCATCTTTCGGAGGCAAATTTCAGATTACTCTCAATTTTTTTTTTTTTTTTTGATTATCACCGGTCTGGTTAATTCTATTCTTCTATCGACTCTTCACGGCCTCCACCCTGTACCTATAATACCAACCCACCGAATTACGTAATTCTTATACCCTCAGTGGTGGCAGTCGTCCAAAATATCTTTGTCCGCATAGGGTATAGAATTTTGTCGCATTTTAACTGCAATACTTTAATTCCGCGCCGAATCGTGAATTATTCAGATAAAGTAGAAGTGTATAGAGCGTGAATTATTATCAAACATTATAGTTATAGTAGCATCAAGTCATTTCATTTTTCAAAGAATGAAGCATAAGAGGAGAAGAAGAAACGATTTTTTGCAGGTTTTCATTTTTTCTTTATCCCTTCTTTATATTGAAAATTTTTTTTTTTTTTTTGTTGCTATCCATTTTGCGTAGGTGGGATAGGTATACGTAGATATTGGTATCTATATGTATTCCTACTACTCAGCAGCTCCAATTTCGTTGAAACATTTTTTTATAACCAGCGACGTTATAGGCATAGCGATATCGCGAGGAAAGTGATTACCGCGATATTCCCGAGGCGGCTGTCATGCAAATATTACTTAAAATCCAACCTAGTCCCTCCTATCCCAACGCCTACATTATATCTATACGTTCCTTTTATCTCACGCAGTAGGTATTATATAGGTACGTTGGAGGAAAGCCCGTGATACCATCTCCTTGTCTACAAGGTTTTTTTTTGAGTCGAGTTGCCTTTCCTTTTTTCTCCTTTCTTTCTTTTTTTTAGTTTTTATTTTTCTTGCCTTTTGCTTTTTATATATTAAGTATAGTAAACTGGTCTTGCGGCAACAAAGACGGGGGATCCCTTAATGGGATTAGTCGGATTATCATCTCGTCCTCTACTTGAAGACTCAGAGTCCCCCGTTTCATCCCGTTTTTCTTACCTCATGGCTGAAGTGTTGGGAAAAAATTATTATTCATGCAGATGATACGGACGAAGACAAGACGTCGTATTCTGATCGCTCTACACACACACATAGACACACGGATGTGTCTTTATACTGTCACATTGTACGTATGTACCTTCATCAGCGAGAGGAGCTGATAACTTGAAGGAGTCACGGACTGGGCCTGGGAGCATCTGGCAGATCGTCGTCGAGAGAGTGAGAGGAGGAATTCGAGTGATTTTTGAGATCCGGTTACATCGTCATCTCCGTAACGAGACCCTTGGCTTCTTGTATTAATAACGCTAGACCGACCAGCTGAGACTCTGTCCTCAAGTTTCACCTTATACTAGGTGTTTGAGTAACTCTTTCATCCTGCAATAGCCGATTTCTTTTCATTATCTTGAAAAACGTTCCATATCCATTCCTCAGGGACTTGTTCCATTTTTTTTGTTCTTGTCATTGGAGCAGAATTGAGGTTTTGATTTCTTTTTCACTCCTGAACGGTCGAAATTCCGAACTTTAACATTTCCGAAAATTCGAAACTGATTTTGACGGTTTCGACCCACCTTTTCTCTCCTTATTAAAGTTAATTGAGTGTTATATCATTTATTGAGATACACTGCAGCGATACGTGTACACTTATACCAACATTTACACTTTCGGTTAGTCGTTATGCATTAGTTAGACTAATTTCTTTCTGTCAAGATAACGGTAGGCGCGTGCAGGTTATTTGGTAATTGGTACTCGGGCCACGTTCTCATTAGCTTCTCAGAATATCTGACGGACGCGGGGTGGATATAAGAAGCAAATTGACGAGACTGACAATCACCGTTTCGTCGCCTCGACTCATATACAACTACAATATATATATATATATATATATATATATATATATATATATATATATATATATATATATATATATATATATATATATATATATATATATATATATATATATGATATACCATCACGACGAGTGATGGGTTCAGTCTACGAGCCACGAGGGACCAGTTAACGGATAGCCAATCAAATAATAGCAATAAACTAAACGAATGAGTGTGATCAGAAGACGCTAGAAGTATCTCTCTCGATCGATGAATACGTATTGCCTTATCAATCCGGAATTATCATTATATATGTTTCATTTTTTGTCCGTTATATCGGAAATTGGATAAGAGAATGATTCAAAAATTTGAAGAATAAATGAAAACCAAAGAAAAAAAAATGAACAACTGAAGAATCGATCGATCGGGATTCTATCTGTAAAAAATTGGAGCCCGGGGAATTATTGAAATTTTTAGATTTCTCTTCGTTTTTTATTTTTTTGAGCCGGGTTGTTGTTGGACCCCCGGAACAAAGGTTTCGCCGTGTTCTTACTTGGAGGGCAATTATTTTCTCGGTCTATAAATCTCAGGGTTGTTTCGCTGGAACGCGACTACTCTCGTGAAGAGCGAAGTATAAGCCTGCAGAGCTCGATCGCGTGCGCTGCAGTGCAACACTTCCACGTCTCACACCGCGCGCTCCATTATACTATACTGCAGAGACCCCGCTGCAGGTCTCAGGGTATCGACTGCACCTCATCGGGTCTCAGACCTCAGCTACACTCGTGTTTCTACCTTGACCATTTCGCAATGCTCTTTCTTCTTATTAGTTTTTTTCTCTCATCTTTCTTATTTTTTTTCTTCATTTTTTCTTTTTCTTTATCATCGTCAACCCGTGAGATCATATCTCCAGATCTTTTATATACACATACATGTAGCCACGGAACCTCACGCTAATACCTGTTAATGATAGCTGGTCAAAAAAAGAAAAAACAAAAAAGCAAAAAATGAAGAACAAACCGTGGGAGATTCGAGGGATTTTTCACCGCTACTCGAAGGCTCAAATCTTGTCTCTTCTTTTCATTTTTATTTTATGATAGAAAATTCGATATCAAGGAACGACAAAATTACAAATTTCATTATCGCAATATACACTGGATTTTATTTGATTTTTTTCTTCTCTTTTCTTATTATTCCTATTCTCACCGAGTCCTGGATTTTTTTCTCCCAAACGACTCGACGACGATCCCTTAGGGAAAAATAAATCACCGCACCAGTTTCGCAGGAAAAGAAGATAAAGTAATAGAGGGCGGGGGGAGAAGGATTATCCAATATGGTCGAGTTGTAAAACGACGTTGCACGGCGTTAGCTTTATTATTAGACTTTTTCGAGGGTTGAGGCATATCAATTTCGGATAGCTGGTAGTGATACTCGGAAGCTTTGCAGGGTTCTCGTGTTATAGGTATGGGACGTACCTACGTGCTGTTAAAAACAGGGAAGTCTGCCATAAATCCGAGCACAAATCACGTCTTCAGATGTGAGATTTATATACTTTTCACTCGAGGGAAGTTAAAACTTCAATCAGCTACTTAAAATTTTGGTGAAAAAAAAATTTCTACGGTGGCGTTTTACAAGAATTGACAAAAAAAAAAAAAGAACATAGTCTATTACTCCAAATTTGAAGAAGTATAGAATAGAAATTTTCCTAATAAATTTTGCGAAAGATCGAACCGTCTCATATCCACCCAACACGTATGTACCTAGTTCCTGGTCTGACCTTACAATTTCTTGCATCAATCGGTGCAATTTATTACCGTTGATCTCCGGAATTCTCGACATGTAGGTATAAGTGCGCGCGCGGCGCCAGAGAGCTAGAACAAAGTAGAAACTCGAGTAATAATTTATGGTTTTATGCGCCGCGAAATGAGAAACGAGTACGAGTTTCAACAGTAGCGCGAAATTCTTAACCCGTCGGTAATAATTGCGAAGTCGCTAGATATCGCAGAGTATTCTTTTCTTTTTCTTTTTTTTTTTTTTTTCTCTTTTTGAAACAACCTTCTCTAATTTTTTTCTTTCTCGTTACTTCTTATCTCTCTTCTATCTTGTCTTCATATTCGTTCGTATAACCGTGCGCAGGTTGAAGTTCAAGACAAATATCTCTTAATTTTGCGTATTCAAATATTGAAAAAAGCAGTCCGATGTGATGTGAAAATAAACGAATGAAGAAGAGATTCAAAAATCTGAGAAAAAGTGAAAAAATAAATCCCGCAAACTTCACTCCGAATCTACAGTCGAGACTATAATATCCGAACGACTAAAAACAGCTCTTAAAACTTTAGCAATATGCGCGAAAAGGATCCTCGAAACTTTTATCACGAAATTTCGCGCAACACTTTCGCGTTATTTTTCTTTTTTTTTTTTTGGCCACCACCGCACTTCGCGGATATTAATCTTCGTTTTTTAAATGGATGAAAAACCCGCCTTGTGGGTACGGAGCTGAAAAGGCTGCAGCAGCAACGAAGGAAAAATGAAAAATAAAAAGAAAATTGCTCGAGAAAATTGAGAAATGTATAAAATGAACGAAAAGGAACAAAAAACAAAAATCGAATATCAACGCTACTGATCGCTCGACTGACGTATGTATGCACTTATTATGCATCACCGGTTCTATGTACTCATGCAGGAGCTCGCTGTCCCGCTGCACATATACGCGGCTAACTACAGCAGCAATTATAATTTCACCAGTACTTCGCGGCTGAACGAAGTCGTGTCTGATGTCACGTCACGTTTGTATTAACTTTCTTGTTCTTCTTTGAGCACCGACGTCTTTCTCAATTCGAATCCTTCAGTCTCTCGGTTAAATTCTCTACCTTCTTTCTTTTATTTTCGCTGCAGCAGCACGCGAATTACCGTGATTTTATTTCATCTCATCTCTTGCTGAAGAAGAGGCTGTACCTACCGAGCTGCGCTTATGCATTACATCGCACTGTTGCAAAAACGTTATAAATCTCGCTACCAAGAAATGCGAAGCACGTGTAAATTATTCGCCCAACTAGACAAGGTGACAGGGATGCGGTCGCTAAACACCCGCGAAATTCTAATCTTTGTGTATGAGGTAATTGAACCAAGACTGAAACGGGAAAACGAACAAAATTAAGAAAGTAGTAAAAACGGCTTCTGACCTGGAGCCTTTTCCGCGAGAGATTTCTTCTCAACGGTTATAATTCAGTTTCGTTACGGTGCATACTATGCTGCCATGTTCCATGCTGCATCATCACCACCTAAGAACTCGAGTCCATCCGTCGTGGCTTCGCCGCCCTGGATTGCAGACAGTATGGCGCTCCGGGAGTTTCTTGGGAACGCTTGAAATAACTGTCTAATATTATATATGCATCTCACATTCGAGGGACCCCGACTACTGACTTCTCACATCTCTCATACCCCGCATCTGTGCTATTCATCTCGTTGCAACGCGGCGCAGAAGAGGTCTGCGGGTTTGTTGACGGGGCGTAGCAGGTGCCATGCCGGTATACCGGTAACGCGGATTAACCCTTATGCTTTGAGACACCGAATTATATATACTTTAGTTTCGGCAATTTCCGGACATTTTTTTTTTCTTCTTCTCTTTTTACTCCTTCAGGAACCGCTGAGTCAAATCTGTGTGAAAAGATCGCCTTTGAAGAAAAAAGAAAAAGAAAAAAAAATTTTCAAATTTCTTCAAAAGAATCCGAGTGGACATTCTTGGTCAGTTCTCTTCTTTTTCTATTCCCTGCACTTGCTCTGATCGAATTTTCACGGAAGAAAAGCTACAAGTTGATGAAATTCAATATTAGTCTTTCGAATTTTAACGTTTGTGTTAAATACGAAATCGTCACAACAAAATTTGTGATTTTGACCGTTTGGAACTTTTGAAATTCGGCACTCCAACCCGTCCCCTATAGTTATCAAGGAGCGGACCCTAAGAGGTTTTAATCGCGTCTATTGTGAGTCTATAGGACGAGGATTAGGAGACGGAGTATAAGAATAGTGTCCGAGTTCGATGAAATAAAACAAGGAAAGGGCCGGTTACGGGGTGGACGAGTAGTCGGAGTGGAATAACTGGCTTCAGTGACGAAGGTACAATGGCTTCTAACAAAAGCGACAATACCCCATCGGCCACAATAGCTGTTTCAAAGCCTTAGAGTCTAGGCCAAAGAAGTCTGGCTGAGAAAAGCCTGTACAACGAACCTGAATTAAACTACAAAAAAAAATACAAGAAGCACGACAAAAAAGAAAAAAAAAAATGAAATTTTTTCAAGTAGAAAAGATCAGATATGCTCATAAGCCTTTTTTGAAACAGCCTAGACCCTCGTATACTTGTGCAGGAATAGCCAGAGATTTTACATTTCGGATTCATTTTTGGCCGGTGTCTTCGACTTGTAAGATCGGGACTTTCTCTTTTGTAATTTAGTGCGACTCGAGGGAATTGAATCGACCCCGATCAGATAACGTAATTGTAATTAATTTCGTAACAACGTAGATATAGGTGGGTACACGTACCTAAGTTGGTCGTAGGTACCACCAACCGATGGCTATGCCCAGCCGTCTCATAATTGCCCCTTTGTCATCGGGTACACTGGAATTAGTGTTTTCGTAGCCGTACCTATACCACTAGATCAATTAATTACCTACTCCTCGGGCATTGCAATGCCTCCGCCCCGGAAAATCAATGCTTGATATTCTACACTGACTTATACTCGTGATGCGGATGATCAATATGCTCTATGATCAATACCTAGATTCGTATCATGTATCTGTTGATGATATTTTAGTCAGTTCTGAGGTCGACGTAGGCCGTCAATCTGCTGATAGTAAAACGTGATTTCAGAGTAAATTTCGGTGGAATTTGTCCAACGGATAAATTTCGAATTGCTGCTTATCTCAGATTTGGCAAAAAACGTTCGTTGCCTCTGCAAGAATTAGTATCAATCGAATAGTTTCTCTCCTATTTATCTGAAATTGGATTTCGAATCCATGTCTATATACCGAATTTCATTGGTCCTTAAAACACCTGAATTTCACCTTTTCACACAATTTCACAGCCTTTGAAGTGCCGCAGCGTAGAATAGCGCTATAGATAAATCGGGGTCATATCGCACTTGCACTTTCGCTCCACCTTACTGCAGCTACCGTGTTCATGGATTATGGAATGGGTTATATGACGGTGGAGGTAAGGTTGCAGGTAAACAATACAATAGTTTGATCGTTACAGGTGTAGGTCGGTGCAGTGTCTGCATGCCATGGTAGGCGGTTCATACACGTGAACTTTCTCACCCATATCAAGCAGCTATCGATATGGGAAGTGAAATACAATACACTGCGGAGAATACTCTCTCTATTCAATTCTCTTCTCTACTCTTGGATTTTCTTATTCTCAGATCTGCCTATATAGTACCTAGGTACATACATACATACATATACCTACGTAACGTCAGATGACTCAGCTTAGGAATGTTCTGCGCACCCGTCATGATTGCCTATCAGACTTCTCTGCCTCTTGGCGGTCCCTCGGAGCCTTTCAACCTAGGCAAGGCTTCTCGTTCTCCATATGGTTTAAGGCTCTCTCTATCTATACCTATGTATAGATAGATATATACTCCACGTGTATATATGTAATAATCTCTACAGTTCGTATTATATACAGGTCCGGCGTCGTATATCTGTATATATGTATCTGTATATATGTATTTGTCTATACAAAGCCAAGTAACACCAGATACCTACTTCTACCTACTCGGTGGACAGTACCGGAGGAAATTGGATCTAAGGTAACGTAAGGATGTCGCGAGTTAACGGTTCCCTAGAGATCCACGTTAGAGGACGGGACGGGCACGTGGAATAAGGGACATTTAATGAGGGGGCGAGATCATTCGGACTGATTTCTTTAGCCAGTTATAGAAATTGGATGGTATATAGTGAGCATTACTGTAACGTTGTTGAACCCAATTTTATCGATTGATTGGGGCCGCCAGGTTCAAGTTTCAGATTTTAAAAGCTCCGAACGGTATAGAGTACGAATCCATTTGAGACGATTTCGAATATCTCAGAAATTTTGAAGTTCGGAACGTTGAAATTCGGAACTTCGAACCGGGACCGATTGATTTCATCGATGGTTAATCAAAATTTAAATTTTGTGTGCCCAAAGTCCGCCTAAAATCTTCGAAAATCTTCTCGAAATTTTACAATATTTTTCAAAATCTCATATAAAATCATTTCATCCTTTGGAATTCGATAAAATTCTTTCAAATCTTGTAATCGAGCATGTTCGAAGATTTCTCAGTGACTCTGAGGCGCCTCTCGGATTAGATTTAATCTCTTCTAACGCGATTATAGAGAATTCCATTCAGTCCATTTGTCACAGCTAAGTATATCGCTTGATTAGATTTCACACCGCGGCGCTATGACGTTGTATCGGAAGATAAGAGATTTGTAATATCGTAAATGGAATTTGAATGAGGAATGAAGAATCGTAAGTATAACCGAAGTGTTGGTCGCATATCTCTACGTACGTACATCCATACGTATATAAACTTCGCGGAATTTATTATTCGGATACGTACTACATACGTAAGACGAAACCTTCGCTGAATAACCGAGGTCAGAAAAGGACACGGCGTTATCATCTTCCTTCACGATTACAATTCCATGTACATGTATACTTGCACATATACATATTCGTACAAAAGTGGTCTCAGTACCTACGTACGTTGTACGTGGGTTGCCAGCGGCTCGCTTGCAATAAGACATAACAGCTTGCTGACGCGCGTAATAAAATGCCTCTGCACTCTATCGCGCGCTTCTTCGACCCCGAGATATCACGAGTCAAGCTACCTCCGTACGTAGGCCTTAAGGCTTAAGACTTAATAGCTAATAACGATTATTCATGCACAGGCATAATTCCGCTCAGCTCAGCAGGTACGTTACAGCCAATATTTGAGATCCTTGAAGGAACAGTTCCGAATTTTTGAGGATATTTGGCAATTTATGTTTTTTTGTTGTGGTTTTTGAATGAAATTTTTCATATTTTTGGATACAAATATCGTCAATTTTTTGGTTTTATATTAAATTACTTTTTTTTTTTTGTTACGGGGGATTTTTCTAAGCCCGAGTCGTAAAACGGGGGTTCTGTAGCTCTTGAAATATCATGTCGACATTTTTGCTAAATCCCCTCGCGCCTGGCTCTAGAGACGTAAATCATTTTCGCAGTTATCTCGCTTGTTATATCTCGGAGGAGGTCTTCTCCTCCTCTTATACACTTTTCCTCGGCGTCTTTCGGTGCCTTCCTTGTCCTCCTTATCCGTCGATGATGGCGCGTCGCGTCGTCTTACTTCTTCTTCTTCATCATCATCACGATCTTCTTCTTCTTCTTCTTCTTCGTCTTCTTCTGATACTTCTTCTTTTCCGCTTTAGTTGCTTTACTTCTCGTCAACCCGATACGACTGACTCTAACGACGACGCTATACGATACGACGCTATGCGACGACGCTAAAGAGTTCTCCGCGAAGCGTGACAATCGACCTGACTCCAGACTGACACTTTGCCAGTGAGAAGTATGTATATAGCTGGGTATATAACCGCGCCACGATGAACGTTCGGGTAACCTATAAATGAAAGCGGAAACGTCGGGTTAAGGGGACCTGCTTCAGTCATGACGACAGACGTTACAAACGTCAAATGACTGTGAGCTATTTGAAAAAAGAATAAATACCCTAACCACCACTTCGCCCACGGCTACTTCCCGTCATAATTATCACAACCGTTTCGAAAAACGATTTTTGACCCAAATATCAAAGATTTATCAAGTTCTTCCTCAAAACTGTTCTTTTTTTTATTCATTTAGTGCACAAAATCGGCTTTCAACACAGATTCTATTCATGAGACTGTGCGCTAGCTCACAGCTAGTGGAATTCGAGTGAAATGGACGGAGCTGGTGAATTGAATCGATGAATAAACCCGTGAACAGGGTTTCAAACTTTCTTTAAACATTCGGAATTCAAACCGAGTGTTTCTCTAATCTTCCCAGATCCCCTGCAGGATAAAAATTGTGCAAACTCTGCTCAGTATACCCTGGACTCGTTCATCGTGGAACATTTAGCTGCGGATTTAACAGAGATTTGGATAACAATGAGACTTGGAATTCTGATCACCGTTCGCGAGCTCCTCGTTCCGTTTTAAACGAAAAACGGGAGGGATGAATCGTGCGGAATTTCCCTTTTCTGTTATAAATTAAACGATTCACTTCCCGATCCTCATTGACGCGATAATAATTCAAAACTCTAACTTTATTTCATTCGTGCGCGGATACTGTAGCAGTTTAACGTACAGCTGCAACTGCAATAGCTCCGCTCCCGGTGAGATAGAAATCGGAAAAGTTTTCTCATCGCGTAAACCGTGACGAGCTGCGAATAGCTAGAGATTAAAAATAGCAACATCTGTCGCAATCGGAGATGCTGCAGGCATACCGACACGTTGCTGTTTACATAGATATAACGTACCTAAATCTTTTACCGCAATACCAAGCCGCTAGGTTTCCCTGAACAACGCCGGACATTAAATTTGAAAAAAAAAAATGGAATAAAAAAACGTGCAGAAATTTTGAGCGAGGACGGAATCCGCAGCTTAATTTCAACGCTTTCTAATTATCACGTTCGTTTAATTGATTATTCGATCGAGTTACTTCGGGGTTCGATATGGGATGATAATACGATACGTATCTGCTACCGTTTTAACATGCGGCTTCATAAAATTATTTCGATAATTGATAAGCGATCTAATTTATACCTCGATATCCGGATAAGTTTGACACAACTTTGGTTGTAGAATTAAAAAAAAAGAAGAAAGAAATTGATAATGAGAATTGCCGAGGAAAACTTTATCGATTAGGAATTATTTTCGATTCAAGTCAGTCTGTATACGGATTTTTTTTTTTTTTCATCTCCTTGTCATCTTGAACCCCTCGATGGGGAGCCTTAGGCTCCACAATCGATAGGACTAATAAAATAATCCATTCCACCATATGATAGAGTAAGTAATTCTCATATGTGGCTCACTCTCCGCGTAGGGGAAATCCCCCTGTCATTTATTAGCTCTTCGTTTTAGCGAACAATAAATTGATCGAGTTGTAAAAAATTGGCGGGAAATTGGCCTGCCAAAATCTCTGCCTCGAGGGTAGAGATATACAGTAATGTACACATAACGAACGTATATATCTTTGTGTGAATTTTCATGAAATGGCCAATTTCATAGCCGTTTCACAAGTTTAATGTCAAAAGACTGGGAGGTTTTTCTCTTTCTTTCCTCTTTTTTCGCTGCAGTATTACAGCCAGGGGATAAAAACTGAAGAAAAAAAAAAAGAAAAATTGATTTCGAGAGACACGATAGCCAGAGAAACTTTCCAGTCAATATCCCCCACGGATCGGGGGGCGACACGTCCGCCCTATACATATAGATGCAAAAATCGAAAGACTTTGTGAGATAAGAGGCTGGTGAGCTGATATCACAACCGGTCCTGAATACATATCTTATTCATCTGCAGGTATATACTTTCAGGGCGACTGAAACTCGCACAGAAAGTTAAAGAGGCAGCCGTGTAACTATAGGAAAAAAAAGAAGAAGAATGAAAAAGAATGAAAAGAGAAAAGAAAAAACCGTAGGAGGCACCAGGCGTGGTTAATCTTATCGCGCAGGGTTTATTTTGGCCTTGCCAAGCTAAGCTAAGCGGGGTCGGCCATGGCCCGCCGCAGGGCACATCCACGGGTTTTTAGTATAGCGATGAATCCACTCTGCAGGGTCTCCTCTGGGCACTTTGCATCGAAATGGAAGAATAAATCATCGACGGTATATATACCGTACGTGTGTATCGATTGAAGGGTATCTACGCGAGAGAAGAACGGGAACGAGCTAAAAGATGCGCTCAAAACGTTTTCGCTCAATTATTACAGATTAGACCCTCGGGCGATTGATTTCTGAACGAGTTTTAGACGCTCTTTAAACTCTATCCGAACTAACTTGTACTACGTTCATATGTATACGCAGGAGAATGGATCGACGCTCTATGATTATATATTATTCACAATAATTATATTGCTCTGTAGTTGCAGAGTCCGCTGTTGCAGGTCTTAGAATGAATACCGTAATTAGTTCGATAAAGCGCAGGATGTATTTACTTTTCTTTCAGACTCTGCAACTTACCGATCGGTAAATATCAGGAATTTTATATTCGAGAGTCACAGTCATATTCCCCCGAAAGTCTGCATGTAATCGATTCAAAGAACTTCAAACCGAAAAATACCGAAGGTTCAAAATTCCAGAAGCTAAAGATCCGAAAGGCCAAAACTCCGGAACTTGAAATTCACACACGAAGCTCCGTGCTTCGCAATTAAATTTTCGGATTCTCGGACTTTTGAGGTTTTGAACTTTCCGAATTTCAACATTCTGAATTTCAACGTTTCTGGCAATCCGAAATCGTCTTAAATAAATTCTCAATTTAGACTGTTTGGAACTCTTGAAATTCGGAACGTCATCCCGGCCTCACTTAATCGAAATTTCTCACTATTTACGATAGAAATACAGAAAAATCATCCCTGAATTACGGTCCAGCAAATCTCTCGACCTCGATTAAAAATTCCGATTCGACTGTATATACATATTTCTGTCCCACTTTTTTTTCAGGTCAAGAGGATAAAATCCACTCAAATGGAATTTTACACTTGTGTATAAAATTAGTGTCAATTAACGTGATCCTGATCAATATAATTATGATTTCTAAAAACTTCACGAGCATTCGAACTTGCGTAGGTACTAACTCATTTATAGTTTTTACAACTTTCACAGTTTCTATTAGCGTACACGAACTGCAGCAGCGGTCTTCAACAATGAAACTCTCTATGTCATATTTGGAAACAAATTTTTCCTCTTCTAAAATCGGAGAAGGTGAAAATCGTTTTTGGAAACGTGAAAATCGTGGAAATCACCGTCAAATAGCTCTTGAACTCGTATTTCATTAACGGCAAGATTTTTACCTCTGACCTTTGCCACCGCAAATACCTACCAAAGTGTGATAACAATCGATACATTGTTCAAAGCCCATGTTTACAAATGTCAAATAAGGAATTCTAGATATAAGCTGATATGATCCGCTGCACGGTTTGATGCAGGCTTTATACTCCTCGACCGCCCATTGTTCGCCTTCTAATCATCGCATTAACTGCAATCATAGCCGAATCATTGTTTAAAATAATGGTAATTCGTTTCATTGATGGGCTTGAACAACAATGTGCATATCTGAACTTGTAACATTAACCTAACCGTCTATCCCCGCTTATTCATTCCACAGCCATTATTCTTAGTAAGAAAGAAAAGAAAAAAGAAATTAATGTGCTAGAAGTAGGTACAGGTGCGCCAGGAGACCGAAAACCTTTTGTAAGTGCTCAGGATCCACTCGCTAGTGATTTAGGCCCTTGTCGGCACATCGCCCCGGAGAAGACAGTTCAACCTTTATGCATAATACGGTATACGAGGTTGGTCTCGTGCAGATAGGTGCGATTTATCATTATCAACCTCTTCCGTATGTGGATATACGACTCGGGTCTCTTGTGTCCTATAAATAAAACCGACCAGAAGATTCTGAGAGCATATATGAGAATACTGTGGAGGAAGGAGACCCCGTTGTGTGTGGGTTCCATCGACTAGTTCATTCATACGCCACGTTAGCTTTAAGCTGGTGTTTCCTTGCTGCCGAGCTGATGTTGCTGCTGTTCCATGTCCCATTACGAGTTTCAGAGTTCCCTTTGAGATTTGCCGCAGAAAAATACGTTTAGGAAATCATCCAGTGTAAAGCAATGCGTCATGCCAAGAGTTTTACCAAACTGCAGAGAATTATCAACGGAATATAATGGGGGAAAAACTCTTCTTCTTTTTTTTTCTTTTCTTATGTTTTATGAACGGATTTGAGTGCCCTCTATTTTTATATATAACACCGTATGAAAATAACGACCGTCAACAAAACTGACGAAAATGTAACACAGGGATCTTCCCTCAACCTTGATTTCGGATTATGAAAAAAGCCACACACTTTGTTGGCTGATTAATGACGAAGATGGCTCTCTTCCAGTCTCCATACCAACTTGGTTAAAATTAACTTCACCAGGTTTGACCTAAGTTGAGAAAAGAGCGTAGATCTGGGGTCAGGTCCTGGATCGGACCGTGTTCATGTACCTAAATAAATTTATACGAAGTCTGACGAGCTGGTGAAAGTTTTCTATTGGCCATAGTACGAGGTACAAATATTCAACCGTTCGCTTTCATTGCTGTTTGGATTTAATTATCGGTTAGATAAGTAATTCGCCAAAGTATACCCGAACTAACTTCAATAATAACAATGATAAAACATCTCACAGCCTCGCCTTATGGACCCACTCTGCAGGTTTATACCCTGTGTTATTAGACTACGGTTGGGTAGCTCAGAACCTCTCGAAACGTTGCCAATTAAATTCGAGTGTTCGTCCCCAGTTGGTACCGTTATAACTATAACAGCACGGGATGGTAATTTTATTATCCTTTATTAAAAATCCCATCTGGATATTTCGGTTTTTATCACACATTATCGGAAAGTCTCCTTGGCGTGATGGTAGACGTATAAAAACGCTCCATTGCGGACGTCTTCGATGGTCCGGTTCAGGATGTTACGGAATCGCCTTTTCCTAATCGTCTCTTCTCTCGATCTAATTCATTTTTGATCTGCCCACTCGGGCCAGGAGATGAGATGGTACACCAAAGTCCGAGCTGTAACGATCACTGTCCATTATACATTAGTGGGAATGGAAGTTCAGGGAGCGCCGCTTATGCAAGCCGCGAGGCTAAGCTAAGCGCTCGCCGCCGACAGGACAGGGCAACCTACATGGCCCACGCCTGCCTTCCAGCACGAAGTTGAGCCGTGCTCGACCGGCTGTTGCCTCTCTCTAATATAATAGGTACATAGCTGATATTACTCATAGGCCAGCGGCCAGATTTATCGACACTTGCTTCAATAGCCGTTTCTCCATGCGAAAATAGCTACAACTGCGGCGAAATCCACACGAGTCTGTGAGATAAAAATTTGGAAAAATGGTTCCAGCGACTTGAAACAGGTTCGAAAGAAATTTTGCCTCTATACTTTCCTCGACCGTTATCGCATGATGTTCTCCGGGATGAGCCCGCAGCGTTGAGCTAACTAAGGTATATAGTTTTGCCTGTAATCTGGATAACAATATATTCAAGTATTCCCAGAAGACGAGGAAGAAGAAGAAGGAGCTTGCAGGCGTCGAGGAGGTTCGTCCTCGTCGATCGAAAAGGCACGGTGCAACAGTGCAGCGGTGCATCAGGTTAGCCCCGTCACTCTGTAATTTGTTGCATCGCGGACTATCGAACCGTGTAACTTCGTAATGACGTAATGACTCTGTCCGTGGATATCACGCAGGGCTTCAGGCTTCCTCGAAGGATCTTGACTGCAGCCAATCCATCCCCAGAGGCCGGGTGAGCGAGCCGACTCGTAATTACGAAACATGAAATGCAAAGGTGCAGCACTACAGGACCACGAAGTTCTAGGTCCTAGGTTCTAGGTTCAGGTTCAGATTTAAACCACAATCTTATGCCGGATTCAGATGCGTATCTTTCTCTCTTTGAAGTACGGAATGGGCGGACTTCCTTCCTTCCTCACTTCCTTAAGGAACGAGTTTCGTAACTCAGATAAGACGAAGGCTAACCTGATAACAGATATATCTGATTACTATGTCTGAACCCTTACACTAACCAACGATAAGATGATCATCTCACTAATGGCCAGCTCTACGCGTGTACCGGAGATTATAGTGACTGGGACTTCGTAATGACGTCAGAGTTAAACCACGTCCAATTTTCAAGTCAACCTAATTCTGTCACCAGCAATAAACCGAAGTGGAACAAAAGATACACCGTCAATTTTTTTTTCTTCACGGATGAAAAGTTTTTAGCATCCATGATGATATTTGTTGATACGTCTTAAGCTTAGACGTGCGATACTTTTATCGTTGGTGAATAATAAATGGCTGAAAATGGAAATTGCTATTGGTATTTTGTCTACATGACCTGGTTCACGGCTTATCAATATCGTATTTGAATAAATTCATATTTTTAAGCCGTGAAAACGTACGTACGTAGCTGGAGAAAGGAGAGAAGAGGGCTTTCCTCTCTCGCATTTGCCGACTGTCTCTTAAGAGTAAAGCAATGTTTCAAACGGCACACCGATAAAGATAAAATTCAAATGGAGCACTCCACTCTCCGGCTGGGAGTGAACGCGTGGGCAGAGGTCCTCCTACTCGTACCTACTCTCTCGTCGGTCGCACACGGCTGCAGCACGATCTTCGACGCCCTACCTACCTTCAGCACTGGCTCAGTAATATCTACCTATACCGTTTCCTCGTACTTACTACTATTCTACATTCTACGTGGAGGTATAGTAGGTTGGTACTGGAACAGTATACCTTGTACTCCTATACCTTTGAGAAACTTACCTTGCTTGAAGCGGCGGCTAGGCTGCCTGAACACTCGCCACTTCCTGTCCTCAGGGCGACGACCCATAGCTCCTCACCGATTCTTTCGAACACATATATACGAATAGCGATATATCCTGTCATCCGCTTGAAAGATCAACGGGAGCGAACCGAAATAAAGGAGGATGGGATACTCCGGACTCCTTAGACACCTCTTTCAATAAGGAGATTAGGGACAGCGATTCTCAAACTTTTAAAACATGTGTAAGACGGGGATGGGTCGAAATTCCGAATTTTAAATGTTCCGAATGCTGAGAAAGTCCAGAATCCTCTTCAGCTTTCAGAATTTCGAACCTTCCCAATAACTAAGAGTCGACGATATTAAAATTTTGAATTTTGATCGTTCGAAATTATCAAAATTCGGAACCTCGATCCGGCCCGGACGTGGCAACGCACGTATAATGATCGATTCCTCGAGCTTATGTATAATGTACCGCATTTGGTAACGGTACGAATTTGAGGGAGTCGATGATGACGGATGAATTGCCAATTAGATGATATAAGTCGATAAATGATGAATTGTGGATGTTGTACGGGCGTTCAATCGCCACAGCTCGAGGTATTCGAGGCTGATGAATCCATCTTGACCATAGAACCGTGATTTATATTCGTCTATGTACAGTGGCACGCGTTCCTGTCAACGGACCAATGACTCAGACGGTATGTGACTACTGTTTGTGCACCACTCGAGTTATACAGCCGCCAAGAGGTGCGTGGTTCGTGTGCCCCGCTTCTCTTAAACCTGGGGGCTTTATGATTCAGCCAGTAATTATATATTCCGCGCTAGAAGTGGTGAACTGAAATAGATTCACGGGGACCTAGAATCCGGACTGGTTGTAGGGGATTTGACGGTAAATTAGAAACTTGAGATCTCGCGGGTGTTGGGAAATGTGAGGAAAAATTAAACACAGGGACATACCTTGCTGTAATTCTCTATACACGATCGCATTGGACAAAAAAAAAGGAGAAAAAAAAAAAAAAATTAATCACTATATAATTTATTCCCATATCTATAATCGCACAATTAATTATACTCGATCGTCAATTAATTCAATTAATAGATATATAACTGTGCATATAAATATACATACGAATCTTTGATTGAATATGTTAATTCGACTCGCAACACTAGTCAGACCTGTTTTTCTACTGATTATTTACTCGAGTGAACTGAGAAAAAAAGTAGAAAAAGAATTTGTTTGGTAAACTGAGAAATAGAGAAGTAGAAAAGGAAAGAAGAGAAACATAAATTTGTACATTTATATCGTTTACGCAATAGCAGTTTAACCTAATGTCAAGCCAAAGCAGACGGTGATTATTAGCTACTTGATGACCGCAAAACAGGTAGGCAGGAGGCAGGCTTAAGTATATGTATATATGTCGTTAAACTTCAGTAAACTGTGGACGTATATAAGTGATATTTTACTTTCTATCATCGAGACTCACCAGTCACTCTATTCCTTACTGTTTTTCACCCTTTTGAACAAGACATGAACTGAACTCTTCCTCAATATTATGCAACTCTACTATTTCAAAGGTGACGATCAGTGCTTGGCTAATCGAGTGAACTTAACTATATACCGCGTCGAGTATCATTACAATAAATCATACATCAGGAAATTCTCGTATTACGTGTTACTTGTCCATTGAAATAATTTTTAGTTTTCATTTTCGAAACTCTGGAGTCAATCAAATCGAAGAAATCGAATTTTTTTTCGTACGGGGAAAAACACTTTGACTACCTTTCTCAAAAAAATTCTTCACAATTTTTTATATATGAGAACTTCTCTCGCAAAATTTGTCCGTCGAGTATTGTTGAGAGGGTTCCTTCTCGCGGGTTACTAATTCTTGGCATCGAGTCAGACGTTAGAGTGAAATATCTGGCATGGGTGACTTTGATCTTAGAGTTTGGACCGACGAGAGCGCCCTGTTGTTGCGTGAGTAACGCCCAGGGAACCAGGAAGAAGATGCCAGCGTCTGCCATCCTCCACGCGATGCTCCAGCTGGCTGCCCGCAAGTCCGTTACCGTTCTCATCCCATCGGGTATTGCATTCACCAAGTGAATCACGGGCTCAGGAATTACTCGCTACGCATACCAACTTGGGAGCTTTTCTAGAAATACTATTACTGGCTGTTGGCTCGACGAGTTTAGAAATTCTATTCCGAAAAACGAACCAAAATTTTGAATATTTTCCCCCCTCTTTTTGTTTTTTAAACTCATTGTATCATTTTCAATATAACAATCAATTTTTACGGAGATTTACTTCAATTAATTATAACCCCATGGGGTATGAGGTAACTACTCCTCTAATGCAGGATCGAATTGTGAGTAAGATTAGTTTCGAACATCGTGAAACAATGCGAATAGGAATAATGATTTAGCAAAGGCCATTACTCGGCTACCATTTACCCGTGTTAAATTCACTTTGATTAATCCTTTGTCGTTACGCTTCGTTTTTCACTCCTTAGTTTGAACCCATTTCAACCATCCCACCATCATCACCACAGCTCTCTTTCTTGCACTCTGATTACCAAATTAAAGGCAGCTCAGACTGTAATTCCTTGGGTTTCGCGTAGGTCAAAGGATTCGGTTCTCTCCCGTATTACTTAATTACACCACTTCGAAAGTCCCTTTTTTTTTGGGTGAAAAAGCTATCTCAAAGTGAACCAATTTTGCTAAAAATGATGTATTTATAAGAGGGAACAAAAAAATTGAGAATAATTTTTAACACCAATTTTAAAAGTTCCGAACTGTGAAACTAACGAATTGGTTCGAGACGATTTCGAGTTTTCAGAAACGTTAAAGGCAGCTTAAAATTCGGATAGTCCAAAATTCCGAAAGTCCAAGAATCTGAAAATTGCTCCTAGCTGCATGAATTTTAAATTCCGGAGTTCTGGCCCTTCGGATTTATAGTTTTCGGGATTCTGAATCGTCGGTGTTCGTCGACTTGAAGTTTTTCGAATTCAGAACTTCAGCCCGGTACCTATACGAGCATTTGAAAAACGAACCCGAAAAAAAGAATGAAAATGAAAACTAGAATGTTAACCTGAATTAGGAACGAAATGGAGGCGTTATTTCGAGAGTAAAGTTGCCTCAGTAATAGGGACCGACCTGGAGAACGACTTGGTATACGCTCCGGTGGCTCCAAGGAAGAGCCAACTTCTCGGTGCCAATTAATTTAATGTTTTGGTGAAACTGGACCAGAAACGAGGCAATGAAAATTCCTTAGCCGTAGTTTTCCGCTGTTAAAATTCGTCGAGTATTACTTGAGAGTTGCGTTTTATAAAAATCGAGTGAAAATTAACGAGGAGATGAAGAACCGTTGAGAAAAAACAAAAAAAAAAAACGAAAAAAAAAAATTTTCGCACCGCATTTTGGGATTTTGGGCCAACGATGTATACATAAAAGCAAATATAAATATACAATTTATATTTATACCTACCTACCTTGGAAGGTAGGTATGTAGTTGTACCGTTAACTCGTACCACTCTTAACCACATATATATCTGTGATGTGACCATACATACACGCAGAACTTGGATATAGACAGCCGGGTTAATGTCACGGAGAAAATACGACGGTTTGAAACTTATCGAGCGAAGGTAAACGTGTCCTGACAACACTGGACCCTCATGACCATGCAGGACCGTGATACCGGGCGTTTCCTCCCGGTCTGTAATTCCATATTCTTAATCCTCGTGGAACAGGAATTTTATATACCTACTCTACAGAGCGTTCAATACTGCCTAAGGTAGGCAGATTTTCATTCTAATTGTAAGATTACCCTCCATCTACCTACTTAGTGCAGTGTTTTATTATTCCTCACATTATACCGGCATTAAAATACGTTAGATATACATAATGAGGGGTCAAAAGTTCAGGTCAGGTCAGTTCGAACCAGGAAAGTGTTACTCCATTCAACTCGGTGGATTAAAACAGATTAAACAAATTGATGGTAATTTAATTAGCTACATAACCCGATACCGTTACAGTTGCGACAGTATCTTTTCTCTTTTTTTCTCTTTTTTCATTCATTATTGTAGTTATCGGGTTGAAACTGCACTGCGGTTATTAATACTGATTAAATTTAATCAAAAGCTCTTTGGACCCGAAATTATATCGCCAAACACATAACGAAGCTGGCTAGTATTTTAACTTCCCGCAGGGAGTAAAGAGATCGAAAAATGAATTTCGATCAACGGTTATAGCTCCAAGTAATTTTTTATTTTCGATGCTATTGAAAGTTCAAGTCGAAAATTTTCGGGCAATGATATATCAGCAGCATTCTGTTATCTCTCCAGTAGGTAGGCATGGTTAGTTTACTCGGCCTCATTAGCGAGTTTAGCAATTTCAAGAGTCAAGAGCTACTCTATACTCGAGTCGAGCTGATGCTCCGATGCTAAAGTTTAAGTTTAAGTTTAAGTTTAAGTTGTCGGTATCGTCAAACGGCCCCTGGGAAGACCCTGATGCTAATTACTCCTCGTGTCTTAACAAAGATCTTGTCTCAGTATATTCTCTCGTAATCTCTAGTCCTGATTGATTACCGGCACGGGACGAACAACTTCTCTCTTAACAATGAGCCAACTCAGAATCCAGTATTCAAATTACACAACGTACTTCATTCCTAATCGGTATAACGGATAGTATATGCATTTGTGCATTTGTCGTAAAACTTTTTTGCCTCTAAACTTCATCCTGTATCCTTCGTTCTTTTATTTTCCAACAATTCGAAGTTTTGCGAGTTGAAGTGTTCGATCTCGAAATTTTTTCGAATACCTTCTTTAGGAATACTGAGTCCGTAAAACAAGTCCGAGGTATAATTTATAGAATCCTATAAGTTGTCAGCTATCGTTCATCATTTAGAATGAAAGCTGTCTAAGATCGGCGTAGCTGTGGGTTATACAGTGCAGTCATTGGCTATGGTGATTGTACAGCGAGCGAGTTATACGCCTGTGCGTAAACTTGTGACCTTTAGTAGTTACCTCAGTGTGGAGTAACGATAGTTAAACTTTGATATGTGTTTCTTGATAATGGTTGACACAGAGCCATAAACCATAAGCCATTTCTTTCTAAGCCTCGTGTCGGTGCACTGTTTAGCTGCAGGAAGCAATTATTTCCTTATTTCGCTGTATATGATGTAATAACGTGCGGTTGTCCGTCGTCGGCGATAACGCTCTGTAAAGATTTTTTTTTTCTCCTCCTTATTCTATAAATCTCTTTTTTTTTCTCTCGACGATATTTATTCCGCTTCTCGATTATAATTATACTTCAAGGAAGTTATAATTAGGAGACTCTGTGCTAATTAGTTGCGATTAGTAACGCGTTGTCGAGCTCTCGTTCTTGTTACAGCAAAGCATATGCCTATAGTCTACTTCGAGACACATTTGCCTGGACTCGTCATGCTCCACGTTTATTAATTCTAAACCTGATAAAAAAAGAAAGAAAAAAAAAAGTTTCGAGTATACCTACTCTACTCCTCGTCACGTTATCTCGATCAGACAACGAACTTCCTTTCAAGGATTATGACAATCGATTTATGGACTTTCGTCGCCCGTAATTACTTTAAAGAACTTGTCATTTAAGAGGATCTACGATTAGGGCTCCATGATGTTTGAAATAATTTTGAATAATGTCTCAGAATTCTATCAATCACGTGCTAAAAAAAATTCAATCAATAGGATATTTCTCAACAGTGTAGGTAGCAGCTATTTGAATAAGAAATTATTTCCAATAGGTATCGTGATCGTAACGTAAGGAGCTCTATGGTGCTATAAATTTTCCCGTTTTCCGCAAATGTTTTAATATTTGCCTCTCAGATGTTCATTCACGATTGCAAATACGTATAAGCCTGGTAAAATATGTAGACTTTAACAGGTAGATAGGTAGGTATATTTAATATTTGTTTGACAGAAACGACCAGCCTATGTCCCCCTATCTCGGTGGTTTTCCTCTCTTCTTGACCTCACTGAAGCAATGCGTATGTACATACGTACCTATCTACGTTCGTACATGTATTTGTATATAATGTATGTGAAGTGAGTTATTCAAACGATGTTTAGGTATATATACGCGGTACTTCCTCACGTCTGGAGGCATGTTTGATCTGTATAACCGGAGGGCCGTAGGAGGATATAAAGACCCTTGAATGCAATTTATTTGACGGTTTTGCGATGTTCTTAACGTTTTTTATTTTCTATTTTTTTTTATCCTCTTCCTTTTCTTTCCTTCCTTTAGATTCTCGGATAAAAATCTTACACACGCATGCAAACTGTTCAAACTATTCTCAGAGTCAAACATTATATTACGTATAGCGTATATCAAGGTTTGCGTAAATATTTGATAAGACTTAAGCTAGAGAGTTGAAAACCAGAAAAATCAGAAAGCCAAAAATGAAAAATGCCTCTTCAATTATTAGTAAGTGATATGAGAGAAAAATCGTTAATCAAATGCCGTTTCGGGGGGGCTATTGACAGTATTTTATTCAAATAAGTTTCAACACGTGAAGAGCCTAGCCCAAAACTTTTGGGCAAAGTATTTATCGTGATGAAATACGTGGGCGGTCTATAGCGGCGAAGATGAGGTCGAGGTCATTAGTATCACGCCTGCATATAAGAAGGAAGTTTTAGATTCGCCCGCATCTTCATAGAAGAAATTTTTTTTCCTACTCACCCATACACACCTACTCGTTCTTTATGCGTTATATATTATTTGGGAGGGTCAGAACTGTCATATTTCTATTCAATCGTACGAAGTACAAAGTGCGTACCTACAGAGTATGACGAAAGAAATAAATTATTTATAATTTTCAAATACGATTTCCTCGCGCATCGGACTTACCAGCCAACCTCAATTTTTTTGAAGAAGAGGTAAAAAGAAAGAGAAACGAAAGGCAAAAAAATAAAAAATGTGAAAAAATCAAGAGCCTAGAGTCTTAAATAAATTCTATGTTTTTTCCTTTCTATTTTATACGTCGGTTATTACTTACGAGGGGATTGGAGTGGGAGTCGGTATTTCGAACTCTGACCTCACAGTGATCAGTAATCACTAATCAGGATTGGCATGTAAGAATTAACGAGTATAGGTGGATATAAGTAACGATCCACAAAGCCAAGAGTCTGCGTCTTCGCTGCTCGTTTATATTTAGAGAAGTCAAAGCTTACACCTTGACAGCCCGTCATTAGCAGGAGTTTATTAACGTTTATGTGTCAAAAATCAGTTCTACTTGATTAAGGTAATTATTAACGCGAGGATATATACGAAGGTCTGTCTCTATAGACGTGCCACGATGTATAAAACACGTAATTTCTTACTCTATAATATATTCATACGGTTTTAGACCCGGCTTTTATACCTCCGGTTATACTTTCTATGGATTTCTGGATCCCTTTTACCGATATAAAAGGAGAAAAAATAATGGAGGAGAGTCAGCAGATCTTCGAGAGTAAAATTTTACATTTTCCGCATCACCAACGCGCACAGAAATGTCTCGACTGTTTAATTCTTCGTTTCAAAATACCGAGCTGGTTCGATTCTCTACCGTTGCAGATTAATTAACGAATTGCCTAATTAAAACGGTGATTTATGATCGGTGGGGAATTTTTTTTTTTTCAAGCGAATTTCTAGACCCGTTTCATTTATCATTGCAGTAACCAAAGTCCCCGATGTATAAACCGAATGTGAAAATAAAAATCTGATCAAAAATTTACGAAAACTATATGAAACTAGATTTTTGTTTTCCCTTTAGTTTTTCCTCTTCTTTTTTTTGAAAATCGATGCAGGATACGAGCAGAAAAATGTTCTTCGTCATCGTCTATTCATACGTATATGTCTGTTTAATTACTACCGTATGCAAGTTCATCGATGTGCAGTGTGTACCTGTACCTGTACCAGGAATATGTATCCAGCGGGCGCATTCACCCCGTTTCTATACGCCAATAGTGGGTGCATGTTATATTGCCTGTATTTAATTGCCTTTGTCTTGTTGCAGGGCTTCCAATGGCCGTGGTACCGAAGCTAACCTCGGCGCAGACCTGGCTCTCGACAAGCCCCGCCCGGTGGCTTCCCCCAGGTGAGTTTACACCTCAATTATTCAATTAATCAATTAATCAATTATTTCTAGCTACAGGTATAGCCGGTGCCAGGTATTCATGAACACACGAACACATACATACATACATACACACATGCGCGTTTAAAATACACCAACAGCATTTATAATCAAACGATCACCTGTATCTACCACCCATTGAATCGGAATATGCTACTGTGTAATTCCTCTTCATCCCTTCTTCATTTTTTATCGAGGAATTTTTTTTAATCAGCCCGCATAGCGCAGAAACAAAGCCGGAATTGTCCTTTTCATATTCGTACTTCTTGATCAATGCTTTTCTCTGTGTTGATCATCTCTGTTCCTATATCTCTATATACATATCCTCGTATATACTTTTTCATCTCTTTAGAGGACCTTGTTCTCGCCTTTTGAATAGATAGTCAGATAATTTTACTCGTTATAGCATAAAACGCGGACAAAAAAAAAAATTACAAATTGCTTTTTTTTTATCTTGAGTAGCCAGTTCTACCTTGAGGATTTTATGCGCCTCGTTTCCCTTTTGTTCAACCTCAAAATTGATAATTTATAGTCAAACTACTCGAGGGGTTAAAACCTCTGCCCGTTTTATTATATTTTTTTTTCTCTTCTTTTGAACCTATTTGCAGAAAATTGGGCGCCGTTCTTCTCCCTTTATATATATTTTTTTTTCTTATCCCATGCAGCATATTTTGCCCATATAACGATTTTACATAATTGTATATGCATTTATGTACACATACATACATACATACGACTATGTAATATATAAGTCGAGAGAGAAGAGTATCTCGCGATCAGTAGACGCAGCTTTTTGTTTTTTTCTTTTTCTTTTATAGACTCTTTTTTACGAACCAATCTACGGGTCCTGAATATATTTTTCATACCAAAGTAACGCAGTTAAACCTAAGTAAACTTGAGAAGAGTTACTTTTTCTTGTCGTTTTAGACCCCCTATACCCCCGGCGAAATTTGCAATCCGAAATCTCGTCGAGCAAAGTAGCTAATATTTACTTAGAATTAGTTCGGTTTAAGCACACATAGGGTATGTACAGTAATATGTATACCTGCATACATGCATACTTATACCTATACTACTCACGAGATTAAAAAAATAAATTTCTTCAATTTTGATTACAGAGTTTTTTTTTTTTTTTTTTTTTGTTGAGCTTTCGAAAATCTGTTTCTAATTATAAATTCGTCTGAATATTAAGGAAAAAAAAAGAATTTTCTCGTCACTTTCTGCCTTTCCGACGACTCGAATACGTCGACGTCGATTTTCGTACGTAGATGAAAATATACCTTCGAGGTTGAAAATTTTTCCAGAGGTAGAAAATTTAGAACGCGGTTTGCCTGTTCGTGGTAAATTTTCATCCCTTATCATGAATTCCTCGTTTATCGACTGTTGCAGACAAATTCATCCCTTGTATGGGGAGAAAGCTGGGCTTCTAGGGTACTGCGATTCGGTTGGTAATACAGAGAGTTTTCCACCCGCTCCAAATATCGTCGTAGAGGGTGGTCGGATAGAATTTGTTCGACCCTCACAGGATATCGCAACAACCCAACGGAGAAATACTGTTTCCAGAGGATCACAGACTTTTACCGAGCAACCCGAAAAATCTGATCCTGCTAAGGTAGGACGAATTTTATTTGATAAATATTATATTTGATTATATTTGATAAATATATGCGTACGTAAAACGTTCTTCCTCACAGGATTTTTCAATTACTATTTGCTATATTTAAATCAGGAACCAAAAAAAGAAGGAAAAATGAAAAATAAGAAAAGGAGAGGAGAGGATTCAAAAAAAAAAAAAAAAAAAGAATGAAATATGTCAGTACAGCTGTACAGTCGTCTATATGTGAAACGTCGTTAATTTTGTGATAATTGTTTGACGGGTTAGAGTGAGGCAATGAAAGCACTGTTTCAAATTAAATATGGAAATGGTATTCATTCCTCCCTATGGAGAAAATCAATTATTTCTAATGAATATAACATGAATGAATAAAGGGTTTCCAAATCCATTTCGTGAATCTACCTTAACTACACGACATTGGTAATAACAACAATATTAACAATAATAATAATAATCGTTCTGTAAGATTATGATAATTATTTATACCTGTTAACGTAATTTCCTGTCAATTTTCTACATCTATAAAACTGTGAGATAATCATATTATTTTAACTAACGCGCATATATATTATAGGCGAGAAGACTGTAAGATTAATTATTCCTATACGTAAATTTGATGTGACTTTTTTTTTTTTTTAACTAAGAAAGACACGATTATTAATTCCGTATTTATAGTTGGAGGGCTAGTTAGTCGACTATTTAGTCAATTTTCATGTACATACCTACCTAATACCCGAATTTGGATACTAGCCAAATTCAAATCCCCACGCTATTGCCAGCCTGGGGATGAGGGGGTACGGAACTAGGTAGGGGGTAGATAGGTAGGTATGTATGTTTTACGAGGATACTATTTTGCACTCTCTTGTTGCAATGCTCAGTCCCATGTATATATAATACATGTATATAAAACGTGAATAAATCATTAGGATGTTGCGCGTTTTACGAATCCTCATATACATATGTATACTATACCTGTATGACAGACGACGCGGATTTAATTGACGTTAATTGAACCATTTAATTTCGTCAGTGTCATAAAATTTCACCTTCAGACATCATAGCTGTACGTACAACCGTCGTTTCACTTCGAGGCCTCGTATAATAATAATTACACGTCGTATATTTTCCGATTCCATAAAAAAAAAAGAAAACCTGTAAAAAAAAATCAAAAAAAAAATGCCTAATTTTCACCTGCTGGTGTTTAAATTAGCAAATATGTAATTTTTGTTTCCTCATTCGGTCCGTAAAGGTTAATTAATTATTTACACATCCGGCAGTATCAATTATACCTTAATTGTTGCAGGTATATCACAGTCAGAAATCGTATCGTATCCGACTATAGTTTAAATTATGGTAACTTTAACCGTTAAAGTTTAACGCAAACTTTTTTGTTCTTCGTTTTTTTTTTTTTTTTTGTTCTTTTTTATTTGTCTTAATTCAATTAGTTACGGTTCTTTGAATGCGGCTATTAGCATATATAATTATTGACGGGGAGGTATAAGGTAGGTACGTAGTACGTAGTACGCGGCGCAGTAGCCTCTTGTAGTTTAAAATAACAATGGCAAGAACTCCGTACTCATCATTCCACCCGCTTAAACAACGACCAGGAGACTTCCTAAAGATCGACGAAGTACTACGCAATTTAGCACGCTCCAGTATCCCCCTGCTATTCGCAAAAGTATTTATTTTTAACTCCGCGAAACAAGAAAAAAAAAAAAAGAATTAAGATTAACATAATCGATTCGTTATGGAAGAAAAATTCTCTCTCTCTCGCTCTCTCCGTTTCTCTGACTCGATAAATTAATTTTTTTTTTTTTGTTTACTGTCTATTTTATTGATTGCAAAATTTTTTACGAAAGTCGTTTAAACTTTCCATCGTTTTATCGAATTTTTGAAATTTCTAAGTTTCATCGACGTGTTGAAAAAAAAAAAAGAAAAAAAAAATGAAGCTGTCGTTTCACGCAGGCGTGTTCAGCTCTATGCACAATCTATACGCACCCCAAACTGGTTGATTTAATTCAATTGTTGTCGGGGGGGTCGGTGTGTCTACCTACCCCGTTAATTCAGTTCCGGATGTTCGCAAACGGTTCTACCCGACTTCTAATTTCTATGATTCGAAAGTTCGAAGGGCAGGATCGAGTTGAAATTGGGTTTGAGCCACATAAAAGTAGGTATGTGTACATACATACGTACGTACATATCATACCTGTAATGACATACATAGTACACCTACATCTATACATACATATATCCGTGTTTGTTTTCTCTGTTAGTTAATCAGTGCGCGATAAAATTATCGTTCTTTTTTTTTTTTTTGTTCTTTCATTTATTGCGAAAATGAATATCAGAGCAAATCCCTTCTAATTCCATCCGGCTTTCGTTATTGTAATAGGTATATACTATATGTACGTATATAATTGCCTTATTTGCGCATATACATATATTGCATTAATACACCTGCGATTTTCCAGGCGCAAAAGCAAAATAACGTACCTATAAGCACTTTTCATTTTTCTCTTATTTTATTCCATTAACGTAAACCATCGCGTATGTCTCGCCCGGTTTGCACCGAGCATCGAGTTATGGCCTCGTATCTTGTCCTACTCTCATGCTTAACCAGAGATAACGCACGGAGAGCGGACCCAGCATTCTCCAGGATCAATGGATTCCTTGACACTATGGGTCAAGCGAAATCCTCGATATTCCTCCTGCACGACTGTCAATAGTAATTCTTGATTCAAGATTATTTCTTACTCCCAGAATCTGGTATATCTTGTGCAGACGACGTCTCAAACCGTTTTCTCATCCTCTGAGCGATCGTTTTACGTTATTTAAATTCCAAAAAAAAAAAAAGATCAGTTTTTTGTTCTTTTTTTGATTTTTTCCAACAAAAAGAAGAAAACTGGTTACGTATAGATATTTCGCGGATTTTCAGACACACGTGTATGAAGGTGTATGGGTATGTAGGTGGATATTAAACGAGCGATGGAATCGAAATGGAAATAAAACTGAAAATAAAATGGATTTGGTACGGTGTGTATAAAAATAAAAATGAAAAAAAAAAAAAAAAAAAAAACGTACAGCGATAGACGTACGTTGCTGCATATTCGATGCAGGTAGGTATTTCTCGTCAAACGACAAAACCAATATCGTATAGTGATTGTCAGTGCAGAGGTAATAGCCAAAAGTCGTATAACGATACATCAATGTGTAGCAATGCGTTGGGGGTATTTTCGTTTATTGACAATGCGAATGGGAATGCGAATTCGAAACAGAAAAAAAAAAAAAAATTGAAAACAAAAAAATAAAGTAAAAAACAAAAATAACAAAACTGCAACGAATGAATGTATACATATATACAAATATGTACATACATATATGTATATTACCTATACGTATTATACCTTTGTTAAAATAACGATTTTGTCTGCGAATTCAATCGGCGTTAAACGAAGTGCAATTATAGGTATATCCAGCTGCATAAAGCTGCACTAAAAGTTTTTTTTTTTTACCATATTACACGGCTCACAATCAATTACATCGATTGAATTGCCGATTTAGTTATCGGGTCAGAGTTGAATGACGTTAATCCGAGAAATAAGTACCCGAAAATAATACCTGCAGTATTAGGTATCGATAAAAGTTACCGAGGCGAATTGATTCCGGGAGGTTTCGAGGGCGGTACATAAATCTTCTGGGTCTAAGATAGAGAAACCTAAACTGTAATGCTGTATAGTGATGCGAAAAATATATCTGCTTATAGATAACATGTACATATATATATATATATAAATAAGATACAGGTACACCGGAAATTTTTCTTTTTTTTTTTTCTTTCTTTCAAAATTCTTCTCTTCTTTTTTTCTTATTGTACCTATTCGTCTTTTTTTCTCGAGAGATCTGCCGTTGCAGGAAGTAAATTGATTGGCTACCGTCAAACAGCGAGTATAAATTGCCGGCGTCGTCGTACCTAATTGAAATTCTTCGTCGCTTTGATGTAATCGCGAAACGTCAGAGAATTACGCGCGCCGATTCCTGCGGGCTCGCGGGTATAATATACGTAATGTATATATGTATATATACATATACGTACATGTATATGTATATTGTACGTATATACGTATTATTTGTATAGGTATATGTACATATACATATATACTCGATCGTTTCCGTTCTAATTAACGATTTATAATTAATCCTGCATAAATTAGTTGTTATAAGCCTCCTGAAAACGCCACCCTGCAGAGCCAAGAGCGTAATTAACCAACGGATAAATTACTCTCTTTAAAACAACATTTATTCAAAGTTTCAATTACCTCGGAATATAAAAAAAAAGACAGTAGAAAGAAAAAAAAAAAACAAAATAAAAAAAGAAAGAAATACTCGCGAGATCCTAAAACTCGACAAGTTTTTTTTTTTCTTCTTCTTTCTTCTCTCTCTCTTTGTCTCTCGTTGATTGCTTTTCGCGGACCGATGTAAGGTAAAAAAAAAAATTATTATCTTATCATTCACCTAATTTCGTTTTTTTTTTTTTTTCTTTTGGCAGGGTAATAATAATCGAAAGAAATGCAAAAAAAAATTTTCGTAGTTCGAATTTCGAATTTCAGTCGAACGATTGATTTACTCGAATGCGAAAAAAAAAAATCAATCAGCTGCATCCAGTATTTTTTTTATTTCTCTTTTTTCATCCTTTAAGAAGAAAGTTTTTTTTTTCTTTTTTACAAAGGTTCTGAATTACCGGATTTGATTTAGACATTTAGTCACTTAGGTCCGGAGTTTATAGTCGCTTATCCAGTTTCGTTTCGGTAGCTAATCTGGCCAGCTCCCTCACCTCACCTCGTATACCTACAGCCATGGCAATCCACGTAAACCTAATTTACCTCCACAGCGCCAGGTCGCCGTCTAGGAGTCAATATATAAGCGTCCTAGAAGCTAGACGACGATCAGCGATATATTTCAACGGATTACCGATTAAGCTACGGCATTAATTTATCGGCCCTCATCCTGCAGTGTACGTATACTATATGCATATACCTACCTATACCCCACACGTGTGGAGGTACAGCTTCAGGGGGACAATCCACCTCTTTCATTGCAGTTTTATTTGTATACCTGTATTCCTAGTTAACTAGGTACACGTATAGACGCATAGAGCTGATTGAGTGATTGACATTTTGCTGTAAGTTAAATTCAATCTCATCAGAAGATCGCGTTTTAAGTACGCCGTACATATACATATATATGTATATACATAGACATTATATACGTATAGCTATGTAGAGTCCGGATATGGGATCCCATAGCTTGCGTGCGTGCCTTAGCTTCGATTACCTTGATTAGGTTAATTAGTCGGAGCTTCGTCGCCGTTTTCATTATCGGCGTCTCACTGTCGAAGATGTTAACGTCGGTCTTAGTTTCACGTCGGGTTGACGCCGCTTATCGATCTACTCCCTATATCCTACAGTAAACATATACATACCTATATACATAGGTATGTATAGTGTATACGAGCCAACTACATTTTCATTCTATATCGAATCGAATTATTATTTTGAGCCCTGAATCAAAAATTTTCCCCTTTTTCCCCCCTTTTTTTTTGTAACATTCTGTTCATGAAAATTTTCAATTCTCTTTCAATTTTTTTCTTGGCTGCTTCGATTTCAATTCTTCTTATTTTTCAGCACACTCAATACTCCCGGCTATTACATTAGTGTCTAAACGTGCGTATAAATGCTTTATTCGACCGGTTCGCAATTAACGTATGGGTAGGTATATAGTCGAAGTATATAGTAGATATGCTGAAAGCGCGTATATTGCGAGTCGAATCGTTCGAAATTTACGATACTTTATGGTCCGCAAGCTTGGATATAGCTATAATACGGCTTTTGCATTCGTTTTGCTGATTTTTTATTCATTTATTTTATTTTTTTCGCAATGTTTGACCGTGCAAATTGGTAAACGTAATCAGCGAATATATCCGCAGTTGATTTATACATTTTACTAGTACCTAGTTTATTCATCAGAATCAAACAACGAATCGAAAGGTGGCTAAAAAGCTAACCAAAAACAGTAAAAAAAGGTGAAAAAAAATAATAATAATAGTTAATAATTACTGTGCAGAACACGGAGCTGCTAAACGCAACACGTAATTCGCAAGGGAACCTGCCAGGCCTTATTCTAAAACCACTTTGTTCCACAATCCTCTAAAGTTGCGGTTAAAATAGTCTCTTGGGTTTCCAGAAATCGTGCGAAACTAAACCCTAAAGTTTAAGGTATTAAAAGTTACGGGAGTATAGAGCTACATACTGTGTCGTTTTAATTCGCCAAGTTAGACCATAGAGAATTTCAATTCACCGAATCAAAATCCTCCCTTAAGATAAAAAATAGAAAAAACAAAATTCGACAATGATGAGAAATTTTTACTAAAATTTCCTAACAGAAAAACAATGAAACAATATACATACCTATATGTATGTATGTACGTAAAATTATTATATACCAAATTTTGCGAATTACAAATCCGCAATTTTGAATCGGAGATTCAAATCCTCCTAGTTGCCATGTTATGCATACCTATCATATCTGATCTGGAATACCTATCGCTGTAACGTCTATACCAGGACCTATACTCCGGTTGGTCGCGTATGCATAACGATAGACTAATTTCCTACTCTAAGTCCTGATTGTCAGCCGTGCAGCGGTGCAGGCTAAAGCTATCCTCAGGCAATACGCCACACCACGGTTCTCCACTGCAATCGAGATCTCTCGGTACAGGTCGCACAGGTGGTCGCAGCTAATAATAGTGTTTTGCCAGTAGGTATACCTACCTACCTACCTACCTACCTACCTACCTACCTAGTGTACAGACTCGCGTGTGCAGTGCAGGTAATCTCGACGATGCACGCGCAACCGCCCGGCTATATTCAGCACACCTGTACGAGGACGACGATCTGATGCATTATACCTGTACACACTGCATTGTGGACCCCATCTGCATACCAATTTGCATGAGAATAGGGTTTTCTTACTGCGAAATTGAACTTTTTTGAATAAAATATACTTGAAAATGTGAAAAGTTTTGACACTGACGATCGGGGGCAGGGTAGAAGTCTCGAATTTTTAAAGTTAATTATTAATTATTAATTATTATTGTTAATTTGGAAAGGGTATTTCCCCGAAAGTTTGCATAGTCGATTCAAAGAACTTCAAATCAAAAACACTGAGGGTTAAAAATCTCGAAGGCCAAGGATCCGAAAGGCCAAAACTTCGGAACTTGAAATTCACGCATGGTGCCTCTTTATTAAATTTTCGGACTATTGGATTCTCGGAGTTTTGAGCCGTCTGCTTTAGGATCTTTCCCAGTTTTAATATTGTGAACTTCAGTGTTTTTCAAAATTCGAAATCGTCTCAAATGAATTCACGATTTTGACCGTTCGGAACTTCAACGCGACCTCGACAATCGGAAAGACCAACAACTGTGTCTTGATCTATAGATTCCCACCCTTAAAACCTCGCTTTGGAACCTCGAAGAAACTCAGCCAAGAAATTTCTATTGAGTTATTTAGGGAGTTTCGGTAGACGAATTCCTTTGTTTAAGGGCTACTCATTTTCTTGAGGCAGTACTGAATAGAATTACCGTTGGAAGTCTTTAGAAAAGAAAAACTGTAAAAAATATGCCACTTTTCGTATCGAGTTTATCAAAAAGCACCCAAAAAATACATGAGTACTTACAAAAAATTCCGAATCTTCGAAAATTTTGTGACTAAAAAAAAAAACACTCGAATTGATCCAACGGTACTCTTTACATCCCGCGAAAAGTGGCTTTTTAAGGGTGAGAATCTATAGATCAATGACGCGCTTGTTCATACTTTTAATTGTCAATTTGCTTTTTGGAGTTTGTAAATCGATCTGGAAAGTCCACGATCTTGTATCCGAGTGTATACATCGATGGTTGTTTCTTCAAAGATACTTTGCCGATTGAAAAGGTTGGAATCTCGTATAGCTTCGAGAGACTTTAATCGTGGGACTTTCTGCTGGCTGCTGTACGTAGCCGCGGTGCACATATGCAGTTTGTTTCAATTTCGCGGACCACTGCCCAACGGTATCTTTAAATTCGATTGTTCCCCGATTTTTCTCTCTCTTTCTAGCTCCATCGTCGTCGTTATTTGTTGCTCGTAAATTTCAACCGAATAGATATACTAGCCCTCGCGAATTCTCACTTCTAATTCTTCTATAGTCTAGACAATTTCATTTCGCAGAGTAGATTTAGACGCTATATCTTTACTCAAGTTCTATAAAATCGAGAACGAGGCACATGCAGCCATAGAGAAAATATGGAAAAAAAAAAAAATCAATATTTACGAGCACAGAAATTTTTGCGAACAACAAGAATCCCCGAACTCAGAGTCAATGGCTCAACGGTTAACCAAACCAATTGTTAAATTCCGCTTTTCATGGTCTCGCTCGGGTTTCGCGGACTGAATTTAAGACCAAAACTCGTTCCATTTTATCCAGACGCTGTCGTCAACCGGTCGTTTGTGGTGTCAGCTGCAATAGCTGTGCCAACGTACGTATTTACAATGCGTTTATGGTTTTTGCACTGGACTGGTGCTGCATGCAGTTCTCGTCTCTTCTCTTCTCTTCCCTTCCCTTCTCCCCGTACCTATTCGTTGCAAAATTTCCCCCTTTCGCCTCGTTGCAGGTTTCCTCCGTTTGCTCTCTTTCGTTCATTCAATTATACCAGCAGCTGCAGCAGCAGCAGTTTCGCCACCGTCGAAGTATTCTTCTTCCTGCATGTGTCTATCTCCCCTCCCCCCCGCCCCCCTCTTTTTTGTAATTTTTTTTTCTGTTTTTTGGCTCCACTTTTTCCAGTCTCCCGCACTTCCACAAGTTTCTTTTTCCCTTTCCGCAGCTCTTCCACCCTTCTGCTCGACCCTTATCAACCCGCCTCTACTCTTCCGTTGTGGTTTACGGTCGTTTTAAACACCTATTTTCTAGAATCTAGAGCCCTGGCGCCCATTGATAACGAGTATAATGAACCTTAATCCAGCTGCAGGGTGGATTAAAAGGTACCATGCCAAAAATTCTCTCTTTAGTTCTTCGCTGTTTTCTCTAACCCTTTTTTTCCCCCTTTTTTCTTTTTCCTATTTGATTTTATTTTTATTTATTTTTTTGAGAGAGAGAGCTGCGAGTTGATGCTTCTTTTCACGCTACTCGCTTTAGTGGGTTGTGTAATATGCAATTTTCTTCTTACTCACATGCGGAATCAGCCGCGGTAAACTCCTCCTATTATTATATGTACATACAGCTTTCTTTATAAATAATTGGATTATTTTTTTTTTTTTTACCCATCTTTATACATACCGTCGTTCTCTAGAGTAGAAAGTTTTCAATATACGTATGTATGTACGTACACTATCACGAGATCATATCTCCATAGAAATACAATTGTTTCCAGAAGAAAATAGTACGATTTTTATATTAAAACCTGTACCTTTCATATTCAGTGAAATAAAGTTTAGAATTCTCCTGAAACCCGAACAACAAACTTAATCCATCTATAAAGTTTCCCCGCAAGTCGTTGGCTGCTACTTACAGACAAAATACATCGTCTCGTTCCCATTCTCTGAATAATTGTGCTCGCGATTCAAACAAACAACCCATTTCAAAAGAAATTTGAATCTATTTACTCGTAAAAATTTGCGATTTTCTTGTTTTGCAGATTTTTTTCATCCTGTTTATTCAATTTTACTTAATTATCGAGTTCCCTTTAACATCCTGCGTACATGCTCCCTGGTTATACGAGCAACTGCATCTAGCTGTACGTATGACAGATATTTTTACCTCACGACAGACTCGTTTCTCTCTGACGCATGGTTATACTGAAGGTAGTTAGGTAGGTAGGTAGGTAGGTACATACAGATGAAAATATGTGCTGTAGAGCGTGACTTAATCAATGTTAATTATAACGCATTGCACAGGGTATTATATAGAGGTGGTTCACGTATAACCAAGGCGACAGCTAGCATAGGTATAGGTATATATCCTGCAGGGTTGCAGGTTCATAGGGTGGAGAGAGCCGATGGCAAAGCGCGAGGACCGATGAGGGTGCAGGTGGTGCGCGCGCCTTCGATTAAAATTATTATTGATTGCCTTTTTTTACGGTTCTGAAAAGGAGTGAAGAAGAAATAAAATAATGAAAAAGTAAAAAATAAATTATCCCTGCACAGCCGATTTTGTAATATTATACCTCTTCGAAAATTGCCTCGAGAACCCTGCACGCTAATTCATGGAATTTATTTTTTTTATTTTCAAATTTACTTTCTCATTTAACATGATTAATTGCTACATGCTATACGTTCTCCCAGAACATGAGATTCAGAAAACAAAAAAACAGATTCTTTCCGTGAAAAAGAGGAAATGAAAGTATCGAGTCGCGGATAAGTTTGAGGATTCAATCAAGGATCGAAGAAAAATCATTCGAGCTTGTTCATTTCCGTTGAAAATAAATTAGTTATATTAAATTTTGACCCCCCAAAGAGCTGTATATACACGAGATAAAAAATTTCAACACTTTAACGAGAAATTAAAAGATATACTTTCATTAAAGAATTCCGTAAAAATTCACCCTGCAGTTATTAACGGAGTCGAAGCTTCCTCAGTCTTTGCGCAGACTTTAATAGACGGTTCTCAGATAGTGAGGTAGGTGGGTAGTAGTAGCAGGCGGAACCCTTTTGGAATTCATTAGCCTTTTTCTCTTTGTCAAAATTCTTTGGCCAAAGTCTCCTCGGCATAAAGATTTTTAATTGGCTACTCTGATGATCGCGTGGCTTTCTTGGTGATTACGCCCGAGTCTGTATAGCACAGAGTGGTGCCGGTGACTCCCAGGTACGTATAACTGCCGCCAATATAAAGAGGATGAAAGCGAGAGAAAAAGGCGGTTGAAAATGCCGCGAGCACCGGAAGTTCCGAGTCGACTCATTTCTCAGTCACTAAACTGTTTTGTAAGAAACTTTTCAACCGGAACTAAAACCGTTCATATCTCATCGGTGAAAAATCTCTGCGGTAGATACGATCTGAATGATCTTCTTTCTCGTTCGAAATAGTTTTCACATTCTGATGCGAAGAGACTCTTTTATGCGTAGAAAAAAGCAAAAAAAAAGAAAGGAAAAACGGTGGATAATAATTCATGGAATTTACACCGGTACGGGGTGGGATGAAATTATTATTGGAAGAAAAGTTTTTGGGATGAATAAAAGAGAGCAAGAGAGAGAGAGGAACGGGACATGAAACCAATATTGAATTACAACGGTCCATGGCGTTGAAACACAATCCGATATAGTGACGTACGTTACACCCCGGTTTGAGAAACGTTAGCTTTAGTACATCGGACGGAGAAGAGGGAAGGAGGGATGTAGGATTGAAACCGGCGCCGGGCGTCAGCGTCAGCGACGTTATCTTTCGCCCTCGTATATAGCGTAGTAGACCGTCTCCTCCTGTCTTCCTACCCTCCATCATAGCCCAGTCACGCGTCCACCGAGATAAGAGTCAGTGATGCCCCCTGCCTTAGGACAATGCAACGCCTTTACTCTACAGCCCCCGGACCCCCGGTGTAGCCCTCCGATTCCCTCCCGGCTGCAGGGGCGGCTTCGACCCTTGCTAAATGCTGAAGACGCGATTCGCCGCGATAACGTCTCTGAGATGTGTCATCCTAATAGTTTTGACTCCTATCACCCTCCGACGCTCCACCGTTCCGCGCCCCGGTGTCTAAGTCCGCAGGCCTCTTTAAAGGACTCAGAAATTTCGGTCTGACCATTTTTTTTTTTTTTTGTACGAAATAAAGTATCGAGGTTTTTCAGGAGAACGCGAGAATACATTCTCTAGCTTTGGTCTTCTTCGCGACCTGCATCTTCTTCATAAAAATGCAAACACCGAGCGCTTTTCCACAGAAAGTGCGCCAATCCTCTCTCAGTAGACGGTGTTTCCAGCCTTTGTTGCTGTCATCTATAAGCGAATTACTCTCACACATATACGAGCCAATTCGTTTTCTACTATACCGAGTGTGGTATGGGTATTGAGATATTCTTCATCACGCACCTTATACCTTATCCTTGTGGATATGCGGCGTTGTATACCCTGGAGGCAGAATCGCTCGTGCTTTCATAGGAAATAAATTCTGTTGAAGATTTCTCACGCCGTTTTTATGCGAGACAACCGCGAGCGAGGAAGACTGGAGCTGCAGGTTTTCATAGTTTAAAAAATTTCTTCTCCGGTGTTCAGTGGAAAGGTGTGTATTCATGATGGTATGGAAAAATTTTTCCTGCAAAGTTGTTCCAACGGTGTATCGGTGTGCACAGAAAATAAGGCTATTTATCAAAAACTGGCTGAGCTGTGTTCGGTTCTATACATAAAGTCTGGGTCTTTAACCCTGTACTGTCGGCTGTCTCGATCCTGGCGCTTCCTGGCTCCGAACCAAACAGGGCCAACCTTTTGGTAATGGATTTATAAAGATTTACCAACCTGGAAGTATTGTCCGACTATTTCACTCCGAATTCCTCACCAAACTGTTAAACTACCCTCTTCTTTCCATCCGGGAACACGACGATCGTTTTATAAACGTTTAACCTTTCATTAAAACACAGATAATACACATCGAACACTGCTTTAAAGTTTAAACGTTATAAAGAGTCCGTCGTTTTTTTTTCCTACTTTTTCTTCTCCTTTTGCGTTCTTCTCCGAATTTTATGGGGTCTTTGAACGACTTGTTTGTGATGGGGGTTAAAAAAAACATAAAATAAATAAAAAAATATGGTGGTGGTTATAACGACGATGAGTTTGGTATTGCACGAAGTCGTTGTTAAATTGCGCTCGAGTTTTGCTGCCTTTTTATCGAGTATACACACTGCAGTACACCTATATACCATCCACTTTTACCAGGATACACGCGGGGCGGCCTCGGTTCCTTAAAGCCAACCACGTTTTACAAGCTGTAGTAAACCGGCGTCCAGGCGGTTCTCCAATCGACCTTTGTGCGAGGAAGTCATCTTTTTACACCGCGGCTTTTACTCTCGAACCTTAACGCCCGCTGCAGTTCCATGGCCTTTACTTTATACCGTTTGCGCATTTGTAAAAAATTTCTCCACGAATAACCCGGCCGACCAGACTCATTTTATTGATTCATTAAAACACATATGTGCAGTATGTAATTACTTCAAAAGCGTGACTAATCGAGTCTCTCATACCACCGTATATCGACGGATATAAACATACCTCGGAAAAAATCCTTCTCGTTAAATGAGAAAAATGAGAAGAAACAAACACGAGGACATAAAATGATTGAATGAATGGGCAGCTGCTCCTTCTGTCCATTCATCTCGCTTTCCATTTGCGGAAAGCGGGTCTTGCCCGAGTTTTTAGTATCACCAGGTTTTAAACTGGTTCTCGTTCTCGTTCTGGCTATTCGTCGATGACACACGCCCACCTGGCGACACGTAGCAGAGAACCCGAAAACCGTTTTTACGATATCCTCGGGGTCTTCGAGAGTCGTGATTCGCGAATTTATGCTCTCCACGTCGGTTTTAGCGCCCGAGCTTTGGCCCGGCAGAATCAAAACGGCGCGTAATTAAGTCAAAATTGACGCTATGTGATCCGAATGCCTCGTTAGTGAACCGCTGCATCTTCGTTATCGAATTCCAACAGCCTACGGGTGACGGGCAATGAGAAATGTTCCGCTGTCTCAACGGAAGAGGATCTTCTCAAGGGAGACAAAAGGTTCTGGGGACGATGGGCGGCTCGGGGTGGGCCTGGCCCGTCAACGAACAATGAGCACGGGATTAAGATAATTTATGTTGCTCTCTGCAGGATCGAGAGGAGCGTAGAACTGAGGAACAGGATATCAGAGAATAGATGTGAGATGTTAGCCACATAGTTTTTTCAATTCTAAGATCATTCTTACGCGTCTCTTAACGCCTCTCACTTTCATCCCTCACCTTGCATTTGATTGAGTTCTCGCCATTTTATGCCAGCCTATGGATCGGGAAAGTACCTACCAACGTCACGTACCTACCAGTCAAGCAAACCTGCCACTAGCAGCACTTTTTTCGCCCAGAAGAGTTTTTGCCCATGGAAAAGAGGTCTCTTATGCAACTGAGCTGGGGAGACCGCTTGGATGAGCTTAGCCTCGCCTGTCCGCACCAGCATTCGTGAATAATGACCTTTAACATTCGTTTCTACGGTCAGTGTACTGTACTGTGCTGTGTACAGAGTACGCTGTGCATCGTTCTATGGAATACATACATATTCAGATTCATATTCACGTTCGCTTTCATACCCGCGGACGATTCTTTATCCGGTGATTTAACGCAGCCAAGAAAAAAAACCCCGCACATAAGTATTTCAAATTTTTCCACTCGCGGCACCATAGATTCCCGAAGGGGCTGTTCGTCTTCTTAGATTGTAAACAGCAGTAAATTCAATACTGTCAGAATATGGGAGTTTGCGAGAATAAATAAACTACTACCTGCTCCTCTCGCGGTATGTTACACCGATTCTGTCATCCCATCAACACGTTATGGTATCCGTTATGCAAACGCAGTGTATTTTTCGGTTGTTAGATCAAGTTGAATTATTAAAAGCACATTTGCTGCTCTCCCGAGTACACTGATTGTCCGGCATAACAAATGATGAGAATTTTCTCTCCTCAGAAGAGGAGAAAGAGGAATTGATGTCTCATGGTTTTATTCTGGAATCGTCATCTCTGTGACAGTGTAGTAAAGTCGCAATAGTGATAACGATATTAGCGAGGGCGTTTCAACGGGGCGTTTCTGGTTGATCTCTTTAAACGTCCAACAAAGGCGAGTAATCGATCTGAGAGATAATATTTCCGGAGAGTTGGATTATAGTTCGGGTCTGCAGAAGTCTCCCCTAAAACGGGCTGCTAGCCCCTGCCTCAAGGCTCATTCTCTTTTTGCCATGAGTTCCGCCTTTCTCCTGTCAATGGCAGACGCCGACCACCGACCTCCGTCCATCCGTACGTCGTGATGTGGTCGAGTGGCCGGATTCTGCAGACCTTCTTCTTCTTCTTCTACTTCTTTTTTTTTCTGCTTAACCGTATCATGGAATAATATTATTTTACGGCAGGATCTGCACCCGAAAAGCGGCTCAGAGTGGAATAGGAACGCGCGGATGAGAGGATTTTACTAAGTCGTCCAGAATGGGACGTTTATCCTTGCCAGCCTTCAACTTGGCCCGGCTTTCTTCTTCTCCTTTTTCTCCTTGGTCTTCTTCTTTTCGGCTGCTACTGCTACTTTTTCACTTATTCTTATCCATCGAGCAAGACTTTTTAGAGTTGATTTCGTCGCTCGTTGATCGTCCTCCACCTTATTCTTCTGTTTCTTTTACTTGATTGATGAGGCTCTCCGAGTCTCTGAACACTTTCTCAACATTTTTGTTCCTGGAAGTAGATATATAAATTTCGAGTTTTTAGATACACCGGGCGGATAACCGGGACCAAGAAACCGCTCTCGGTTAAGAGGATACTTTCTTAAATCACTACTATAAAACCAGCTATATACCTACTCTAGCTAACAATCTACGCCAAAACTATTAGACAACCCTCCCGATTTCAACCACCTAACGATACTCAAGTAAGACCTTCAGCCTTCTCCCGCTCTTATACTTATACCTACCTACTCACATAACATTCTACGCCGGTTATGTTCACCGTAAACTATAAGTATTACTTAGCTAACGCATCTCACTGCAGCTCTATCTGACCTCTGACCTCAGAGATAAGTCCACATCAGCAGATCGATTTCAACCATTCGTATATTTTTTTTTTCTTGAGCAATTTGAATTGAAAACTAAAAGATAGGTGGTTTACCGCGTAATTATTTGAGGTAAAATGATGTTGATAATAAATTGAGTAAGTAGTCGGGGTGATATAGAAATGGATAATTAATTAGGTATTTAATTTAGATTCTATCTTTAAAACGGTTGTATCGTGGGCCGTTCAGATCGTGTTTTTAGTTTTATCTCAGGGAGTAAAGGCGTCCGGGATGCCGGGTCTCTTTTAGAATGTTAATTACCCTGAGCTCTTTCGCTGCTGGATATTCTCTGTTTACGGCTTCGCAGCTTCTCATTTTTACGCGACAAGCATAATTATGCCTCCGGGGCGGTTTCCCCCCTTCTATATTCCAGTTGCTGCTGAAGGTTCTCGCCATACGATGACCTCAGCAAGATTGTAACAACGTTGCAGCTATAACGCTTAAGGTAATTGCCCACGGTATCGGACGAAAAATAAAATAACAATAATAATAATAATGAATAAATAACAAAATTTTACTCTCTCGATTTTTTTCTTTTACACACACAAAATCAACTCCACGCCTCGATTGAATCACCTTTAAAAGTGAAACCCTCTCTCTAAAATTCCTCTCTTTACCTTCATCGATCCCCCACCCAAAAACGCTGCAGAGTCGTTACACGGAATCTCTCGTAATTTCAAAGCTTACTTTATTGGGACGTCATTACCTCAACGATTTCGGTGAAAATTCCTTACGTTTGTCCGCAAGGTAGTTATTTGATATTGATAAAACTTTACCATAAACTTTGTCCATAAAATCTAAAACTCTCAGCTCAGTTTTTGTCTTTTTTTGGATGATAGGAGAAAGAGTTTACTTGTTTATAAATATTTTTCATTTATTTACGCTTCCTCGTATACGTGAGATCGCTGAAATAATTAGTCTTGGGTATCTTGTTTAACGCGGTGGATGCGTGAAGAAGGATCGTTTGCGTTGAGAAGTTTAGTTTCAACGTCACTCGAGAAACAGCCATTCCAACTGGAGAAACGACGGGATCTTCACCGTTGATGCTTTGCCTCAGGACTACTCTACCAGGCTAGGCTTCCTTCATCCTGAAGGCCTCCCGTTTGCCCTACGGTAATTGTAGCAGTTAGCGTAGCGCACCTAATGGCCAGAGTTACGAGAAATCCCCAGCACAGTTGAGGAGCTTCTCTCCGGCTTTCTGTGATCACGGATTTACGGGAGAATGCGGACCAAACTGGACGAATCCAACCCGGCGGACGTTACTTATCGCGGAAAGACACGCGACACCATGGTGTTTTTTTTTCCTTCTTCTTATTATTATATTTTTTTTTATGCTCTCATTTTTCGAAAGAGAGAAGCGCCTCATCGCGTTATGAATCGTCGAATGTCTTCAGTGAAGACTAATGAGTCGATTAATGACGGTTTTTCAACAACATCTCAATCATCGATCGGAGAGTGATTCAATCTGAAAACTAGTTTCTCTTCTTCTCATCTCAATCCGAGATGAGAAAAATGTTGAGATTGAGAAAAACAAAATGATGATTGAACGGCGTCCAGGTGGACCCGCAGCATCCATAGCTGGGTTCAGAAAACCGCGTGTGTATCAATGCTGCTGCGGTTACCTACGTTCCTCGATAATCAGGACGCGGTGACAGCTGTTTGACGATCATTTACGACGCTGTGAACGGTGTTCGACTAAAGAGCGATAATCTCGGTTGAGGCGCGTATATATAGTTACCCTGCACTTTGAGAAAAGATGGAAAAATAAGAGGATTATTATACAGCGGAGGAACTATCATTTCAGCTCATCGTCAAACCGCTTTTACGGATAAGCTTTGCAGTATCAATTTTCTTCTGTATGCATAAATGCTGAAGCGTAAGATGAAGGGAAGATGCGGGCGGGTATTCGTTCGTCGCGAAACTGCACCTGCAGGTCTTCGTGATAGTCGAATGAACGGATAAGACGATGAAGATTATAATATGAAGTAAACAAAAGGGAGGAGAGATTATTTAACGTCGCGTGTAGCTAGTCAATCTAACGTAAGCTGAAGCCATTGATTTTACATTCTGAATCCGTAGAAATTACTACAGTATAGATTAAGGCAGTGCATGTTGGCTGGTGTCTAAGCCTAGCTAGACGAGATCTTAGACCAAAGAATTCCAGCTGTACAAGCGTACCTACTGCCTCGAGGCCAACCGCGAGCTAAGGTACAAGTACATTCTTCTCATTCACCGGAAGTGAAGAGGTTGCCTGCTGCAGGACAAGTGGCAATTACCGTAAATAAGATGTACCGGCCTGGACTCCAAGGTATAAGACCTCTATAAGTGTAGCCCCCGTCTTTAGAAGATTGCCAATTCTCAGGTTTTGCACATTCGGTTTCCACGCCGATTCGTACTTACTGAAAGCAGCCACGCAATATATTCCCGTAAAGTTTTCGAGAACTTAGTCAGATCGTTTCACTAACCTACGTAGATGTGCTTTAATTCAACGGTTACTTTATCCTCATCCACGTTTATCCCGGACCCTCGACTAAATAATTATTCTAGTCTAATTGGGTTAACTTTACTCCTTCGGGAAATTCTTTTCCAACTCGTGAGTTCAAGCGGGAATATTTCTTCTCCTTTTTTTCGTTTTTATTTTATTTTATTTTCATCCTTGTTCCTTGGAGGAAAAGCTGTCCCCGCAGCTTTTACCGGACCCCACTTGACCGCGGACCCTTCGCCGGGGTCAATGCGCGTGGACTAGATTGGAAGTTGGCTTTTATTTTTCCAAATCAAAGACGGGGAAAATTCTAGATGTGATTGAAGAATGGGACGTCGTTCTATGGTTAATTGAAAACTGCCTCTGAAATCTTGAGTGTAGGGTACTCGATCTAATATCATATCCGGTGAAATTCTGTCGCTTCATTTCTACCATAGAGAGTTCGTTTAACGAGAGTAATTCACCCTGGCTAAAAATTTCTAATTATTTTTAAAAGAACATCAAACGATAAAAAGTAAATTTAATCAAGGGAAAAATCATGTAATTACCTTCTCTCTCGTTATTGTCAAACGGTTTTAATCGCTTCAAGGAAGAAACTACGTTACGCTAGTTACACGCTCGACTTGTTATAAACGGAGTTCATCAAAAACCTGAAATTGCTATTTCCTCGTCCGCGGAATGTTTCCTTTTTTCGCTTCATCTTTTATTTTATAAAAATTCTATTTCTGACGGGTTTGGCTGGCGTGACGAGATGTAGTAGGTAAACTTTTATTTCTCTCTTCAGCAAACGTACCCGGCATGGCATATGCCAGCAGTAACAACACTCGCGTTTTTAATTTCAAGTTATGAAATTCTCTCAACGTTAATAATAAATAAATCCCAATACTTCCACCCCGCCCGGACTTCAACGGATCTTAAAAGCTTCGCATTGATATTAAAAAGTGCTTTCTACCTCTCTCTCTCTCTCTCTCTTTCTCTCTTTCTCTCCGGGACCAAGGAATATAATTACCAATCCAGGACATCAAAAAAGAAGAAGAAAAGGAGGAAAAAAAAATTGAAAGGAAAGGAACGGAAAAAAAGATTGAAACAGTATTAAGGGAGGATGAGGTGAAAAACCTTTAAATAACTAACAAGAAAATCATTATTCGCCCCATTTTTAGACCAACGAAATAGCGATTCCCACGTAACTACAAGGAATCCTTCGTTATCCTTCACATAGCAGATTATCGCCTCAGGATGAGCCTCGCACGCAAGTTAGTAGTTAGTACATCGTTGTAACTAGTTGGTGTTCGGTGATGGTATAAGCAGCAACAGCAGCAGCAGCAGCAGCAGCAGCAGCGTGGGCGGTATGAAATAGGGTGAGGAAAGGGACTAGAACAGTGAACGTCGGATAGTAATTGGCTTGGACCCTGAGAACCAGAGTAGAATAGAGTAGACCATGGTAGGACGGTATACGTTCGTCCTTCCCCATGGTACGGAACTTTTGCTTCCATTCCATGGAGGATAAAGTCCTGAGTGAAGGGAGCTGCGAATGATTAATTGAAGTTTCTCGACGGCGAGATCGCGGCCTGATACAACTTGGTTTAAACTTAGAACGAAGGGCTTAGAGAGAAGAGGAGCTTTCGGAGGAAGCCGAGATATGTCGAGGGATGAATTTCTGTCTCGGGCTTTCGATCTTATCCCGAAAACTACCTTGTCGTGAAATTTTCAAACTAACTGTTACACATTCTTCTTTTCTTTTTTTTTTTTGGTCATTTTCGTTTTTCAAAATGTGACGAAACGAGATCTTCAATTGTCGGTTTTAATCAACTCTCTATCGCAATCAGTAACACAAGCAATTACACGCGGATGGTGTATTATAAATGTGAAGAAGAAGAAGAAGAAGAAGAAGAAGAAGTGGAAAGAAAAATAAAGTTGGCGCTTTTAAACCATCCCAAATAGAGGGGCTAGGGCGCAAGAAAGAAGGTATAGTTAATTAAATTTATTCAAGCGGAAGTCTGCGAATGTCTCGTTGAATTTTATTTGACTTTCCTTCTCGGCTGGCTCTTCTTTTCCTCTTCTTCTTCTTCTTCTTCTTCTACTTCGTCGTCTTCTTCTTTACCCCGCTTCTCTAATTCTTATTTCTCGCTTTTCAGTGTCGTAATTCTTTAAATAAACACGGGAAGGAAGTAGGCCGTTCGCTAAATGTCTTCTGGAGACTTGAAAGTGGAAGGGTACAAACTGCGAGTAGGTTTTCAAAAGTGTTCGAGCAAACTGGGAGGGAAAGTCTTTAGCCGTTTCGCAGATTCCATGCCAAAGGAGGGCCGGTATAACTGTATAACCTCGAGTCTCTCTTAAAGAAGAACACAAATTTTTGCCCTGCATTTCAGAAATTGCGACCCATCACCTCCCTAACTCCGTCTCGTTTACTTTACTGCAAAATTCACGAAGAAAATTGGGGAGAAGAAATAGGTAATTACACCTAGGAGCAGACGAACAGCAAATCTTAGGCACAAATTCCAAAAAGTCAAATAATCCGACGTTCTTTTGCTGCTCTTCGTGTTTCTGCTGCAAGAGAGCCTGCTGCAAACCGTAATTTGTAGTTCTAGCAGACATAGCGCTTAGGGTGCTGCTCGCCTGCTGTTAGTCTGCCGCTGGTATGGTAGCTGGAATTACCGGGTTGCCTTTTAAGGAAAACAATTACGTTCAATAAGGTTGTATGTACATACCTACCTCGGACAACCTTCGTCGGATTGCCGTCTATTGCTGTTGGGTGCGAGGCGACGGTACGCCTTATTAATTACGTTATAGACACCGCCAAAGCCAAGGTCACTGCCAATATGCTGTATCCATACACGTTGTACTTGCAGTTGAAGCACCTCATCCTCTACGGTTCATTGGCAGCGATTGGCGAAACGATTTTTATGAATAATTTCGTTTGCGTTTAAGCCGCGGTCGGCTTGCGCAATTTAGTATATGGAAAATGTAATTCTGAAAGGAGTGTGGAGAGTACCTAGATCTAATAGAACAGCCAAATTCAAGTCATCATGCGAAACCGCAGACAGGAGGAATGCGAAATGAGCTAGACAGCCACTTGGGTGTAATCATTTTCATTGAAACAGTTTCGAACAAGTTTGAAACTCGGGTAGCCGCTTACTGCTGTGAGTACCCATGATGGAAATTGCGAATTTGAACGTAGGAGTTATATTAGAACCGCGTGTAATAGTTTGCGGAATCTGGATTTTACGGAATAGGACTAAAAAAACTTCCCAAAATCGATTACCAATAAACCAACGATTGTCACCTCCAGTCTTATATTGCTATCTCCGAATGAATGGATGGAAAGTTGACGCCCCGGGGGACGCGGACAGGCTGCTGCGTTACTCATTTCATGCAATTTGACAGAAGATAGCTTCTGGGCAAAAGGAGTAAAGAAAGAAGGAGTCGCAGGTGTGTATGTATGTACGTACGTACATACTTACGTGGGGTACATTTATACAACCAGCTCTTTTCCTTCTGCGCTTTGTCTCAACAATTTACTCGGTTCGAGCGCGGGGATGCGAAGTGCGGTGCATTTCTCAACCTTTTAAAATTGCTCCGGTGGAATCTTTGCAAAGTATTATTATCATTATATTCTCGTTCTAGATCCGCGTTCGTTCCCATATAATTCTACAACAACCACCGCCGTCACTACCACCATAATACAATACACGATGTATGTACCACATGTACCGTACAACGAAGAAAAAAATAATCCGTTTATTTCAAATTTGGTTCATCTTGTGAACGCGTTCCGCATTTCTCGACTGATATATGTTTCTATCGAAGATCTGTGCAATTTTATTAGATTTCTTAAAAATTTCAGAGCTAAGATTAGGATAGCTTGGATCTTGCCCAAGGTATCATTTTCCTCACTTGCGTTACCGTTGACGCGTACCTCCTACCTAAGAGTTGGGGAATTTTACCTCGCCTTGAGGGTACGGTTACACTTAGGTCTGACCGTCAGGTACCTCGTCGCTTCCGAAGACCTTATAGCTATCAACTTATACAGCAAGTAGCTCCGAGGCATCTTCGTTGGCTGCCTCTATACTCTGGAATGGAATAAGATATAATGGATGGACTAGCCGCAGAATCCGACGCCCCTACAGTCTAGAAGAGTAGATATTCTACCTCGTGCACGCGCGTGTATATACCTATTACGAAAGTTACTCAAATTATACGTAATTTTCAACGCGAGGTGGAACTGCTCTTTCCGAGGCTGAGAGAGGCGGACTAAAGAGGGTTTTTATACTTTTGCGAAACTCGCCAATTTTTTATTTATTTTTTTTCCGTTGGATCGGCTTCTCCGTTTGTCCGGAACCTCAAAACGCGTACCTGTGTTATGTAAAGAAAGACAAGTATAGATCGACGCGTCAATATTCGCTATCGCCAAAGTCTATTGAATGCAAATTATAAATCTGTAATTGAAAACTGCTTCCTGAGTCGCGATTTGATCCTGTACTCCGATAGCTGCAGCTGGACTTTCCTGACGGACTCGAGCGCAAGGTCATCGCACCACGTTACGTGCATACCTCGCTTATACGTTGCCGCTGCAGAAATACGCCGATACACGTTCTCGAATAAGTTTCCGATTTTTTTTTTTTTCTTTTTTTCTTGTTTCATTTTGTTTTAACGACTTTCAAATTCTGACTCGTTTAAAATCGGGCATTAGTGGACCCCAATTGCTACCGATGATTGTCGTTTTTATTCTCCCTAATTTGATGCTGCGTTAATTAATTACCCGTGCCACGATTCTGACGCGTTATTTTAATATTCATCCATGCAAATTTTATTTACCATCTTCGGAAGTTTAACGAGCACGGGAGTAACCAATTTCGAGATAAAAATTAACGGATTTGAAAATCGATAGCTTGTATACAGAATTTTTCAGGTATTTATAATCGATAACCTGATATCAGCTCCGTTATTAACCGTTAATTAAACGAAATTATTAGAAGATTTGTAATTAGAATCGATATCATCGAACCGCGCCTTACGATTTATCGACGTCGGTGAATATAATGTGCGTCTGCGGGATGTTGTACATACGTACAGCAGCTCTTGGAAATTGAACGTTCATATTTTAACCCCCGATCGTCTTATCGGACTGTATAATTAATCGAACTTGATTAAACGCGTGAATAACGAATAATTATACGGCTGATTGTTATCCGGATCGATAATTTTAATCGCAAACGGAAACGTTCAGACGATTGTCTAGGAAAAAAATTAAGAAAAAAAAAAATGAATTCCGAAAGAAGGAAGAGAATTTGAAGAAACTTTTAGCATTATAGGTATACGTACACTATTCCTACATGTCGTAGGCATAAAGTTATATGGACGGTTTTCTTCGCGTTGCTTTATGCCTCAATTGTATTCGAGATTTATAGCCTTGCAACATTCGCGGATTTCTACAGAGTTTCTGTTCGCTTACCTTACCTACCGTCAGGGAGAACCGAGGGGGCAGATAAGATCGCGAAGAGATCGGACGTGAATGGAATAGAAGTGGATATTGGGTCGTTGGGAGGTCAACGATGTGGCAATGTTTTTTCATTTTTAAATTAAACCTGCGGCGATATTACGTTGCAAAATCGCAAAATCGATTCATCGAGATATTTGAAGAAGTTGTAACTATCCCCCCGTCGTTTTTATTTCCGGCAAGAGAAAAAAAAAAAGAAAACGATATCTTCTAAACGAATCGAAGCCAATTGAACGCCAATTTTTTCGGCTACTCTGAATTTTTTTCCCGGTAAATATACGTAAAAAAAAAGTGAAAAAATAACCGGAAATTTAACTCCTGTGGCTTTTTTTTTCCTTCTTTTTTTTTTTAATAATTCGACGATCCTTTTTATCACCGCTGTAGGCTTTAAATTCGTTCGAAAATCCAATTTCATGCATTCAATACATATTGGTATATAAATCGGTTATATAAACGTGCAGTGGTGATTTTTTTTTTTTTTCTCGGTACGAGATACGCGAAAGTTTGATTAAATTTGTATAAATATCGTTTGAAAGGAAAAAAGTTAACGGCAATGTACGATTCTTCATTTTTCATAAAGAGTAAGCATTTCGACGATTAAAAATTGAACTAAAAACCGCGTGTTTGAAAGAAATTTTCCGTTTTTTTGATTCATCTTTTTTTTTTAACTCATCCAATTCGAAATACCAGCTTCGTCTAACGACGACGCGTGTAGGACGCGACGGGTTGTTAAAAAAACGAAATAAAAATCACCCATGGACAGCTGCCCGTTAAACTATACGGTCGACGTAGCTCCGTCCAGAGCACTGCAGTCTCTTATTTCCCGGTTTTGCTGCAGGTGTATAAAACGGGCGCAAAGCTCCGAGCCTAAGTATTAAACGAGTATATAAAATGAGGTGAAAAAGATTTGAAGATCCCGACGTGGTGAACCGCAGTGGAAACTCGGGTATACCTGCGGCGAATAGCTCCATGAAATTACCGACAAGAATTAAGATCCTTATCCGAAGATCAGATATTCGGGATCAGAAATAATACACCGCCTTTAAATTGTGGACGCGATTAATTAACGGCCTGACCAAAGAGAGCTCTTAATTCCCATGGTTTCACCTGCCTCTTTCGACTTTCGGAGATTTTATTGTCACGCGGCGGTAGAAAGTGGGAAGTAGGAAAACCGGGAAAGTGGGAAGGAGCTCCATGACTGTTGGCCGTTTATCTTCGCGGCACCGGAAGCAAAATAATTATACCGCTGGCGGTAGTTCAAGGGGTAAAAACTGAAAAAAAAATAAAAATATGTATATTTAAGGACGAAGATGTTCGAGGGTTGTGAAAAAGTCATGGCCAGACGTGGACGTATGTACGTATTTACGTACGTAATCGCATGGAACGTCGCGATGGAATAGAAAACCGTCGTTACTATTCCGCGTTTAAATACGTCGCTCCGCGTGTCACTCTGAAATTAAACGCGGCGTCGCGACGCTACGGGCTAATTTTAATCCGCAACCAACCAACAAACTTCGAGATGACGGACTTCGCCCTTTTCTTTTTTTTTTTGTTTTGGTTTATTTTTCAAGTACAGACGTGACTCTTCGCCCGATTCTGGGTACTCGCGATTCCGGGTAGCGGACGATCATCCAGCTCCCATTTCATGGGTACCAAAGTAACACTGTTACATTACCCACTCCTAACTCCGAAAGACGATTTATCATCATTTACAACATTCCCGCAGCGTAATTGCCGAGGCTAATTAATTATAATATCAGAAATGAACCGTTCCAGTCAAAAGCAGTGTAGTAAAGGTAAAATGAATTAATTATACCATAAAGATGACCAGAGATTGAATTTTGGAAATCAAAAGGACCGAAGTATCGACTAACTTCATATCCCGGACGTAGTACGCCGTGGTCCAAAAAACGCGATCGATCTTCCGCGAGTGATATGTGATTGATGTTATAAAACTAGTAAATCGTCGAGGGTATATAATCCGATAAATCAGTGTAGTTAAATCTGTTGTATCGTAAACATCGCCCGGAGTTATTATCCGAACCGAAACCTGGTATTCCATATCGTCCAGGGATCATTTTGCAGCCGGGTGATTTCCTGGCCTATGTAGCCCGCCTAATTCTGGTTTAACAAAAGGGTTGCACCCCGCATAGCGACGCCATCATCGATGTGTTGCCACTCTGTATATATACAGTATATATATATATATTTTGAACCCTGGGCGTCGCGATGTATACTGTAATCCATCACACCCTGGGACGACTACGGCTGTACCCCCCGTCGAGATGCCTCAGACGACGCTCGGCGTCGCCGCATGAATCAAACATACGAATACCTACCGCAATAGCTGTAACTCATAAATATACGGGTTTGTGAATAGCGTTTAGGCGTTGCGGATTGACATTGCATTTGCAAAATCGCGGATTAACACTTTTCTGCATATAGTCTTCCATCAAAAAGAAGAAAAAAATATTTTTCAATCTCATATACGATTATACGTTGATACGTTTTAGAGTCGTGAAAGGCCAGCTGATAATATACGACTACCAAGTCACAGTGCAATAAGTTACGAGCTGCTTTACATACCCTGACGTTATTCGCATATTTCAACTAGTTTTATTCATTAATTAATAAACTTTATTAACGACACCCATATCGTTATCGCTTCATCAGTGAAAAACTCGATTTGTAATCAGCAAATAACACGACTTGAATATAAAAGGTAACTTAAACGGAAAAACACTGCCTACTCAAAGTAACATGCCGTGTTTTATAGCCCGGAATCAAGATCTTAGAACACAATTTCTCTGAGAATATATAGTATCATAAATCCATAGGCAAATGTTCATCAATATCAAAACTTACTTCGCATTGAATTTTTTATATATTCTCCAAAAAGTTTAGAATGAAAATTTTGAATTCTCTCTAATTACGTAATCCACCTTTTTGAAGAGGAAAATTTCTGGAAAATCACAGTGTTAGAGGTTTAGATCTTCATGGAGGGTTAATTTTAAACTGCAGGGAAAAAGCGATGGGGGGTGAAACGTTAGTTAGGGGGGTTTAGGGGGCAAGATAAGTCCCGCTGTTTTCGGTTTGATTAATTTTTCAAACAAAGCATCGCGATGTTCTTCTCTATCCCACTCAGTCAGTTCTCTCTCGCGTCGCGTTATCCGATTTTTTATTTTTTCTAAACGATTATTATCGCCATAGCTAGGAAAAGTTTTCTACCCACCTAAATTTTAACCAAGAACAGTTTTAATCAAAGTAATGTTGCCCTCGTTCTCGTTCCGGTCGCGGCGCGGTTTTCCGCCTCCTTTGTGACGACCATGAAGAAAATGCTCTTCCCTGCTGAGAAGAAGAAGCAGAAGAAGAAGAAGAAGTAGAAAAAAGAGAAGAGAGAAGAGATAGAGAGAAATTCACTCATCCCTACGCTCGGGAAAGTAAAGACGTTCTCAGCGCACACTCAACTTTAACTTTTCATTGAATTTCCGCTCATAATTATTTAAGATGCTCCCTAAGACGCACCTATATACTTACTCTCGGCAAACCCTCGGCAAAGATCCGGTAATGGTCGGCTATCATTACCCATCAGGGGGTTTAAGCAGTATCCTCTCCTTCCTCTTTGCTCCTCCTCTTCTCTCTCTCTCTCTCTCTCTTCTCGTCGTTTCGCCTTTTACTTTTGATGACAGAGACAAGAAGGGAATGGCTTAATCACTGTCATACCGTTATCGCCGTACCTGACGAGCAGTGATCTATGGGTAATGGGATTGCAGAGTACCTACCCCGCGAATCTTCAGAGCTCTTGATAACGTTGATCTCAGCCTCAAACGGAATGATGTTGAGTTATCTGATAAAACGGGGGGTTTGGAACCCCCGAAACATTCATTCCATCTATCCGATAATTGCAGTAAAACTTGATTCAATCATCAATTTCCACTCTTTTCATCTTATTTCAACGAAACTTGTAATTTCAATTCCTTACTCGGTTGATTCCCGGTAGAAAATTCGCGATTCTAACTTCTGATTGTCAATTTATATATAGCCGATAGTTCTTAGTTTTTTCCTTTTTTCGGTTTTTTTTTTTTTTTCAGGTTCTCGAAAATTTCTCCAGAGAGTATCAAACCCGGACTTAACTTCGCGATTCGTTGATACACAGTACGAGAATTTGCCTCGAATTAAATCCTCCGGTTATATTCCGGTGCTTTGGGTTTAGAACAGAGGGAGTAACGATTATTATTAATCTATGCAATTTATATTTGCCTTTCGCATCCGCGCAACCTACTGTTGATTTCATAAAGATTTAATTGAGAGGGAATTGGGTTTGTTGATGGGCGTCTGCTCGTTCCCCCTCGGGGCAGGGGGAGGGGAGGGGGGTATAAAAATGTATTATTATTGAGTAATTATAATTTGCAATCATTAAAGAAGATCATAGTTGACAGGCTCTCGCGAAGAAATTATGGCCTCGTTTAATATCATAACCGTGCGATAAAACGTTGCTTAATTTTTCATACCTCTTATATATATATATATATTCCAGGTGATTAAATCACCTTGATGAAAAAAAAGTAAGTAAAAAAAAAAAAAAATAAAAATAATGATAATGATCGTTGAACAGCGATTATTACCTGCTCTCGCCTCTTTTAAAGTGGTGATAATAATAATGATAATGTAAAACTGGCCCGATTTCGTTACAGATTTGCAAATATATAAATTCCTGTTAAACTTCGCCACTTTTATGTCACCCAAAAGATTTACATATCGCGTGTCGCAATTAGATTTCATTTTTCCTGTTTTTTTTTTTTTTTTTTTTATTGTAATTTTAAAACTAGCACTTGCCACGCTAGTTGTTGCTTTGATGTTATTTTTAATTCATTCGCAGTGTACAGTTGGATAGCTAAATAACGAACATCGTCGTGATCCTTGACGTACGGCCACGTACGTTGGAGATTAACGCAACTTTATCACGGCTTTTAAAAGCCAACTTATTTATTTAACAAACTTGAAACTGCGAAAATCTACCTTTTTCAACGAATACTGATCGTATAACAGTCGAATAAAATCGTCCGAAGTTGCCACGTCGCTCCCGTTTTTATCTCAATAAAAAACAGAAAAATAAAAAACGAAAAAGGAGGAAAAAAAAAAATCGCTCGATCGAAAGCTTTGAAGTAGATTAGGTCGCGCCTGGTCCAGACGCTCGGATATTGAGCTAAACGGGGCGCCAAAAAAGAGGGTGGAATCCCTTGTGGCATACCGTCGCTGATAGGCTACCAACTGGATCGGTTTGATTGACAGGAACAAATACGAAACGGTTTATTGTGTGCTAAAGATAACTCAACTTTTTGCGATGGTATTAGCACCGATTAGTGCCGAAAAAAGTATTGGCAAACGTGGAAAGCATTGAACGAAAAAAATGGAAAAGGACTTCTTTTAGAAGAGAAATATATTTTGACGGAAGAGAGAGACAGAGTTCTGCGATCCTTCTGACCGCGGGGTCCGGACGGCGGATCCTGCGAAAGCGGAATTCTTTCTTTCACCCGAATTATGGGTATTTTGAATTCGGCAACAAATAAGACGAAACCGTTATGAGGGTGGTGTGCACACAATGTGCAGGGTGAGGAGCCACCACAATGGGGCTTGTCGCTTGGTGATTTTGATCCAACAATGGCTGCCAAGAACGGAGCACCACTGGTGCAGTAATGCTCTGATCCCACAAAGGGAGCCAAACCTGAACACAATGCTGTACCCTCCCAATTATACGACTCCGAAACTCCGTGTTATGGCCCTCCGCGAGGTTCCCCGCCTCCTCAGTCCTGGTCCAGGATCAAGACCAGTATCAGGGACCGGGGCCCAGGAGCCAGGACCACCCTCGAAACACGGGGATATAGGCCGCGGGATAAAATCGTCAAAATCCAAGCCGGATTGAGGCTCTGTGTTGTTTGATCACATGTGCACCACACTGGTTGAATATTTTCAAGCCAAGAACCGTCGTTAAGAAGGCTAATGCGATCACGGAGAATAACAAGATTTCAGAACTATCACATAATCCGATTCGAATAATCGTGTAAAAATTTTATGCTAAACAGAATTTCAAACTTTCCTGACTCTTCTGTCCTTAAAAATTCGGGACCGGGTGATCGAAGTTCCGAATTTTAAAAGTCAAAGTTCAGAATATTAAAATTCGGAAAGATCGTATTGCAGACAGATGAAAACTCGGGGAGTCAAAGAATCCGAAAATTTTATTAAGAAGCACGACGTTCCATGCGCAAATTTTGAGTTTCGGAGTCTTGGCCTTTCAGATTTTTAACCTTCGGATTTTTTAATCTTCGGTGTTTTTCGAGTTGAAGTTTTTTAAATCGACTATGCAAGCTTTTGGGGAGATACTCTTTTGCACAAACTGTGAACTGGTCATACCAGAATCCGAAATTTTTACCGCCCGGGATTTTTAAAATTCGGAACTTCAATCCAGTCCGTGAAACGCAAACATTTTACTGTCTCCAATGGTCAATGTATGCTAGGAATCCTTCTAACGAGAGACATTTCCTTTCTCGGATCTCCCCGTTCCATAGAAAATTCTTTTCCCGTTGAGTGAGCTTTTGATAAATGAAACGACAAAAATGTTCGACGGTATTCCGTCTATCCCATGTATAAAGGAAACAGCTTGCTCTGTGTTGAATATCATAATTGCTAATAGCAGGGCGTACGTAAGGGGTTCGATTTCTCTTGGCAGTTTGACGCCGCCTTAGGGACGAAATTATTGACGGATATGCAGCCGTCCAACTAGCGTGAATGTGTGACGGATCAGGCAGCTCCGTTGCTGATGCGGTATTAGGCAACCACCAGCAGCAACAAATTTCCTTTATTCAGGAGCATTTTTCTCCACGTTGTTGATACACGCTCCCCATCAATCAACGTCGGCTGTATACTGCGGGGAATTTTTCAACTCTAGGGGGTCCTTCTTCCTGTTTATATCGTCCCGGTATTTGCCCAAGGTCCAGGAGCCCTGGAGCAAGCTGAAGGGGAATTCTCGAAGTCACGTTGTCGGACAGCCAAGTCTGATCGATCGTATCAAATTTACAAAAATATGAAATTATTTGCGCTCTCAAACGGCCGCCTGCTCATCCGCGAAGGCAGACCACCCTTAGGGCGTTCGTTGACAGCTTGACTAATACGGCTAGACCGCGGGAATGTAACAACGCGAGAGGAGCGCCTTCGAAATATATCCGAGGATTCTAACTCCTCTGTATATATTGCTATGAGGTATTTCCATATTGCATTAGTTCAAAGGTCTAGATTTACTCACATCGCATAAATTTTGGGTACGATACTTTCCTCGAAAATCTTTACTCCTCGATAGGAGTAGCCGAATCGAAAACTGTCTCGACGTATAATTGCGATCGCTAAGATGGACCAATTTAGTGATCACATCGTTATCTTTGGACATCAGTATGGATGCAGCCTAGCCGTGGCTAATCGATAATCGATTTAGGTATATGTAGAGTCTATTAGTTCAAATGCCGAGTCTCTATGCCACGCCGTTAACCGTCGTTGAGCGATCGGTCATTTTGTCGAAATAACAGCACAAACCGATTCCCGTTGTACATACGTAGACATAGACGAGGGTTGGGATAGCAGCTAAAGTCTGATCTTCAATCACCCCATGGCTCTCTTGACTTTGGCAAACTGGATGTTCGACGAAGATCGTTTACTCCTAAGGGGTCGCGGTGCCAGGCGATGAATACACCGATAAATACTCACTGATTACCACCACTTAAGTGGTACATATAGTTGCCGGTTCGCCGCGGCATTATCAATGTGACAATTTATAGTGGAACGCGTATAGGTACTTTTTCGACCGCTCCAGATGCTAACGAACGATTCTTCTTTTCTGTTTCAGGTATGTAAACGAAAGCGGCGTCGGTTTCAAACTCAAATAGCTGGTGCTGCTGGTATGTGTGAGTATTTAAACCGCTCCCTCTTCCTAACGAGGGATATAACCAAAGTATCCCAAATTAGGCGTAGGGTATAGTAATTAATCGCAAAAGTTTGACGAGTCTAGTGCCTACTGCGAGGGCTGGGATTGGGCGCGGGTTATGTTTTATTCCGGGAGTAAATTCGGGCAGATATTGTTCGCTCTCCCTGCTGAAGATTTAACGTTAGATTATTTCGTTTAGTTGAGCTTATGGGCGAAGAACAAAGGATGAAATTTCAATTTAGGATGAGATTTTACGCTGATCCGCAACCCAGTTTCGCATAACTTGAATACCAACAACGAGCTCGGTGCATCGGTGAAGATAAATGCGGAAATAAGTACGCGAGGATTCCTTTCTTATTTCCTTGAGGAACATTTTTTGGCTCCTTAAGAAAATTCTGCAGTCGACTGGGAAAGGAGAAACGTCGCGTAAGACATTCTGAAAATATGGGAATTCTCTCTCTCGTCGTCTGGTCTCTTCGGACCTTCTTCTTCTTTGAACGGGAAAGCGACGTCCTGCAGATTTACTATCTCCTTTATCGTCTTCCCCCAATCAGTTCGAGTTCTCAATAAATTTTATGGACTAAAAAGGCCCGTTGATTAATACCTTTAGAAGTATTTTCAATCGGATTGGGAATGAGATGATAGAAAATTGGGAGGGAGATATTCTGCCACCTCTTTCATTACTTTGGGGAGTCTGTTAAGACCGGGATAAGTACTTCTCTTCTATTTCTTCACGTCTCTTCGCGACGGGGTTTTTTTTCTTGTATTTTTTTTTTTTTTATTCTTTTATTTTTTCAAAAGCCGCAAAGGTGGAATAATGGCGGGGTTGGAATAAGGCGGAGAGGAAGACAACGAAGAAAAAGTTGATGGTGCCGGTGATGGTGTTTTAAAGTTTTCCGGGCGGCACCTGCAGGCGAACTCACTCGTCGACAGGCAGCCTCTTCATTTCTATTAGCCCAGCCCAGTTCACCCTCTGAATCCCCGGCGCCCGACGCCCGACGCCCGTACCCTCCGCAACCCTCAACCCTCTGAAACCACCCCGAAACTCGAATCTTCCTTCTCTTCATTCCTCATTGTTCTTCAGGGTTTCCCCGCCTAAACGCAAACCCCTCAAAATCTCTCTCCGGAAGTTAAAGCCGAGCTACGAGATGCGGACTCAAGCCTTTCGCGATGGTACCTACTTTCATATTAATATTTGAACTGGTTTTACTCTTTCACCTTGTATAACGGTGGCTTTTTCTCGAGATGTGCAATTCCCTCCTCATCTTCTTCTTCCTCTTATTCCTCCTCTTTCAAAAAAAGACTAAAAATGTCGAGAGAATCTTTTCCAGATCGAGAGGAATCCTCCGGTTCTCGATTACTTGTTTGACAATCACTTACGACATCTTGCCTCGCAATTTCTACTTTCTGAGGCGGATATAATACCGGGAGCAAGTCAATATTTACTCAGCTAATGGGGACTGTAGTATCTGTCCTAAACTCACTGCGGGAAAGACAGGACCAACGGTGCGTTCTTCTTGTACCAATTAGGTTCTCTTCAAAGATGTATGTACGTAGGTATAAGAATAGGTGTGCGATACATGTATCAATGTAGAATACCAGATCACGTTGAGTTAAATGCCTCGCATGTACATACATACATTTATTTCGTTACATACCTATATACATTTCCCTATATGTATAAAAAAAAAAGAAAGAAAAAAGTTTGACAGGTAATTTGAAAGGAATAAATACCGGAGGGTTTATTTGGATTGAAAGAGTCTTAGCGCGAAGTCAAAGCCTGTAAGTAATTGAACCTTGGGGGATTTATTTTTCAACATAGCTGCAGCAGTAGCAGCAGCAGCAGCAGCAGCAGCAGCGTATCCTCCCTACAAAATCTTGGAAATATGAATCCAATAGGCAGTCCTGGGGATATTCTATCTCGATCCGCCATCCCATCGGTTGGGGAGCGTAAATTAAAATGTCTAAAACGCAAGTGACTTCTTCTCCTCTTCTCCCTCTTTTTAGTCGCTTGGTTTATTTCCTCCCTGCAGGTAAGATTTTCCCGTGTCCTTTTCCCATAAACCGAATGAAAATTCCCCACCCTCGTTTCGATACTTTTCATAATATTTCTAAACTTATTGAAAACGCGGAGTGAAACTTTTCCAAAAAGAATCAGAAATATAGGGTGGACTCGAAGACCGTCGTTCAAGCATCGAATATCATTCTTTAACGGCGGAAAAACGCGGTCGATGACAAAGTCCCTCGTAAAATCGCGCTTTCTAAACACTTACGGATGATTCTGTGTATTTATCTTCACGAGGTAAAAGCGATGGTAGATTATGGATCTCGAATGAATTGAACGAACCGTGAAATGTTGCGAGATCGCTTTTCGGCCGGTTTATTTCATCAGAAATGATACTGTATATCTTGCGTCCCTGACACAGACTATCTGACAGTGAAATTGCCGACCCTCTTAAAGGCGTAACGCCGTTCGCGGAAGGATTTTACTGCAGTCTCGTTAATATAAAGCGACGAGACAGTTTACACCGGCAGCATCTGGGTTTAATATAACCCACACCCAAACCCGAACCCAAACTCAACCAAAAGTATCGTAAGATATCCTGAATATGACGCGTGCTTTTTATGCAAATTGATTAATGTATCGGACGGCGAAAGTTTCGCGGAATCTGGAAAATCGCACCCGAGATAGAGGGCGTGAAGTATTTGAAATATCACCGCGATTTCCGGTGCGACGGACCTTCCGGCTTGGCATTACGCCACTGCGAAACGAAAATAAGTCATATAAATCAAAACGCTTCCGAGATCCCCTGCAGGACCAGGACCCAGACCCGGACACCCTCTTCTCCACTTTGTCTCTCAAAACATGGAGTTGATGTTCCGGGTTCCCTCAAGTATTTGTTCCCGCACGCGGAAAATTCGGATGAACATTTTTAACGGTCCAAAAAATTTTAGAGTGCGATTGAAACGAAAACAAAAGACTCGTCAGTAATTCGTAATGGTATAATTTTCATCAGTTGAGTTCAAATTTCATGACGAATTACCACTTCTTTTATACCCAAAATCGCCAGTTTGCTGGGATAGCATATACGCCTGAGAGAGTTGGGCTGCCGACTGCCAGGCTGAATGTCTTCTCGATTCGGTCGGAAGCGGATGAATTGGATTCGAAGAAGGATAAGCGGGAAGGGAGATTTTAGTTTAGTTTGAATTTTTTGGTACCGTATTTGGAAACTTTTTGATGTAGTATTTCGGGATTTGAAACATTGTGAACGGGCGTGGAAAGGATCGAAAAAATATAGGGATGTTTTTCGAAGGGGTTGGTCTTTTTCTTTTTTTTTTTTTTTTTTTTCTTCTTTTGAGTGTTGAGGATATTTATCGACATTCGATCATTGATCAAAGTGCATTTTGCGGGTTGTTCATTTATGCCGAGTAGCCGAGTTAGAAGTGACTGTCGACGTTCGACGAGTCGAGAGAATTGAAGTGGTCCTCGAAGTGAAATCATGCGCGCAGCGCGAGGAAGCCCTCCGTTGTATATGCCTACCTACACACCGAGGACTGGCAATGTTCGCTTCCTCGTTTTACCCTACCACAAAACTCGATTAGGGTCTCCACGGCCCTTTCGGTCCTTTTGGTACTTGTTCCTGGATTCTAGTATAGCCCATCTGTTCCCAGGTCCTTCCTTACCAAATCGCACAGTTCCCTGCGCCAAACCAAAGCTCGAAATTCCCACAAAATCTGAATATAGATGTTCGGCTCAATTCACTTTGCTGCGCGGTGAATATGAAACATCGCACGGTGGACAAGTCGCGATATTATACCGTTTCCTTTTTACTTCTTTATCCTCTCTACTTTCTTCCTTCTTTTATCTCTACTTTTTATCTGTTTTTTTTTTTTTTTCTTTCTGTCTTTCTCCGTAATTCACTTATTCAAAATATTCTATCTCATCCATCCATAGAGTGTATGTAAAGTGCATTTTCCACGCGAATGACCGATATGCAAAGCCGCGGCTGATGCATATCTCAGAAATTATATTTTTATTCACTTCGTTCATCCCCGAAACCAGATTCGAAAAATGTTTCGCTCCACTCCGATCAAATACCAACCCTTTTTACGTACACGTACCTATATCAGATCAGCAAACTCCACGTTACAAATTAAGCGAGTCTTTGATCTTCACGGTGCGGATATACGGGCAGTAGGTATACTAATATGTTTCTAATTACTGTAGCCGCTGTACTCCTCGGCTTGACCACTTTGTACACATACCTACATCGTCACTCAAAGAGACGAGAGAAATCCTCTCCAAACAGGGAGTTTTCATATCATTGCAATTAATAATACCAACCGAATATAATTCTAAAAAAAAAATATAACAAGAATGAGTAAAGCTCGCTGCAGATTTTTACTCGGCAAACGGTTATATCTCGGTTCACAAAGTGTCTCCGTTATAAACCCGAGTTCTTTTGATGTAGGTATACATGTAACTACGTACACCACTGCCCTTCGCTCTTTTTCTCTCTTCAAATCGATTTAGAACAGGGTACAAAGAGTCGCTGATCGTTGCCCCGGTTTTTCTCGCGTTGAAAGAACCCTCTTTATAGCTCATATGTTACAATATCGATCTAAACTTTAAACGTAATAACGTTATTGACTTTCAGATTATACCTAGGTTTGTAACACTCGTTCGATCACTTGTGACTAGCTGGTATAACGGGAGAGGGTATTATTCGCTAATCGAACTATCGGCTACGGTAAGATAAGTACTGATTCTATGTCACGTCTACACATCGTTTTATCAGCCGGCTAAAAATTCTGCGAACCTTTTTACCGCGTGGTAATTTAATTTACCGATCAACCTAGGGGTTTAATTTTCTACCAAAAACGCGCTCGCTGCTAATTCTGTGTTAATTAGATTCACCGCGAGGTAATTTCACTCTGGTATACCAAAACCTGCGGAAATTAATACCGAGCTAATTGTCCGAACGCGGAGTGATAATCGCCATCCAACTCCTTGATTTTAATGCCTTTCGAATGTCCCTGAGGCTTGGGTTTCATGTCGTCACTAAAATTGACAAAATTTGACAGCTTTATAAATCCGTGGGTATACATTCAGTAGAATTGAATACACCGAGCGGGGGTGAGCTCTGTGTAGTGATTTGAATTTCGGGTAGGTATATGGAACTGAAAGGGTCTCTCATACCTCGAAGCTAGGTAACCGCGCGAAATTCAGCGCGAAGCTCTAGGCGTCAAAGTCACGTCAAAGAGCTTTGTTTGACGCGAGTTGAGAAATTGCGTAGGTTTACTGTCGCGTAGGCTAGAGGGGAACCTTACAGAGTATAATGTATATACATATACGTATGCAAAACGTTCGCTTTGGCGTTAATAGATCGTTAAATGTAGCGCGTGCAGGCTAAACAGGCTTCGCAAAGTACCCAAACCCGTATCCTTTCCGCACATAAAATATACTCGCACGAGTATTATACAATCTCTCAATATTAAAAAAATAAAATGATATCGAGCCCCTTCTCAATTTCTTATCGTACGGTAGAATTGTATTTCAATGTCTACGATCAATGAAGGAATCTTGAAAAAAAAAAAAAAAAAAAAGAAGAAAATATGTCGATATTTAAAGTATCGACAGGATATCTGCAGTACGAAAGGGAAAAGATCCTTTATTCATTCCGTGATCCCACAGATGCTTGGTATTTGATAAGGCAAACAACTAGCTCGGGTTTTCGCATTATCTGCAATATTTACTGGCCCTTTGGTTCGGCATACTAATCAGGTATGTGGAGGACGAAGGGCGTAACGATTTGACCGTTAAGTATCGGCGCGATCCATTAGACTACGGAGAAGAGGTTTTAGAGGATGGAGTGAATTCGTATGCTTAGGCACGTAGTCGCGATTCATTCCTCTATCTCTCTCATTCTCCCCCTCTCCCTCTTTCTCCTTTCCTCTCTCTCTCTCTCTCTCTGCAGCTTCTAATACTCATATATTTTACTCTCTTACTCTATTGTTTGTCGAAAATGTCCCTCCGGGAGACGGAAGGGTTCCATGTTGTGTGCTATACGCTACGCTTATACTATGAGAATGGGGTAAAGGGGATTCGCGCGAATTAGCATAGGGACTGACGCCGTTTAGCCCAAGTGGCGAGTCCTCCACATTTCAGGGTAGGTACGCGTCATCCACGTCAAATAGCCGGCAGCCCTTCCATGAATATCCCTTTTTCTCTCTCTGTCTCCATCCGCATATTTTCAGCAGTAAATTTTAATCGCAAATTATTATCATGATTATTTTTTGCATACAAGAGGTTGAGAGAAAACTCACGAAAACCATTTTCCGACGTTACCGATCGGGGGGAAGACAAAATCTCTGATATTCTTCCTTTCTTTCTTTCTTTGTTCTCTATTTGAAAATCTCTCGCTTTATGTTTGCTCCTATTAAACGCTCCGTTAAATCGGCTCTGCATAAACCTTTCGGCAAACATTGAAGCCGGCGATAGGTTCTGCCAAATCCACTGCCCACGACAAATGTACGCGCCCAAGCAAACCCGGCAATTACCGGTGCGGTCGGAAGAGTAATGCCTTTGATATTGGCTTTCGTATGATTCCTATACCAGAACCCATCGAACAAAGGATTTCTCCGTTATACCTCATCCTCTTCCTTCTCCTTCTACTTCTCCTCCTCCTCCGGCTCCTCTTCACTGAATTTTGATTCATTTCTCAGAGCGACTAGACAGTCTCGGTAAATCTCCATCAACCGAATTACAATTTGCGGAAGATCATTCTGATTTAGATATGTAGGTATGTATATTCCTACTCCTGACTCCGTTGTGCGTCGTAAAGATTTTTATTTCCTCCGTTATTTTTATGTTCATTTTATTTTTTATTTTTTTGCTTTTTCGAGGATAAGTAAATTTCTCAATTTACTTTGCTCCGTGAACACTGCGTGGCCACCGCTACTTGATTCAAGGATTAACCCCGTTGAATTTTTTAACGTTCCTTTATTGTGATGAAATTGTTCCGAAGACAAAGAAAAACTCTGCGAAAGACTTAGACCCTTTAAATTTTTCTGGGCAGGATATGCGATTAATTGAAATCGATCGTCTTGATCCAAAAAATGGACAGTTTATGAACTTCGGTGTGTGTATTGGTTTCAGGAAAGCCTGGAGGAACGTGTACACGAACTTGAACAAACTTTACAAGCAGAAAGAGCTGCCGCCCAACGTGACCGCGCTACAATTACCAGACTTCAACGCCAAATCAACAAGGTAAGCTCCCCGGATGGCAGGATACAGTTTTGGGCGAAAAAATCGATTTTCAAAAACTGCTCTCTTTGGCACAAAATTTCGTTCATCGATTTTACCTTATCTGTAAATGATAAATAATTAATCCACAGTCGATTACGAATTCCGAAAACGATTTTTTACTCCCCGGAAATAATTTCTTGGAAAGCAAAATTGCGGATCTTAAAATTATCGGCCTGGTAGGTATATAGGTTCGGGATTTGGCGTCGTGTGCTAAGCGAACGACGCTATCGGAGACCGAGTGAGCGGCTCGCGATCGTAAACCAACTTGACCGCCCCGATCGTGTAATCACGGGTCTCCTGTTTCGAGCAATTTATATGCATTATGTCACACTGCTGCTCCGCCTTCTAATACCAGAAAACCTACTGGACAACCCGGCCGAGCACTGAGCTCCGACTCTACTCATAGTGATTTATTCTAGTTTGCATCTAGGTGCCTACTATCATGTAAAGATAATCTCCATCTACTTGTTGTTCAATTACTTCGAGCATTCTTTGACCCGATCGGCTATGCACCGGCTGGCGCTAGCCGATTTTTTTCTGCGCCCTATTTTTGTCGGCAAAACTTTACTTTTGCCAATTCCAACGAGTCTTCACGCTTTCGCGCCTTTATGGTAACCGAAGAAACAGGTCGGAAAGAGATTCAAAAAAATTTGAAATCCACTCGTTTTTACATTCGAATGATCGGCAAGAAGAATTTCCATATCTCGATGAATTCGAACGTTCGTTTTCTACCGGAAAAAAATCGGACTTGAGAGTTTTCGCTGATGATATTTATTGGAAATCAAATTTGACTGCCAAAAAATTATGTCGAAATAGACTGAAATCGATTGTAAGATCGTGGGAATATCGTGCAATCAAAAACGACCTATTTTTGCTAAAAAAAAAAAAAAATTTCGAACTGCTGTGGTGCTATTTGGTATTCGGTTTCAAGTGTAAGTATCAGCAATGTGTATTTTTAGCGTAATATATACGAGTAGTTGTAGCAAAGGTATCCGGGAACCGATATTGTGTACACATATCATATTATAGCTTCGAGAATATATAGAGAAACAGTTAGCTATTTACGACTCGCCTCGATCGCGCATACTAAATGCGTGCTAAACGCACGCGGTCGTGGCATTGTTCGTTGTATACCGATACATTATATACCCACCAACCTACTAGTACTAGTATTAATTTATCTGCGATAGACTCCGGTCTGTAGGGAGGTGTTGAAACCGGTTGCAAAGATCGGCGATAAGCCCTATATGCCTAAGACAGTCTCGCTTACGATAGGTATAAGGTACATACATACCTACTGCAGATATTTCCGATAGTTTAAACGCGTGACGTTTTAACGAGCTCTAATAGAGAATTTTCTCTCGCAGGTATTTGAGAGATATATATAACGAAGGTAGGTTACGTGCGTACCTAACTGAAGAAAATTTTCATGGAAAACACTCGTTTCCTTCTCCGAAGAAATAAAAAACGGGCTCTAATTCTCTCCAACGAATTGCAACCATCGCCAATTTTATTCCCTGAGCTGAAGGAGAATGAGGAATCTTTTTTTTTTTTTACCTCTTCTCCGAGCTTTTTTTTTTTACAACTTTTATGTTTTCATTTTTTCTTCTCTTTTTTTTTCTCTCCGCTCACGGGGAATTTGAGGCAACCGAATTGAGAGACTGTTTCCTGATGGGGCAGGCTTATACCTATATAGTATACTTATATATATACGCGGTGTATATAGATGTACATAAAATGGTATAGCGTTGTTGTTGTGACGCGCGGCGGACTGCTGCGAAAGTAAAGGGCAGAAAGTGAAGTATGAAGAGGGATATAGGTCTGTTTTTGACGGCGAGCCCCTCCCATTTGCAAGCCTATAAAATATTACGACGAAAACAGGCCGGGAAAGGGAAGAGGGAACGGGGAACGGGATCGGGAACGGGGACGGGGACGGGGACGGGAAAGGAAATATATACTGGGTTGGTAATCTCTAGCGATTTATGCTTACCGTCGTGGTCGTGGTCGTGGTTGGGCCGAGTAGTAGTAGGTAGGTAGGTATCGGGCAAACTGCGAAGCTTTAGAGCTCCGATCAAATTTGCACGTTGGGAATCGAGCCGAGAGCAAACGATTTCGGATACTTTATTGTTGGGAGTATATGAAAATGAAAAACGCATCGGTTTTTATCGTCGAGTATACGTATACGTATACCACATGGGTAGCCGGTTATACCGAGTATCGATTAATCGCAGAACGTACGACGCGTTTGTATTCAGACATTTTATGTTTTTTTTCATGAGATATCAACATCGCAATCATTTTTTTTTTTGCATCATATTTTTTGTCATATCTGGTTATAAACCCCCCGAATATCTTTCGAACTCGGTGCAGCAGGCTGCAGCCACTTCACTCCTTCGGAAGTCGAAGATTAAACAAGAAAATTAAATTCACTGATCCTCCCTTTCGCAATTCCAAGTTTACCAACTAGCAGGGCTGCTGCAACCGACCCTGTTAAATTCGTCTTGGTTTAAATCAGTTTTGAAGAAGTCGGAGGCAGGTAGGTAGGTGGAGTACGGCGAACGAGACGAGGTTAAGAAATTTTTATATCCCTGTGATAAGCTGAAAGAGAATAAAAAATTATTCGGCAACCCTAAACCGCGGTAAAATTAATCTTTACCAGCTTGTCTCTCTTTCGGATGGGGGAGGAAAAGATAAACGAGTGGAAAAAAAAAATAACTCCCAGAGAAGAATTATTCGGTTTAGATTAGAAACGAACCTCTGCGAAGTAGACACTCTCGTTTATATTATACGAAATAGGTAAAAGATGAGCGATATGGGTGTGCCGGAGTGTGACGAACCTGGAATTAAATTCAGTGGGTAATAGACGAAAGGTCCATTTAACTAGAGTCATAGTTCCCGGTCCCCTCGCCCTCGCTTTTCACTCTCGCTCTCCTCGCCGAAATCACCCTTGTCCCTAGTTCTGGTAGTTCCATTTCGCAGGACTCATATTCATTACATATAATAGGCCATTTTCAGTGTAAAAGCACTTTTAGCTCTTCCTCGTCAAATGACAGTCGAGTGTTTATTATTTTCTTGAGACGAGATATCGGGACGGAGTTATTGCTTCCTCCTCAAATTCGCTATAAAAATTAGTTCTCTTCGATCTTGCATCCCTTCTATTTTCTAGTCGTCGAGAGAGCAGCCATTATTCAAAGATTATCATACCTCCCGAGTTCTTACCCCGTAGATTCCAATTAAACTTTCCTACTAAACTTTTTTGAATAACTTCGAGACAGTTTTTATTTTTTTTTTTTCAAATTTTTTTGCTTCTATGAAGGACAAAAGGACGCGGGTTTAATGTCGCGTAAAAACCGAATTGAATATGCCGAGAGAAGTGGAAATAGATATATAAGCGAGAACCGTGGAACGGACAGGAAAATAATACCTTCGAGTTCTATGAAAGCTAGGAACCGCGTAGAGACGTAATGGGACGCGAAACGCAGTTGAAACCATTGAAACCAACGACCTGTACGTACAATACGTATGTATACACGTAGGCAGCAGTGTACCTAGGCAAAACGTATTACACCGACGTGTGTAGCTATTATATACGCACGCGGATGAATGGGGTGCAGAGAGAGAGAGAGAGAGATGGAGAGACACGTAGTTGTAACAGCCGTATACCCTCCTGTACCCCCTACCTAGGAAACGGTTAATTCCCAGAGGATTGTCAACTGCCCGTATCCAGGTAATCTTATTAGTGAAATAGAGATTTCCCATTCCGGTTTCTGTTGCTGCACAGCTACTCGTGGAAACGTATCAAAGAACGAGATTAAAGCTCTGTAACGCGATGGACAAGGAGATTCGAAGGAGCGAGGAATCAGGAGGTAATGTTATTCCCGGAATTTACTCTCGAGATAATCCTCTTCATCAAGCTTAACTGGATACTGATGGTTTAGCACGTTGCACTTATCCGAAAACATCCCGGGTGTTGTTACGATCGGAAAATAACCACTTTAAGAAACTCTCTGGATGTTTACAGTCTAGCTGAATTCCGGGATGGGGGGGCAGCTTATGGGAGCGGTAAACAAACAATAAACAGAGTTCTGGTATTCTCATTTTGCAAGGGTTCCCCGGCTTCGAGATTCCTTTTTTCTTCACTCCAGGGCTTCCGCTCGTTGTTAGGTACGCGTTGTTCCAACTATATCCTTCCAGGCTTTGTCTCGGACGCTATTCCAACGGTGATTGCATCCTGTGCTTTCATTTCTTTTACGCCAATATCCTCCAGCGGATTGCGATCGTGTCCTTTACGGTTATTCCAAGTTCTCATGTATACGGGAGAACTGTGCAAAGCTCGAAAGATCTGGAACTGGGATATCGCGCTGACGGTACAGTACCCTGTACTTTCCTGCTCAGTATCTTCACCCACTCTTCCACGGCTGACCTAAAACCGTGTTCCATACGTTCCGCGATCGCGAGTAAATTTCAATTTTCGTGATCTCCACAGGACCCGGTCAAACGTTATGGAAGAAGAGGAGACTTCTGATCACACCTCGCGATACCCTGGCGTACCTCTTACGTGGAGAACGCATTCAGATTTAACGACTGGTACTCCAGACACTCGAGCGGGCAGTTACAATCTCGTAGAGCTGATAAACTTTCGTGATAAAATTTAAAGTATACTCGTAAAAGCACCACTATCAACGACCACACTGCCCGCCCGAGTTTCATCTACAATGAAACTACAGCCGAGCTATTTTCCCTACTGGAACTAGAACCGATATTATTCTTTTCTTTCGCCAGACTATGAGAGTGAGATATATATAAACGTAACACTTTGGTGCTGGGAACTGGCAAAGAAATACTGAATTTGTCAAGTAGGCTGCTACAGTAATCTCTGCAAACAAGATAAACTCACCCTATTCTGACACGAACTTAAGTGATTACTATCAGCAAACAATATCTATCCTTTTCTCTTTCTCTCTCTATAATATCTCGACGTCTTCTAGTCTCGTGTTATCGTTAGCTGCATAAATTCGTCCAAACAAAACAGACCGGGGACTGGCCACAGATGATCAAGATATGAAGATACATGATGCGGAATTATACTCCGGCATAGTTTTAGCTCAGAATTAGTTCCGGACCGCAAAATTCCCTCGAGTAATTCCGCCGCAGTTGTACCACGATATCGAATATATCAGTACAGATGTTAGCAAATAGCGCAGGATCGAATTTGCTGTTATGAAAATTTACCAAACTTGATATTGTAATGTGAATAGGAACTTTAAACTGATTGAGATTTCTATCGTTTCGTTAATTACTTAGCCGTCATGGGGAATCGTCTATTTATGACTAGATACGGTATCGAGAGTAAGGGATAAAGGGACTGACCGCTTGACCATCGGACCCCAAATTCCCTTGGCATAGTTATTCGACTTGGGTTAGTTCCGGGCCACAAAGATTTATCTTGTGGCTAGATAATTCCGTCTGAAGAAGAAAAGCTATGTAACAAAAGTTGAAGGGTGAAGTAGGACGGCAAATGGCGTGAAAGATACTGAAGTCTTATTTTGAAGAGACTGTAATCTCTTGTGAAAGATAAAAACACGCATTTAGGAACCGACAATAAGAAGTATGAAACGGTTTTCTTCGGCTCCGTCGCTCTCTGTACCAATCTTCTTATTCTTGGACGAATTTATCCGTCTCCCATGGTCTGGCACATCGAATGGAACGAAGGCAGATGAATTTCCTTTGCATAGTTTCGCCCGCTTTGTTCTAGCCCACAAAGTTCTCGGACTCACCCTCTCCGTTAGAAATCGGAAACGGCGCTTGTTCGCTCTCCGCGGTTTGTGGCTGTTGGTTCCATTAGGCTAACTGATGTTCTAAAAGGGTCCTTTCGCCTCTCAGGACCAAAAGCTGCAGGGACGACTCGGCCCGTCCGCAGAGAACGAAGTTACAACTTTCGGAAAGACTTACTTACCGTTTTTTTTTTTTCTTTGCAACGCTTAATTTTTTCTTTAACACGGTAAGAGTGATTAGCGAAAACGTCGCACAGTCTTAATCTTCTTCCATCTTTAGATCAATATTTATTCTACCTCTCTCGTGGCTCATGATGAAGAACTGCGAAGATGCTTGCGTCTCGGATAACGCCGGTTATTATACTTGTGTGCGTTCCCGTAACGAGGAGGGTTCCCGAGGGCGATGAGGCCGAGAGGAGGGAGCCGAGGGGGTAACGGGAACAGAAACGGGAATGCTGCGGAAAGAAGAGGAAGGAATCGCGTGGTTATGGCGTTAGCGATCAGGACTTAGACGTATATATCTATATAGGTACGCTCTTACGTACGTGTCACATCGAGGTACGGTGCAGATAAACGTAATTGAAACCCCGTCCCCTACTGCTTACTGCTATTCTACCACTACCATAAGAACTATCTAGATCCAGGAGCGACTTTAACGCATCTCAAAGATTCGCGAGACTTCAGACTTCAGAGTAACGGCGTCCCGAGTTTTGGGGATGTTTTTAACCCCGAACATTACGGAGCTCTCTAAAACATGGGATTCTTTCAATCGCGAAAACTCCTCGTCGATCTCGATCTGATACAATTATTTCATTTCAATTCATTTTATCGACAATTTCGTATTCCCTTTTTCCCATACTTCTAGGCTTCTCATTACCATGAGACTGACCGTGTCCATGAAAATCCTACGACCCTTTGCACGCCGTTCGCAAATGTGTGTGTTCTTTTTTTCCCTCCTATTCTTGTCCGTACTATGTCAGCGAATATTCCAAATGGTAGACCATAAACGGCGCCTTGGTGTCGCGCCAATATCACCTTTCCAATACACCAGAGGATCGCCAAATCTGAAATCGCGCACTCTGCAGGTTGTGGTTTTGATGTTAAATTTTCAATTCTGTACGACTCTACAACCAGACTTGCCGCATCTTAACGACAGTGGAAGGTGGGTGGTTGGGTAGATAGGTAACCAGCTTTTACCATAGAGCTATGGAGCTCTGGAGTTTGTAAAGCGGAAATTAACAGGAATTCGTAGGCAGGAATGAACTTAGTTTTCATACAAAGTTGGCGTCTCCCTCAGAACCGCGATGCCATATTGTTAGAGCATTACACAAGGCTCTGAATATCATGCCCATCTACCCATAAAAGTATATTATATTATATCGTGAGGTACGTGAATACATAGATGGTCGAATATACTGTATGGAAAATGATGAAGTGAAATTACGCAGCCGTACTCTATCGCAGTAGCAGCAGCAGTTCGTTAATTTCCACATGAAACCGTAAGGTAATTATGATTTCCTACTGCGAATAGGGTTGGGTCGTTGGCATCGTTTCTCCTCCTCATTCTCATCCTCCTCTTCCTCTTCCTCCTCCTTCTACCAGAGGTCGCGAGACCGGACGTTACTCTGCACATCGTACTTCCGGCCGGTAGTACGCGGGACAACGTAAAGCCTGGCGTAACGCGGACTATGATATACGCGGTAATATAATTTGCATGACACTGTCATAAAGAGGAAGAAGATCACGAAACCCCATATAAATAACAGTCCCAGTTGGTAACAGGCTCTCAGACCTATATTTGTCCTGAGATTTGATGAATGTCACATCATTACGTATGGAGTCTGGATTTTTTGTTAAAACATTTTTTATCCTCCTCGATCATCAAGAGGGTCTCGGATATGATGAAGTCGTTGAAGATTTGCAGGACGAGGATCGTCCTCCACATGTCTATGTGCTAAGGAAAGACGTTGTTGAACTCGTGTAACTCCTAGGACTCAATTACTACTCTGGAAATTACAAAGTGCTATAACAATCCTGGAGTAACCAAGGATCGCATCTGTCTGTCTGTCTGTCTGTCTAAAATTGTGAACGTGCGTGGTGGTAGTGGGCGGGTATTCTCATCTTCCCTCTAGGGGAAAGGAATGACTGACGAGCATCTCCTGAGTAGGTATACCGCCTTATACTGGGCCAAGTTCGCTCTCTCTCTCCCGGTAATTCCAAGATTCACTTAGAGCTACGGGACTCGGGACAAATTACTCTCGTATGGAAATGTCCTCTTCACTTGCGGACACAACGATCCGCAATTTGGATGGACAAAAAAAGTTTCTTGCGAATGTAAAGAAAAAAAGTAAGAAAAAAAATATTGAAGAAGATAAAAATGAGGAAAAACTCACTTTATTCACTTCAAGGAACCGGAAAGTGGCGAAGTGACATTTGGACCAGCTTGTATACCGGAATTATGATAATGGATTTTCCTTAGAGGCTCATCCCGCCTTAAGGTCGTTACGACCAAGGCCTACGGTTATAACGTTTGAATTATTCATTGGTGGAAAAATTATTATTATTTTGTATATGTATATATATTTTTCTTCTTCTACAGTTTTTTTATTTATTTTTTTTATTTCTGATATAGCACAGGGCTTTTCACCGTTTCGTAACGTAACGTCAAAAGCTTCGAACTTATACAGGCTTTTGATGTTGTTTTTTTATCCATATTTGAATTCACGTAGACAGAAAATAAGCAATAATCGTTCGTGAGTGAGAGGGAGGGCGTAAGACAGAGCTGCAGACGTTTGTGTACTTCGTTTTGTGAAGATTTTGAAGTAGAGGAATGAGAGATCTGTGGCAGCTACTGCAATTGGTTATACCCCTGCAATTTCCTCGCCCAGTGAACCGCAGCTCAGCCTCAGCCATCTCGCCTGCACGTTGATAACAACTTCGGATTTCTACAGGAGAAACTTTACGAAGTACATCGTGGCGTGAAATTTTAATCCACTCGACGTGCCTCTCGTACCTTCTCCCTTTACTTGGTCCTTTTCACCCTATTCCACGATCCTCTCAACAGGCGGCTGGATGCCCTCGGCTCTACTCTCTCAAAAAAAAGAAAAGGATGGATAAAAAGTTGCGAACCAGGAAACAAAGAATATTAGCACGATTACCGCCGAAGAAGGCGTTCTCGTTGTGTGTTGCCTGGTTTTAGGGATTGTTATTTCACTTTCCTTCTCTCACTTTGTCCGTTTCTTTCCCTCTTCAGATCTTTCTCCCTTTTCTTTTTTTTTTTTTTTCTCTGCTTTTTGTCGGGAAATTCTTCCTCGGCCAAACTCTGCAGACTTAAGAAAGTGAGAAAAACGTATTTCGCACGACGAAAATGATGAAAGACCAAACAACTAGCGAATGGTAGGTAAACCCTCGGGGGAAATCCCTGAGAAATTATAAACAGCTTAAAAAAAAAGAAACAGCAAAAAAAAAAAAAGAACACAACTTTCCTCCGTTTCTGATCGTAATTTTAGCCGTTTTCCTTAAACCCCTAACGGAGTTTGAATAAGATATGGTCTACGGAACTTGGACCCGTTTCGAGATTATAATAAAGCACAAATTTTGACAACTGTGTAGTGTAATTTTCCTAGTCTAGAAACGTAGATTAGAAATACTTGGACAAAGTTGCAGCACAGTCCAGACAGTTAATTAATATCCACCGTGTAATTACCAAGCGCAATTTCCATACCACTCGGTTTGCGCTTGAAGCTAGACCATTTCCTAACCGTCCAGACGGAGTGGTTTCAAAACCCATCCGTGTTACAACCAGAAGATTTCGTATCCCGATATATACCTGTGTGTATAGCTGCGATCGGATACTAAGGCTAATTAAAATGATCTTTATTCAATGAAAACTTTGGCTTACAATTAGTAATTCTTCGAGCTTTGCTGGGTTCAAATAAAATTCTATTAAACCAGCTAATCATTTTTTTCTCTCTCTCTCTCTCTCTCTCTCTCAAGATTGTTAAACTTTGCTTCCTTCTGTTTTTTTTTTTTCAAATTATATACCGTCTTCTATAATTAATCTAAACTTTTCCGACGATTTATTTAAGAACTCAAATATTTGCCGGCTATAAAAACCTTCGAGAGTTTCATCCTTCGAGGACCTTGTCCAAAGAAAAAGAGAAAGTAGAGAAAAAGGTGAAATAAAATGGCAACGATGAAAGAAGGGAGAAAATTAAAGAAGAAAAATAGGAAAAACTGAAAACTGGGACAGACCACAAAGCTTCGAGGAATGTTACACGAGTGTCAGGGTTCGCTCGTAACAGTCGCAAACCGCGGGATGAGATATGGTGAGCATTCCGTCGACCTGGCGCACTTGAAGACAGCTCTTCCTTGAAGGATGATAAATATTCGTAGGAACAATTTACATCCCACTTTGCAAGCGCAGAAATCCCTATGGTACGTCCCAAATTCTCTAGTCCCTTGGTCCTGGCTGCATACCTTCCTCTCGTCCTCAGATCCTTTTCAAGGGTTTTGCGAGCCCCTGCAACACTTGAGGCCTCGCAAACTCAACATCTGCACACTTAGCTGTCAGCCCTGACGTTTTACCAAATTGCCCAAAGTTTTTATGCCCGCTGACACGACCGCGGTACGTAGGATGGGTGTACCGTGCAGGATATTTTCCAACCCTAAAACCTCGCCTCTCGTGCCACACTTCTATATACTCACATCACGAACCAATTAGTTTAATTGATCCCATCCGAATCTCAAAGGGACAATTATTTCACACTGTATACGCAGAAAATATCCCGCTCTTCCGCACACGTACTTTACGTACGTATACCCATTACCATGCCTACCCAGTTTTTCGGAAAGCTTTTGCTCCGCAAATAACGTTCTCTTCAAACTGAATGAAAAATCTTTTCGTTAATCGATCACAGCCCGCATTATATAACCATTTTCAAAACTATGAAGCTGTGAGTAACAATAGTGCGGAATTACTACGATCAGCTGATAACAATCATGCGGGCATCACAAGTCGCCTTTATCGATTAGAATTTTACGAACGAATTGGCCGTCTCGTTCATCACATAAATGGCAATACTACTGCAGTTTGATCCGGTTCACAATCGTCCGCCGTATGTCGATGTCGGTTTGGCTTTGATGCGGGATCATTATCTGGAAAAGCGATATTTCCAACGGAACGGTCGATAGAACCCCCTCCCCCCCTGTTTCTCCTGGAGTGAGAAATTGAAGCGAATATCATTTTCTTTTGCTTATATTATACCGGTTTAATTAAGTAGTCGTAGAACAGCTGTGAAACATTTGGGTTTCTTGGTTGATTTTTTGTTTCAAAAAGCCGTTTGATCTCGGATGTCCTTTTTTAAGAATCTGATGATCGTTACCGGCACGACGAGACGGTTTATTTCTCAACTTCCTTCTCCGCTCGAACGCAAGCATGGTAATTATTTAATTTGCGGAAGTAACAACTGACATGTTTATTGCATGTAATGAAATGGCGAAGCGAATATCAGCCGAGAACCAACCAGACATTTCTTCATTTATCCTTATACGGGACCTATTGATCAACGTTTCGAAACATAACGCAATATATCAATATTTGGGGTTCGGAAGGCGAGAACTGAATTCAGAGGCGTCGAAGATGAATAACTGGGGAGTTGGTACGAGGAAGCCACCCCTCGTGGAGGGGTGACGACGTCGCGCGAGCGTCGCGGCGGCGCCAGCAGCTTCCCGTCTCCGAGTTTCCTGGCCTCCCGTCGTCGTTCTCAGCCAGCTATATACCAACGGCTGACGTCTCGACGTCAAATTGCAGATGGTGGTCATCAGCGTTAAAATAATGGGAAATAATCGTAGTGTGGAATATAAAATTCCTGCCTAACGAACCGCATTTACATCTGATAATATCGTTTCGACGAACAACAGAGGGAACAGAAAATCTGACGGTAAAATTTCTACGACTTTAAAAACGCCACGTTTATTTTTATTTTATTTTTTTCATCCTTCGTCAAAAGTTCGGAGGTTCGACCGGGTTGAATTTTTCTGGGTTGTTGCAGAGGTAGGTATATGGAAGAGGTTGAATAGCAGTACGCGTAGCGACTGAAAAGGGTCCGCATATCGTCCGCAAGTACTGGCGTATTCGTATATGGGGTTTGGTTGCCCGATGCATGTCCTACGCGCCGAGATATTTCGACAGGGTTCCAGGCACAAAGCCTGCTAATGGATTTCGAACGCAACTTTGAGTCCGGGGTTTCAAGTTGGCCAACAACAATCCACTGCAGTTAATTCACCCGAATCCACCATTGTACTGCAACCAGGGTACCGAATGTAATTTTCCCCGCTTCTCACCACTAACTAACACCCTTCAAAACGTCCTTTAACTCCGGCTATCGAACTGAATAAACTATTCAGGAATCAACAATCTACATCAATCTCCTTCACGCTTCGTAATTGCGAAACAATTCGCATCTACTACGTATACAGTAACAGAGTCAATACCACAAAATTGTTAAGCTTCGATTGAGGGGAAATTTTTAAACCATCTCTCATCAAAAAATAAATAATTGAGTTGCAATAGCGTTGGTCCTGTCTCTAGTTCGAAATGACGATCATGAATTGATCTGGGTACTGTCTTTAAAATGTGATGTGAACTTGGTAGAAAGTGATGAAGGATTTCGCGAGACTAAGCCCGTAGAAATTGTAAGAAATGTTTTCTACTCTTCTTGTTCCTTTTTCGATCGTATATATCCAGTCTCATTGTTGGTTCATTGGAAAGCTCGCGTTGAGTCGTGGGTTAGAAATTTTTTATATTCAAGTCCGACTCTAAAGGTGACAAAGCTTTATCCGTTTTGAGAAAGAATCCACAGCAGCGTATGTGTAAGCATGTTTCTTGTTGTTATTTTTATACATATTTTTTTTTATTTTTTTGCGAATCGAGATACACGGTCCTCCGCAGAGTGTCTCGTATCTTGGGACCTCTACGTTCGAGGCGATTAATTCCTTTGAAATTCAACGTCTCTTCTAAACTCCGGCAACCGAGTGCAAACTCCTGTTAAAGTCGTAAAAGTCAAGCTAAGCTAAGCCTCTGCTCGGAGTCGGAATCGTGGCGAGGGACAGAAACCCGGGTCAAACAACAAAGAATTGCAAGATGATCCCCCAGCTTCTCATCTCATCTTTTCTCTACTCTTCGCTTCTCTCTGCGTAACTTTGTACCGTAAAATAAAATATTCATTGATTTGAAACGGGGATAAGAATAAACGTGATGAATTATTGTCCTTCGTTGAACAACAAAAACATAAATAGTAAGAATGTCTTCCCCTTCGTATTTGACACGTCATACAGACGAATGGACTTTCCCGAATTTCAAATAAAACTGATTCCTGGTTATTTTTCAAGTTTCTTGACCACGTTCATTTTTAACCCTCATTCCTTTGATTCCGTGTTTGCTTTAGACATCGGCGGAAGCTGCTCTCGGCGTGTATCCTCGCGGTCTTTAATTAATGGGGTAACATAGGTGCATCAACCACCGGAATTATTCGTGCGCAGATCGAGCTGGGGGGCTGTTTCTGTTCTGCTACCCTCTAAAACGCGGGTGGTATATAGGCAGGGGACTCCCGGGGTGTATACTGTCAGCGTATATATGGGGCGTGTTTTTGGGGCTCAATGGCAAATAAAGGGTAGAATGAAACTGCAGCAGTGACCCGCTGAAATACTGTTTTCCTTCCTCTAACTTCATCCCGGTTAGAACGACGGGCCTACTGCACCCTTACTGATAACCACGGCACCAAAAAAAAAAAAAAATGCACGAAAAAAGCACCGACAACGTCTATACTTATATCTTCGTATAACTTAGGAATTCACCGGGATCTGATCAGTCAACGAATATCCAAGCCTTATCGGTTCATTGCAATTAAACCTCTCGAGCTTTACCGGCGCTTTGCTCATTGATCATGGACTGACAGAGCACAAACGCTGCCCATATGGGTACATGGTACAACAGGGTATCGAAAACGGGTGTAGATCACTCTGGATTATCCTCTCGTTGTTGGATGCATGCTAATTGCTGCCGACACAAGCCCTCGATGGATTTTGGGGTGGTTTTACTGCGGGTATACCGTTAGGGTGAGAGTGAAAACCGTAGATGTATGTGTAGGTGGATTGGGGGATTTTCTCCACCGTCGAGGCCCCAAGGACGCAGGACGACAGAGGACAGTCCAAAAGGACGAAAAGCTCGAACGTGCGAACGTGATGGACCAGTCAATTCGGAGCTTATATTTCCAGCTGCTTTACGAGGGACTTCATGCTTTGAAAAAATATGCAGAGGTTATTTTTTTTTCCGTATATAGAACCGCGTTTTCATGGAGTCGGGTTAAAATGTAGCCAGAATAACAGCGACGTTATATTTTCTGGACATTCCAACGTAGTCAGATAAGTTTCTCTCTTCGTGATATGTCCCTGAAAGGCTAGCCTAGCTTGCTCCGTTGTCACGACAACCGACGAAAGCCACTTCAAGTTGAATAATCAAAGAGCTTGACCTTGGGTAGCGGAGCTTTTCACTGAGCAAACGAATGCGATGATGCCGAGGTATTTTATCTCCGTGTTTTTTAGCGGAGAATATTGAATCCATTTCCTTCTCTCACTCTCTCTCTATTCCAATCCGCGGGGTATATATTATATCGGATCTTAAAATCCTACCGTAGGTTGAATTTAGGTATAAAATCCGTTCTGTTGTACGAGATTATGGTTACCTAAACTGGAAATCGAGTCTTCCACACATTCCAATAGATGGAAATAGTCCCCGCTGTGCTTTGTGACTGTAAAGAGGGAGATAAGGTATGCAGAGATGAAGAGGAGGAGGAGGAGGAGAAAGAAGAGGAAGAGGATGAGGGAGATCTGTGCAGAGGGGATCGCATATTAAATTGTTTGCCTCACAATGTCTCCCGCGGGGTAGGTAGATGCCGGTATGGAATAAGAGGAGAGCAAAAGGGAGGAAAGTATCTTTCGAGAGGAGGTGGCCGTTCTGATATTGGCAACTTGTTAATATACTTTAATAGCGGCGACGTTCGGCGCCCTTCCGACGTCGTTTTCACCATGGGAGGGTACTCGAAGATCGATCGGACAAAGACGACAGACAATACCTACCTACCCACCTACCTACCCTCCATCAAGATCCTTAAATTTATTACGACTGTTACCGAACCAAGGGCGACGAATTCATTTCTCAAATAACAACGACCTGACGATTAATTAATTAATCAATCAATTAATTAATCAATCAAAATAAAAAGGTGATCTAAACCTGAAAACCTAAATTATTTCTCGAAGGTCCGGGAATACGAATTTTTCATTAATTTTCGGGTAACGCGGATCTGGAAAAACTTCTGTGAAGTAAATGTAACAAACAGGCGGTTATACCTGTCGACTTTTGAGGCAGCTTTTGAATGTGTTAATTAGTTGGTTAATTAATTAATTATTTAATTAATAATTTCAATCAATTAACGAATCGTTTAACCAACCGCGAAGCTCTTTTGCCAACGATTTCACAGCGCAGTGGTGACTTTGAACGGAGAGTGTAGCATGTCCTGCGGTATGTATGTATATAGGAGGAAAATCCAATTAGGCCATATCGTATAACGCAATACGGGACAATGAAACCAATTAGAGAAAATATCGTTTTTTGTTAATTAAACAATTCCGCGTTAACCGCGGTGTGTAGCGGGATTTTAAAAATCGTGATCGTTCGTTACCTCCCTTCTTCTTTTTTTCTCGTCTGCTTTTCATTTTTAATAAAATTTTACGTAATTTAAACTTTGCGACTAATGTTCAAGGATCTTGAATCTTGATTTACTATTGCCTAAGCTAGTGTAGTCTGCAAGGGTAGAGATCTCCGACGACCCTTCATTTGTCCAAATAGCCCCTAAGCGCTGATTGCTAAAGTAAATTATATCGTAAAAGGCAAATTCCTCATCCGAGTGGAGGTTCTAGCGTATAACAAAATTTCTGCTATAGTTTATACCAAAAGCTGTATAATAATATCCTTCAGAAATTACCAAATTGAATTAGAAAAATATATAATCTTTACGACTCTCTCGCGCGTCTAATGAATCACACTTTTACACGTACAAGGTCACACCTGTATCATCATCGTTGGATTAAAAAATAGACGATAACGATAACGCGGATCTGCAGTATACTACCATCTACGTAATGGTAACCGCAGTAAAGCTTGTATAAATCCATGATTATAACGATATAATCTTGTTCGAAGCGAAACCTGTACTACGAGACCTCGCCCTGACCCGAGTAATAAATTCATAGTTTCGATTGGGACGGACCATGGCGAGGTCTAATATCCTTTATGCGGGGTAATTCCGGTTATGGGTTTTTAAAACTAATTAAACGCCCTTTAACAACGGGACATTATCGAGTCCTGCGGTTGCTTACAAATTTTTTTTCTTTCTTTTTTTGTCTTCGTTCTATCGCTTTTTTTTTTGCTACCCCCCTGATTCGTATGTGAGTACACACGCGTTAATAAAATCGTTCGTGTATTTATCTACCCCTCAACTCATGGCGAAAATATGTATATAACGTAGGTGCAGGGTATATACTTGTTTAACATAACCCTGCAGTTGACCCTGCAGGAAGCCACATACCTGCTTTAATTCTAATTGGATAAAACAAAAAAAAAAGGAAAAAATATATAAATCCCGTTTCACAGTTAACGCGTGTTGAATATATTTATATGCACATAATTTTGTTCGATGGTATTGGTGAATTCCTTCTAGGGTCGTTTTTTTTTGTTTTTTGTTTCTTTGTTGTATCATATTTTGATTTGCGAACTCCGTCTCGAAAGCTATCGGCAAAAAGTTGTTCCATCGGCTGGGTACTGAAGAGAATATCCGAATCTCTGATCTACAATAGTTACAAGGCGTTTGTAGTTATACCTACTCTCTCGTCCCACCACCCGCACAACGGGGTTTTGGTAAGCTTAAACCGACGCCGTGACGCAGGCGCGTCTGCACGGCGTCGGGGGTGGGTGCGTGCGTGACTCACGGCGCCGCGATGCCGTTCACTTTCGACCAGTCAGCCGGCGTCCCTTAACCGTGATGCACGCGCGCACAATATCGAAATCCCTACGTAAAATACGTGGCGAGATTAAGACTTTTATAATTTGTTGACAAACGGGGACCGACTGGTTATCGCGATATCGCTATCGGCGTTACTAAAAATCTAATGTTTTCCATTATTAAACAACAACAACAAAAAAAACCAAAAGAGAAAATTTGAAACAGAGTAAAAATCGGCGAATAATTAATCGGAGTGAACTTTCCTCGTTACACTACGATACGCGATGATACGTAAATTTTTTTTTCTACAACTGTATTTGAACTGAACTAAATAATAATTATCATCAATGTAAACCGAATTTTTTAAAACATATATACATTTATATATTTATCTATCTAAACGATTTTGACGATCGATATTAAAACCGTTTATTAATCACTCGTGTATGTATAATATGTATGTACAAATAAATAATATATAAATCGTGTAACTGATTGTTAAAATTTATAATTTCACAATAACTATAACTAATATAATATAGGCTAATAATTTGATACTCAAATTTACACCAAAGGAAACTAAAACGAAAAATGAATGCACGGGGAGAAAGAAAGAGAGAGTATTTTTTTAGCACTTGTACCCAAAAGTGAATCGTATGTTAATATTGGTATAAGTTGTTGAATAAACTAAAGGAAGAAAATTAAGATAGAAAAAAAAATCTCTAAATATGAATGATAAACGGCATATTTTATCGCTGACGATTAATTCACGGATTAAAACTACTGACCGATCATCGATAAAATCGATTCGATTATTTTAAAACTTGAGAAGATCCTCAACTGTAATTAATTAGCATCGTTGATGAGGAGAAGCGAAAGAGTTCAATAGATAGACGACAAGTGGATCGAGCTTTTGATTTTATCGCTATATACCATCGTTTTTTTTTTTTTTTTGTTTCTGTTTGGTGCATTATATGGTTTGCTTCTTGGCTAACGAAACGAAAGAAGAAGAAGAAGAAGAAGAAGAAGAAAAGAAAAAATAGGAAAGAGGAGGAGGAGGAGGATACATAAATTAAATCCTCCGCTCGTTATCATCGTATAGTTTTAACAAAGTGCAGCTGATGATTGTTTCCCTCATTGGATATAATATACATTATATACATATAGCACATTAATTTGAACCCCTCATCGGCAGCAGTAGCTCAGAACGCGATAAAGAACACATGGAATATAGAGGAGAGTTGACTAGCGAAGATACCGAAGAACTATTTTGAGAGTTTTCAAGTTAAATCGGCGGTGGAGATAGTTTTCTTCTAAATAAAATCCCCCGCATAAAACTCTACGACTAGTGTATAGGTACGCGGAGGAAAGAAGGAGGAGAAGAGAAAATAGAAGAAGAAAAAGGAAGAGGAAGAATTCGAAACCATTGATTTCACATCAGAGCGCAGTTTTACGTGACTTGATATAATCAACCGCATATATTTTCGTCTCGAAAGAAAAGCAGACGAAAAAAAAAGAAAACAAAAAAAGGGAAAAAGGGAAAAAGGGAGGAAAAATCTCGATCTCCGTTCTAAAATAAGTGCAGCTGCAACAACAGGCGCTACGGCCTCGAACCGTTTCTCTCCGGATCCTGGCGCGTCGCGGTCGAACCCTCGACGGAAGGGCTGGGGGTCCAGGGGTGACGTCTCGCGGACTCGCCAGTCCACGAAGGGCGACGCGACGCCAGGGTGGCCACAAGGGTGCACCGCTGGGGCCCTGCACCAGGAGGGGTGTCTCCCGCCGCCCCCCCAAAGAGGGGATGCCACGCTACGGACGACCGCCCCCCCCTGATATCCCCAAAAAACCATCGTCCCATGGGCGCCAACCTCACAAAACAGAGTAGGGTGAGTAAAGGTGGAAAGTAGAGGCAGAGGCAGAGGCAGAGGCAGCGGCAGAGGTAGCCTCAATAAAGCTCGCTCCCCCTTAGTTGCAATATTACCTGCCCTTACACAAATTTCATCCCCCTCTCTGATCGTCAAAATTATTTCGACAAAGAGAGGAGAGCTAACCTCGACTAAAAATTTTTCGTCTATTATTTTATTTTAACCTCGGGGAGGTCGGAGACTGCAGCTGCTGCGTTTTTCGAAAGCAGGTGTAAAAACGCAGCTGATCTTTACACACATTTTCAAATCGTTGATCCCCCATTTTTTTCTTTTATCTTATCCATCGATTTCTCGGTGTAAATCGATTGGGAGAAATTTTGCCTATAAATACGATTATAAATAATTTGTTTTTTTTTTTTTTTAGAAAGGATCAGCTTAGATGGAAATTTTTTTTCCTCAAATTCGAACTTTTTTTCATTTTCATTCTGAAACTTTCTTCTGGACATTTTTCGGTTCTTTTATTTTTTATTTTTGCTCCTTTTTCGCTTAATCCATAAACGGATTCTTGATTTATATGGAATCTGTACGTTATTTCATATACGAGACTCGGTTCAAAGAGGAGCTGAATTCGTCCCACGCAATACATACATACGTCTATATGCAGACCGTGAAGAAGTTCAGGCTCAGAGACAAATAGTTTAAAGAGAAAGCCGGAATAATGGTGGGCGCCAATTTATTTGTATCGAGTAGGTATATGCGTATATCCCTCGCGGATAAATATGAATATGAATATTTAATAATATAAAGAAGAAGCGGGGTATAAGAGACAATACAGAGGCATATTCATGTGTATAAATTTATATGTATGTGGTATATTTCTCCATAACTTTTTTGAACCTCGAGCCTGCTCCCAGCCCTGCCTCACGCAGCGTGAGATCGAGAAAACCGGAAACGTATCTCATCCAGAGAATAAGTTACGCGACACGGGCTCATTCGTTCATTCGTTCTCGTTGGTATGTATGTACAGTACGTTCGTTCGCGGGGAAATAGTTGCGAAATTAATATAGGAGGGAAGATTCATGCAGTTTTTTTTTTTCCTTCGTTTTAGTTCTTTTTTTTTTGTTTTTTGAAGCAAAAAGAGGTAATACACACACGCCGAGGTAAAGCGAAACCCATAAATTGAATCTCTTTCGTTCTTACTCGAAAATGAATTAACGGTTAAATTTAGTCCCTCTCTCGACGGTCGAAGCAGCTCTTCCTTTGCAGCTCCTCTTCTACAACCTTTTTACATATTCTCTTACTTATGTATATACGTTGTACTGTATACATAAAGGTGTATGTATTTACATACACGTGTTGTACGTAGAACATGTTTCGTGTTTTAAATACCTCGCGCACTTAGGAGCTATCGCGATCTATGTACGCATACATACATATGTATGTATGTACATAGGTATAATGTATAGGTATATATTAAACTCCGTGAGAGTTTCATTCATAAGAACTCTCTCTGCAGACCAATATGGCGCGTCGTTTTGATGAATGAAGCATTCATGCACGTGCCTCGAACCGCACAAACGCGTAATCTTCACGATATTTCCCGTTGACAGGGCGTTGCCTTGCCCTCTCGTAACTATAAATGACCATCTATCTTTAACCCTGGGTCAAAACTATTTCTTTAAATAATAAAAGCGGTACATTATATCAACGATTTTTTCGTTTAATTAATTTCTCTCCAATTTTTCATTCATTCATTCGTTCGTTCGTTCATTCATTCTTTCTTTCTTTCAGTCTCTGATTCCGCGGGCTTTTAAAATTTATGAAATGATTAGACGAACGTACACACATACCCCGTTGCGGTCGTAATGATTGATTAACACAGTAGCTGCAGGTAGCCGCAATTACTCATGGCGCAAAGAAGTTCTTTTTTTGGGGCTTTTTTTTTGGCTTTTTTTTTTTTTGTTCGCGTGTTTCGGTCGCGGTACGGCAACGCGGACCGTTACGATTCTGACTATTACTTTATACCTACCTACCCACCTACATGTAGGGAGCAAGCAAATTTGTCTTCAGTTTTGACGTACCCTACACACGCACGCGACGACACGACGTACAGACCATGTGTACTTACGTGTATTTTATAATTAATTTCCTAAACGCGTTATAGGTGTATTATTTTCTTGATTTTTTTGTTATTTTTGGTATATATATACAACAAAGATTCAAAAAACTGCATCATCGAACTTTTCACGTAACTCGCGACATGTGTAGCCGGCGAAGTAGATACATAACTGCAATAGAATGACGCAACGGACGTGTGTAGCAAGTGTGGGAACGACACTCGCGACAATCGAGGTTCACGTGACGTCGGCTAATTTTAGAGCGGGAGAAAAGACAGATGAAGCGAGATAGACAGATATAAAGAGAGAGAGAAAGAGAAAGAGAGAGAGAGAAAGATAGAAAGAGGCAGACATATGGAAAGGGGACATCGAACACCGCCGACAATGCGACACGTGCTGTAAATGCTTAAGCTTCTACGAGCTCTGAGGGCTGCCGCCTGCCTCATGCCTCATGCCTCATGCCTCATACCTCCTGCATTTCTCTCTGCCTCACGCCGAGAACTTTGAACCCAACTTATAATACCGCTTATGCATTTCTGCTTCCTTTTGTTTTCGCATGCCGTACCCAGGGTAGGTATAATCTTGTTGAATTCAGTGTTTCCGAGCTTTTCAAAAGATGAGTTTTATTCGTATGTAGAATGAGGATCTAGGATTGCGATTTTGGGGCGAAAGACCAAAATTCCAAAACTTGAAATTCACACATTTTCGGTTTTTCGAACATTCGGAGTTTTTGACTGCGAGTTTTGGTCTCTCTGCATTTTGATTTTCCCGAATTTTGATATTCTGGACTCTGACGTTTCCGAAAATCCGAAATCGTCTCAAATTAATTCGTAAATTTGATCATTCGGAACTTTTAAAATTCCGAACTTAAAACCTTGCCCCGCAATTTCGAGCCTTAAATATAAAGTCCTTCTTCTTCTTTTTCTTCTCCTTCTCCTCGAGCCAAATAAAAATGGCAAAATTGTTACGGATTAAGGAGTTTCAGGGTGGCCTGAGCTCCCGCTAATCCGATTAAAGGATCGAAACAAAAGCACTACAGAGACGTGTCGGAGGTATCTAAACAAAAACAATTCGGTATACAGCTTTGAATTAATTATAGTTTATCTATAGCCTCATCCCGCGCATATCATAAGAAAATTATGGGATTAATTCAATTCGAGGATTTGTGGAGCCTGAAAAAGTTTCCGAAACTGTCTTCAGAAGCTTTCGCAAAAGAATTGGACTAGTCATCTCACCGGGAGAATAAAACCTGTCGTTTTGGAGCCCAACACGAGCGGAAAGGTTTACAAGTTCGTTTGTCATCGGTACATCGAAATTTTCACCCCCTCAGAATAAAATCTGTCCGTTCCTTTTTCAAAGGAACGAGTAAAAGTCCATCGAAATTTCAGATTGAAACTATGACGTTGGTATATAACCGAGCACTATATAATCAACGTTGCAATTTTCTTCCTTTGAGAGAGTTTTTCTTTGAGTCTACACGATTTTATGATAAGCGGAAATATTCATGCCTCGTAAATCTTTCAACGCGTTAAAAAAGACGCACGCCTTACCAAATCCCAGATAGCTGAGAGAGGGACATCTTCGCTCAGTTAGTTAGCCCTTTTACTATTTGACTAAAATAACGTGTCACTGAACCTCCAGAATGATATTAACAAGTGTTATATAATGTTCTCCGCCCATTCATCCATCCATCCATCCATCGTTTCACTTCGCTACCTTTTTCTTTTCCCTCTTCTTCTTCTTCTTCTTCTTCTTATTTTACTTACTTTTCTTTTTCCTGTCACGCACATTTCCTATACCTATAAAGGCTCGCATGATGCCCCCTTCTATGAAAACAGATGCGTTTGGGACTCCCCAATGCTCACCCACTATCACCTACAGTTGTTATACTCTATGACTCACACAGTGAATTTTCTGCGTACGAAAACAATGCCTGAGTATTTACGATCAGTCTGCAAGCTGCGTGCACGCATGCTTATAAAAAAAAAAAAAAAAAAAATCGATACAACTACCCGATTTCTGTAATTCACAGTCATGATTCACCGGTTCATTTGTCAGTTTACCGTACAGATAAGAAAATACCCCTGCAGCTCTTATAGCTGTGCTTAAAATTAAGCCAAATTTCGGCGGACCCCCGACCGACTATGACTCCTAATTGCACAGTGTCAGGGTTAATCTTAAGGTATTTTGTAGATTCGAGTAAAACCATACCGTAGAATTAGATTGCGGTTTGTATACCGTAGTTGTGGTGGTGTATGGGTACGGTGCTGCTGTTTGGCCAGCTCCTATTTCTCTCTGACTAATTTATATGTCCAAGAATAATCTTTGCCCCACAAAAGGGTCGACCTTGTGTGTATAGGTTGGCGGGTACGGGTATATCTATCTGTCTGTCTCTATCTTATATATATACTCGTGTATACCTACGACTAAACTCGGTTGGTTGGTAGGTATATAACCATTAAGGAAACTAGCGAGATTCTAAAGTTCAACGATAATCTGAAACTGTAACAAAGTACGTATCCTTGCGGGTTCACGCCGGATTGAACCCCGTTCTACAATTCACTTGAGCGCGATAAGATACTGATCGCTTACCTGAAACGAGAAACTTGAAAAGGTACACAAAACTCGCGGTTAGTTATTTAAAAAAAAATATTTAAAAAATGGTAGTTTTAACCACCCGAAAGAAATCGCACCGCAACGGCAAACGACTTTCTAACCAGTGGATCTATTTTGAGTAAATGCGATGCAGAAATATAGGAAACAAAAACGTGCTTTTCAAAAATTGCTTACTAAATATTTTGGATGAAATTTGTTCGGTTTATATATTTCTTGAGGCACCGAACTTTTTCGCCAAATAAAAAATCGATTTCGAAATCAAACGGGGCAGGGGTAGCAGTTCGAAATTTCATTGCGGCGTAACGCGATAACCGGTGGATCGGTTTTATCGAAATTTACTGTAAAATCAAGTTTTATTATTAGCAGTATATTTCATTGCACAATTTCACCCGGGTCATAAAACTGCGCCCACTTTATTCGGGACTCGCGGTTATCAATCGTTTGAAAATATAGTCAGAACTGAAATTTCCGAGGAAATTTCATACAGGCATTGACCATTCTGATCACACTACACGCCATCATGTATGTACGTTTATTAATAAGAAATAAAAGGTGTCTGAAAAGAATAAATGAACGTATAGGTACGTACAGGTACCGCTGCAGAAAAATCGTGGGAAAAGCTTAACGCTGCAGTATAATACCTCACATGTGGGTAGAAAGAAGCCTTTGACAATTGTAATGCTAATCGTATATATATATGACACATTGAACACGTAACGTAACGTTTTTTGAGCGCGTGATTTGCCTGGAAATATTTCAAGTAATTCAAAGAGTAAATTTACCCTGAAAAACCGACCCCCGACTCACCCTATTTTCTCTCTGGTTGTTCAGTCTTTCGACTAAAACTTCCCATATATAACAAAGCTCCTTGTATAGGAATAATTCGTCGACGTCAAAATGTGCCACAATCTGTTTAATTATTTCTCCAAATGGTCCCTATCTCTGTGGTACCCGGTACTCAACATCACACCGAGTGTCAAATGCGTTTGGATGTACGTAGGAGGGTTCGCGTCTCTCGCCTCGCCTCGCCTCACTTCACTTCGCTTTGCGATGATGGCTACGTCGTTGTAATCAGGGGCTTTATAAATTTATAAAACGAAACGCCCACGCACAATCTATATATATATATATATACATGTACACATACGCACGTGCAATACCAACGTGTTAGCTTCTTCAAGTGCAGCTATGTAGTCCCGTTTATCGTTATAGTCCAACACCATGCCAGCAGGAAGTGTTGGAAGATTTATTAAGATTTCGTATGGACGACTGCAACTTGAGCTTGCACCAAGCATGCAAGCCCCGGACGGATAGCTCGTACGTGTTTCTCCTGTCAATTCTTATACTCACATTTATATATTTATATATACATACGTATATATACGTGTACAGATATATATATATATATATATATATATACTACACATAGAAACATAAAAAGCCATAGTTTTATCACCGCCCATGGGCCATATTGTGACTGAAGAATTTATCTACGAGTCTGATAATGACTCGAGGGAAGGCAAAAACCCCGGTCCACAAAGTTCTTTAATTATTAAAGCTTTCATCGCGCGAGTTTTTTTCACCGATCTCAAGAGAAATAGAGAATTAGAGACGCACTGGAGTGATCAGCGATAGATTCTATAGGCATACTTGTTAGAAGCTCGATGGTATTGTTGTTGTACTGTTGCCGAGATCAAAATTTCATGACTAAGTTAAGCTGGCGACCTGCATTGAAACCCAATGCACGTTTGTGCAACTAACCAATGGACCATAGACCCCGGAGTGCAAGGATCTTGGAACATTTCTGCTGCATCTAGACTCCCAGGGATTTAAGACTCTCATAAATCCGCTTAGCTACCCCTAAAACCTCCGCTGGGGCCGGCGGTCAGCGGCTTTTACCAGATTGTGCCTCGGTAACCTCTCTGCTCCCTTGTCTTCTCTTTCTCTTTCTCTTTCTTTCTTTCTTTTTTTTCATTCCCTTCGTCTCCTCTCTTTCTCCATTTCTCGTGCAGGGTTCGCTAACTTATATAACATCTTCGGTTAATTCCCACCCTTCTTAAGATTTCCACCACTAACCGCACTCAAAGCCGATCGCCTTTGTCTTAACGCTAGAATCTCCCGTTCTGCACCATCCGTATCTGAACTGTGTATATATATATTTTATGTATGTATGTATAAATTTGCTAAGCTTTCGTCGGTCTCCCCTAGAACCTAAGTTATATACATTAAACATAGCGATACGTACGTGCGGAGATTTCGGCCCGTTCTAAGGGGGCGAGGAGATCACGACCCTCTCGAAATAGGCACATAGTCAGGGTATACCCTGTATGTACGTAGAAAGAAAATTGCGTTATCTGCCCAGATACCCGCACTGCCAATATCAACTATTCATAGAATGCGAAAATATTTTTAGAAATAAATCGGCAAGTTTGCAGTATGTATTCGGTTTCGAATACTGATGGCCGATAAACAGCTGCGTTTCGATTACTATTGATAGAAACTTGCAGTTCATTGCCGGGTGCAATATATTCGAGGGAGGACCAATAGACCCTGAAAGCTGCAGGACTACTGTCCTTGACAGATGGGTGTATCTGTCTATAACATGTCACGTTTAACGTGTATATAGTGGTAGTCGCGACTACTTCGTTCGACACATTTGATCACCGCTTTCGCATTGGCAAATACTGTCAGGGGGATGTTTCGGATTTGACATTTGATGACGTCCCTCTAGGTATATGTTACGGCTCGAAATCGATTATAGGTATACGTATACTGCAACGTGACGATATGCAGATGTGTAGAATATGATATCGTCGGTTTGGGATATGTGTAACGGATTGATATGGCTCCGATCTGTATTATAACGATGACGGAGTATTATCGCTCTTTTTCGGGTTGAAATTTTTTCTAATCGCTTTGGTACGAATTAACGATCGTATTATTTTTTCTCACATTACAGAGGGAGGCGACGCAGCGCGATGTCGAGCGAGAACGACGTCAAAGAATGGAGGCAGAAGCTCGAGTCCGTGAAGCTACGGCCGAGGCAGAACGCGCACGCACCAGGGTACATCATCTTCAGAGGGAACTCGTCAGGTGAGTTTATATAGTTTTGGTAATGTTGGGGGTTTGGAATTTGGAAAAATCGTTTTCTTAAATCGTGCCGCAAGTCCGAGACGAAAGGTTTATCGCGAACAGGGACGATTGATCATTCTCTATCGCGGTCGACGTAAAAATTTTTCGAATGTAACAACCTGTGAGGTAGGTATAGGTAACCAACGTGCGATATTACCATTTCTCTGCCCTTTGGCAAGTTAGGAGCAAAGCCAGTTCTCTTTCTATACGGAAACGGAAGTAATATTTCACTTCCGACTGACCGATAAAGAAACCGTCCCAATGTATATAACCGACCGTATAGTATAAATAACGCGACCACCTTACCCCGATGGCAATAACTACCAGATTCAAAGGTAAATCATCAATATTGGACGCTGGCCAATATACCGTATACACTATTCGCTATTCCGCCGTTCTCAACTCATGATAATTCTTATATAGAAAGAAGATTACGACTCGTGGATATAACTTCGTTATCTTCGATAACGGTGATATCCAAAAGACAAAGAAACACGTTCGTTTTCAAGTAAAATTTCTTTACACAAAGGTAAGCAGAAGACATCTTCTTCTTTCCTCTTTATTCCCCTCAGTAAACCGGGAAGCAATCAATCAATGTTTAACAACAGCCCACTTGTTCGTAAATTCGTCTCACGTTCGCGACTTCGCGGTATCAAAGAACTTTGCAAAATCCTTGTACTTTCGCATCCGCTGACATAATCGCTCGTGTACGATCCTACGAATCGTTCTTTATTGTGTTATAGCTAAACATCAGAAAAGCTGAGATTTGTTGTGGTAAAAGTGTAACGGTTTGCCCTATATCCTTGCTGAGATATTATACGCCTAAACTGGAATTGGTAAAGTTATTAGCTACTGTATAAATTTCCCGTTGTTATAGGTATAGTCCGATATGAGTTTGTGTCGTGTCTCAGTCTCGTGTAGAACTTGATTTAGGAATTGTTGTAAGGGGAAAAGAAAATCACCTCTTCACCTACACGAGAGATGCGATGGGAATAGAAAGGTGTACGGCTATGCACGTAGATTGTATCTGACTACCCAGCCACACATTGTGTTGGTTAAACAAAACAAACTAATGTTTGTCTCACATGTCCTACGGCAGTAACCGCTGATGATTTGCATGAGAATTGCACTCCGTTGGAAACGTAATCATCAGCCCTCTATTCTATGCCAGTTTCTCCTCTCCTCTCCTCTCCTCTTCTTTTCCTCCTACTCTTTCTTTCGCTCTTTCATTCTATTTTTTCTTCTCGTTCTAATTTCTCAACCCTTTGATGCTCTCCTGGCTCCTTTATTCCATTCGTTTCTCGTTTTCTCTCTCATCAAACAACTACGTCGTTTACCCTTCCGCTGTGCTAACATCGAAATTGCTTTACACCGGAGTATAGTGGGACGGATCGAATACTCGATTACAAAGGTGTTATCATGTAATTAACTAACGGGGGTACATGAGGATATGCAAACTACGAGCTTTGCGCAATTGTTCCGGGACTTTTTTTCTTCTTCGGACTTTTGAAGCGGAAGCTGCAGAATTTAGTTCGAAATTTTATTCGATGAATTTTTTGATAACGTTCTTTCTGTTTTTTTTTTCTCGAAACTGCAGGCCATCTCGAGGCAAAAATTTTTCTACTTCTATCATGATTCGCTACAAGTTTCGTTTAACTTTTACTCCTCTTGAAATTCGATGAACAAAACGTTAATCAAGACACACAATAGATTTGATGGGGAAAGAGCCACTCGGAATTCGCCCCTCTGTGTACATATATATACGCCGGCCAAAATCATTGAACTACGCATTGCTCTCTACACTGAATGACAGTTGTTAGGCGTGCCATGGCACGTGGCTCGTGCCCACCCCGTACGTGTATGTACATCATCACTTCGCCGTTTGAAAAGAAAGCTCGTTTCTCTCGGTTCGCGAGGCATGGAAAGGGCCCAACAAAAGATTTTCTCCAAATGCACGTACAGAGTGTTTTTTTTTTCAATTTTTTTTTTTTTTTTCTACACTACAGCCGTCAATGTATTTTATCATCCCATACGTATCTATATACGTACACATATGAACTCTCTTCTCGACGTAGAACGATAAGGATCAAAAAATCTTTAGAAAATAGTTTTATCCGATCAATTTCATAATTGTATACATGTATACAGAGAGGTAAGATAGTTTCTTATATTCGTGGATGAGAAGTACCGTAAAAGAACGAAAATTCATTTTCCTAAAGCTCTCGCCAGTCAGCCCTGGGGGCGCAGCTAACGAGTCGAGAACGGAGAACAGACTGATGGTATATATATGTATTACTTTTTTTTTTTTTTTGTTCTCTTTTTCGCTTTGCTTTGCGTTTTTTCTGAAATGGAGAGAAACGCGAGCAGCGTTACTGAAGACACGCGAACGTCGTATAGCTGACGGGTATATATTTCGTGCTCAAATGTTATATACAGCTCTATATTTATGCGGTTTTATGTGTAGGTATGTATACAGGGTGTCCCAGAACTAAATGTCAAAAATGAAAGGTGTCCTAGAGGAGGTCAAACCGAGTAAATTGACCCGAAGAACATGGGGTCTGCGAAGTCGCGTTCGCGAGATATCGCGAGTTAAAAAAAAGTAGCGCTTTGCGCCGCGTCGCGGCGGCGCAAAGCGCTACTTTTTTTTAACTTGTGATATCTCGCGAACGCGACTTCGCAGACCCCATGTTCTTCGGGTCAATTTACTCGGTTTGACCTCCTCTAGGACACCTTTCATTTTTGACATTTAGTTCTGGGACACCCTGTATATACTACGAATAGCCATCCCTAATTATGTTCACGCTGGTGAATGGTGCCTTATAGAAGATGTCATGAAAGAAATATAATGCAAAGATGGTCATATATACGTACTGAAAATTAAGAAAAATTGAAAAAAAAATAAAAACGACGGAGTGAATTTCCAGATCGAACTGTATCTAGGTATATAGCATGTAGTACACGCCTCGGAAAATACCGACTGTATCAATACTCATATATATTATATACCTATATACCGATGATACTTCGGCATAGTAATATAGCCATTGAGAGTTCAATCAGTCGTTCGCGTTGCTATAGAGAGAGAGAGAGAGAGAAATCTATGTGTAGGAAGTATAGTCTATAGACGCGGGGTGATTTCGAAGTCGTAGTCGTCGTAGTAGTCCGTCGTTATGTAGGAATATACTATATATCTGCAGACGAAGCTGTCGACGGAAATGACAGTCTGCGCAGACTTCCAATAAAGCACACTAGTAGTATATACGTCTATATTATACACACATAGTATATACGTATAGACGTATATAGGTATATACATATATATATATATACATATATATGTATATATCCGCTGGCACGAAGTCCTCAATTTTTTCTTTTTCTATTTTTTTTTTATCTTCCTTTTCCTCTTCGTTTTTTTTGCGTTTACCCTACTCGAACGTTTATAGCTTCTACTGCAGAAGCCAAGCTTTACGATTCTTCGATCACATATTGCCAGTCTAAATCCACGACCGAAACTTTTTCTTTCTCACTCGTTTAACGTTTTTTATCTCTTGTCAGAGAGAAGAGTAGAAAGAAAAAAAATTCCACTCTTTATTGAACGTTCGTTATTTATTTTTTTTTTTTTTCACATGATCGCTTTTATCACCTAACGAATACGTTCCGTGTCCGTAACAAAAAATCGATCAAGTCTAATTGTTGATCCTGAAATTAATTTATAAAAATAGGGGAGGGGGGGGGAGTACAATTAATGAAATTGGTGATCAAATTCGATAGCAAATCTGGATTTTGGAAATGTTCGAGGTATACTTTTGTATAAAATGAAAAAAAATTCAAACGTATATCTGTCCAGGGATCGACGATGCCTAAAATTTCGAAGTGCGGTCCCACGATCATCAGAAATTCTCTTCTGATATTTCTATATGTTGTTGAAAGTGGTTATAGTATATCTAATTTAACATTTGTTACACGTGCTCCGTGCGATGTAGAGGCGATCAACAAACTAGGTAGTAGTTATACCTATACCAGCTACCTATATCGGTTGTTTTACACGACGTGTTACATCGGGCCGGATATACCTACACCGTCGCGAAGCTCGACGTCGTGAATGAATAATCGGCTTGGACCTATAGCTAGGCGATTCCACGTCCACGTCGACGTCTATGTCCACGTCGAAATGAATGAGTGATGTATCGAAAGCATCAATGCGCTTGGGGTATATATATATACATATATATATATCTACAAATACGTAATATATACACCCCTCTACCTCTTCCTCTTCCTCTTCCTCTTCAATCTCCCTTTCGAAACCGCCTATATGAATTTACACATCCCTGTATATCTAGCAGACCGTAGCCCGTGGATAGATACGTACGTACGTATACGTCGCGTCGCGCGTCGAGTCGATTGGCGGTGTACAGAGGATCGCATTGATTACAAACTCTCACCGCCTGCAAGAGATAGAGGGTTGTCTCCCGCTTTGCCAATATATATTCGCGAATCGTAATTAATCATTTACACAAACAACGGGATCGCTCGTTATGCAGAGCAATCTAGTCGAAACGTCACGTTCGCTGTATAGGTATATATACCTATATACCGATAACTATACGAGATGATCAACTACAGATTATCACTTGATTGGTTGAATCTAACTATCTTATAAACTTCACACTGCAATTGGCATTCGAAGTTTCAGACTTGATCAATTTATACTACAGCTTCGGCATACTATATACACGTGTGTCCATAAAATTTTTAATTAATCGCGAATAGAGGATTTTAATTGTGTTTATACATATCTACAATGTATATGGGTATATAATTATATAGTGTGTGTTATTAGTCAATGGAGAAAATATTTGAAAATCTTTTACTTCCTCGTCGTCGAGGAGGCGTTGGAAAAGCCGGATTTTCGTCGACCGCGGTCAGGTCGTTCCACCTAAAACTGGGTACGTATATAATACGTGTATATATATACGTAGTATACCAACTAAACCATCCCCGGGGGTAATTAATAACGTCGGTAACGCCTGGCGCAGGAATTATACTCGGCTCACCTTCCGTACGACAACTAAAATGCAATTTAAAGTGAAACGATAGTTTAATTATGCGCCACCACGTAATAGCTCTTACCATCCGCAAAACAAATTGCCCGTAGTTTTGATTACGGAATTGTAATAGCTGCCCGGGTACCAGATGCAACGGCCTAGGTACAGGCTCCTCGTATATAACGACACTTTACGAAAAATATGTATACAAATTTAATTTCGGTTATTTACATGTGAAGAAAAAAAAAATTGTATATATTAGAGTGGCCCTTAATTTCGTCATATTCGAATTTTAATGTCCCCATGGGCCAAAAATGTCCCCAAATACATACAAAAAAAAAAAAAATGTAGCCAAAATCACCAGTTTCTAGAGCAATTCTGAACGCTGACCGTAGAAAGCCTTCGCTTTTCCTCTAGCTCGGAAAATTTTAGCGTTTATGAAAAAAAAAAAAAAAAAATCATCGAATGGTTTCATGGAATACCTACTACTCCAGGTAAAAAGTGCACCAAGTTTCAGATTTTTCGAACAGGGTGGCGACAATTCGGCTGAAATGAAATTCCCTGACTTTTCCCTGTCTTTGTCCAGACAAAAATTCGATATTCCTTGACGTCTTTCGACAGAATCGCAATGAAGTTGAGCGAAGTCATGCTGACTTTGCGGGGGGGGGGGGGGGGGGGGGGGGATTAGTAATATCTATACCGCGAAAAACTTTTTCCGTTCGTTCACGAATAAACCAAACCTAAATGTATGTGATATCTGCAGAACTGTGAATATCATTTCGCATACCTATATATAAGAAAACTATAATATAATTCATTGAAAATACTTGATGCATAATTTAATTTTTTTTCTCCTCTTTTTCGTCAACGTTTCTATGATTCAATTGAAACGTCTCTGTCTAATTAAATTACAAATTTATATCAAAATTCTTACAACTTAGAGTAATCAACATTAGCATAATGTTTTACCCACATTATGTTCGCCTCATTGATAATGTTGATACATTTACAATGGATAATGTTGTTACAATGATTGTAAGTGTCTATTTATAACACGAATTTACACGGTTAATGTTTTTACACGTATCAAGGACTCTTACATCGAAAAGTAATCAACATTTAATAATTTACAAGTTAATGTAAATTCGATGAAACGCCTCATAGATAATGTTGTCTAAATACTACATTTATCGTGGTAAATGTTGAGTTACGATATTGTGTAAATCTGCAGTGATTTATATGTTTATACATTTAATGTAAATTCACATCACAATTAGACAGTTAGATTATAACGAGTGCCGAAATGTAATTAGAAGTAAAAATTGTCCCATATCTAGTGAGGAGGAAAAAAAATGAAAGACAAAAAATTACGTGAAAGTTAAATATAGTGACAAAAAATGAAATAAAGACGATTTCAGTTCCTGAACAACGCATTATTCCATTACAAAAAATAGGTTTGATTTTTTAGAATGGGCGAGGGATAGTAATATCTATTAACCTGTTTCTTACGCGATTATTTTCGAAGCTTCAAATACGAAAATTCTAAGGCTTTGGAGCAGTACTTAACTAGGACCACTCTAATATGTACATATTTGAAATTTTATAATAAATTGATAAAACAGTCGGGTCAAGATGATTAGAAAAAATAAAATTACGTTATCATCGGTGCAGTATATCGTATATATTGTATACCTACATCTTACCTAGCCGAGTAAAGGAGGTTTTCCGTGAGGCGTTTAGAGCGCTAATTCAGGAAAATTTATCTAACCAATTACCGCCCCATAGCAATTTCACTTAACCGGGTAGATGCGCGTCGACCGTTCGTTCGTTCCGTTCGTTCGTTCGTTCGTTCGTTCGGTAGGATAAGTTATATTTATTCTTGGGTAGGTAATACCCATATACTAACCTCACCTAATTCCTAATTCTGAAGAAGAAACTCATCAGCTGACGATAAGAAGGCCAAATTTACTTTTTTTCTTTTGTTTTTTCTCTCGCTTTTTCTTTCAATTTTAATTTTTTTTTTTTTCTGCTTTCGTTTTGTTTTTCCGTTCTTTTTTTTTTTTTGCCACTGCACAGTATAGATAGATATTCAATGAATTGATAATGGATGATATAAATTTTATTTTCAGCACGTATATATAGTAGCTTCAATATATATATCACATACGAGAATTTCTTTTATTGATTTAATTCGATTCGTCGATTCTTATTGCGTGCGACGTTTCCGATCCCCTTCCCCTTCCCCTCCCGACCCACCGACATTCAATTTATATCCGGCTGACACTTTATGACGGTCAGTTACTAGCCCGGTGGCAACAATTTCATTGTATTAGCCAAATACGGCATCGTTTATTACATGCTTTATGGGGATTTTGAAGAGGACACAGAATCGAGGGGTGGCGAAGGGGCAGAGGGCGCGGTAACTATCGAGGATCGAGGATGGTGGAACTCTGAGGGACGCCCACGCTTATTGCACTGGCATAAACGCGTTATATTTGCTTTCGAGCTGCAGATATAACAGATACACGAAAATTTATACAGGGTGTCCCAGAACTAAATGTCCAAAATGAAAGGTGTCCTAGAGAAAGTCGAACTGAGTAAATTCGCCCGAAGAACATGGGGTCTCCGAAGTCGCGTTCGCGAGATATCACGAGTTAAAAAAAAGTAGTGCTTTGCGCCGCCTCGACGCGGCGCAAAGCGCTACTTTTTTTTAACTCGTGATATCTCGCGAACGCGACTTCGGAGACCCCATGTTCTTCGGGCGAATTTACTCAGTTCGACTTTCTCTAGGACACCTTTCATTTTGGACATTTAGTTCTGGGACACCCTGTATAAAAAAATTGCCCTCTTTGCAAAGAGAGAAAAAAAATCCTCATCCGATTACTGTGAAAAATGAAAAATGAGCAGGTCATTAGTCAAATTTTTTGAACACCTACGAGTATACGCAATATCGTGCATCGTTGCGGGTCAAAGTTCAATATATATATATATTATTATATACATTTTGAATAATTTACATTCATTCATATCTTTATTATTTCACAAGTTATCGCGTGAGTCTTGATTGCCATGATCATATACCTACCTGTACATTATCCTGCGCATAGATATATATTTATATATGTATATAAAGTCGTAAAGATATTATACAAATCCAGTTATTTCTTCGAGTCGTACTACACGGCTTGATATTAGAACCCTAACTTTGAAATAGGAGTTTGACACGCATCGATCTTAATACTCTGATCGATCAAGTTTCTCACGTTTCTCCTCGCTCTAATATCAGCTCCGTATATATATTATTCGACTATAATACATCTGGGAGAAGAATAGAAATGAGTTTCATTCACAAGTCTCGATAATTGTTTAAATTTTGATTTCTTTTTATTCTTGGGACAAAGTTTGCGATTGTTCGAGAACTTCTCAAGTAAAATTCATGAGTAAATAAGTAAATAAATTTTATAAGTTCTTGCGATATCTTGCCGAGGGAATAACGATCGGTTGAGTTATTTGAAAGAATAGTAAAAGAGGTATTTTCTTCCGTCGTGTCATTTCGGGGTCGGGGTTCGGGGGATACTCCGGCAGGAAGGTGGTACCTTAACTCCTCTATAGCTCGATATCTCGAGAAGCGTCAAAACGATAAAGTAAAGTGCAGTTGGCGCCAAAGTTTCTGGGCCGCCAAGAACGCGTCACGTGGTAAAATAGATGGAATTCTATACGCGTTCGTCCTTGGCACGTTTTCGAAACGGTTTGTTTTCATGGCGGTGAAGTTCCTGGCGCCAGACGTCGCGACGCCAGTTATCTTACTCCGTCTATCGGTATATAGGTATATATATATATATATACGCCATCCAACGCTGGTCCAGAACCCAACCCTCTAAAATCACTCGCAGCTCTTGCTTATGTCGCTATATACGAACTTGAATTCGATTTCAATTTCGATACTCCTTCCTGCAGTCGCGTCTCACTTCTACTTTTTATTTATTTATTTATTTATTTATTTTTTACGAAACGACGTTTTCGAATTCTGTACCGAATGTCGTCGTTATACCCTGCGTAAACAGAATTACTAAACTACTTTGGATTATTTAAATTTAACATTTTTACTACGCGAATAAAAATTTTCAGTCTACAGCAGCAGCAGCAGCAGCAGCAGCAGCAGCAGAGGATTTTGCATAATAATATAATAAATATAACTCTGTTTGGTGTAATACCACGCGCATGCTCATACATACATATCATATATACCTATGATATGGTAAACGGTAAAAGTTTGATTGAGTATAGACCGTTTGGCGTCGGAGTCGAAATCTTCTTCCATTTCACGTACCCACACAAGATCGTGCTATATCGCGTTACCCCCAAAGAATATATATCGAGAAATTTGCTGTCTGTTTTGAGTAAAGAGGCGAAAACGGGAATGTTACAATTCCGGAAAGAACGATGAGTCCAAAAAATAAAAACTGCAATTTTTCATCCCATCATAAACATATCACGAAAATTGAAAGAAAGTTGTCAAATGTTGGTTAGATGAGGTTGTTGCCGGGGCTTGATACGCGAGATATTACAGTGATCGTATTTCAGGACAATATGGTCTTGAATCATTATAATCGAGCCAGGTCCGCAATAGTTGTAAATCATAGTGGAGAATGGTTAGTTGGTGCCATGGCATGGCGGTAGCCATGTGCCAAGGGGAAATTGGTTCGGTGAGGGTCGTTATTGCCGTCCCGGCGTGGATTCTGCGCGTCGAAAATTCTACAGAAATTGATTCTATCCGACAACTGCAGTTTTAAGCTCCGCACTATGCACACGAGTAATTCGCAATCGGACTTCTTCTTTCCATTTCTCTGTAATCTAAACTCACTCCATTTTTTATAACGCCTTCGCGATCCACGAACAAATAACTAATCTTCAATCGCACGCATTTCGTTCATCGAGTCATCCCCTTAACTGATCACTGGATTAAACCTTTTCCTTCGTTATGACGCTTGGAAACATTAAGTCTAAAATTGCGATGGAAACGCTGATCTCTAAACTCCTGTCTCTTGTATGTAAAAGAGATTTCTGCGACCTAGACGACGACTGCAGCGATATATAGGTAAGCAGCGAGGGTTTCTGACGAGCCACTCGACTGTTTGCGCTTATGATTGCTATTTGCCCGACATTGTTCCTCAGCCCTTTTCGAGTTCTATCTCGTAATTTATGCAGGATCGAAATCTACGAGGTACCAAATGCAAACGCAGCATCATCTCTTATTCTCTCCTCTTCTTAGCTGTATATACCCACAACCATCGTCAGCGAGATATTCGCGCAGCAGTTGGATATTGCAGAGACCCTTCCGTCAAGACCCCAGGGATTAAGGTTGAGGTTGCTTTTAATCATCCGGGTGAATATCGCTTTTGAAAAAAAAATAAAAAAAAAAGGAAAACTCCTCAAAGAACAGAGACGACGATGCGTTCATCCTCGCGGGAGCTTTTGCGGTGAAAATAAATAAATAACCGATGATTCTTAGCCCCCCCCGAAAACCGCATCATACGAGTAACAGCTCAAGAGTTCTGTCCCAAACCCCCTAGGACCTCCTCGAGTCAGGTGCAGGCTCTAACAGTTGGCAACAATGCTAATTATCACGCAGTTAATACACGTGACCAAGGGCGTTGCCAAGGCGGTTTAGAAAGGGTTGTGCGAAAACGTGGTCCCAGTCAAGAGGTAAGAATGGGTTTGAGGCGTCTTCATTACCTCGAGAGTTTGCGGATCTTTAGCCCTTCTACTGCCAAACTTTAGATCATATTATAAACAGGAACATTTCTAATTAGTTATTACGTAGGTACCGCGGGTAAAGTTCGCTCCATCATCGTATCGCGATACTCTGCCCTGGGCTTTAACCTCCCGAATAAACAGACTAACAAATTTCAGCCTCGAAAATTTTGGCGATAATTTTACCAGTCGGAAAATGTTTAATTACCTGTTACAACGCGCGATGTACTTTTTGAGGGAAAGTTTTACCACCAGAAAATCCAAATATTATAAACTTCGTAGAGATCGGTGGTAACTTTGCCGGTTTATATCGTGATTTACATTAGCTGACAGGCAAAGTTCATTAGCGATAGAATTTTGGTATTTCGGTGGACAAGTTTTAAGGTCTTGGAATAGTTGACGGGCAAATATTGGCACCGTCGAGTTTACGTAAGGTCAACGACCAGAGAAAGAAGTTTCTATGGACTTTGCGTAAAGGTTTTCCGTTGACTTATGTGTTCAGAATTTTCTCCGAGAGATATTATATAGTGATGTAATTTTTGATTAATAATTTTATTCAATCTTATTTTATCTTCGTTTTTGTTTTATTTTCTACAGGATGGAGGAATCTGCCAGAGGAGTTTTGCAGCAGAAGCAGCGAGCGGAACAGCTGAAGCAAGAGAAAACTGCTCTTACTTTATCCTACGAGGTGAGATTCCCGGTTATTTTAGTTAAAAAATAGCCACTCCGTAAAGTCTACGGGATTTTTTATTTTTTTTTCTTCTCTTTTCTTCGGGTTTTAACGCCGTTTAAAAATCCGATATATCGATTAAAGCTACAGAGTATGGAAAGCATGAAAAGGGATCAAAAAAAAAAAAAAAAATGTGAAGAAAAAAAAAAATAAAAAACCGAAGTGTTATTACACCGTGCGAACTGGCCTCGCCACTTTATGCAATTACGTGCTAAGCTGCTTGAGCATATTTAGCTAGTAGTAAAACCGAGCGTTTTAATTGAGTCGTAATTGAAGCGTTTAATTAAATCTCTCGAAAGAAACGACGCGGCGTGGAATTTCTCTCTTTCTATCTAACATTCGCCCCGATATTAACACCTTCGTCGAAGCCACTCGGAGGCTTATACTGCTGCAGGGTTTCGTTTCATCCAATAAAAGCCAGTTTCTATACTCGTTTACCATATCAACCGTTTATATATCCCTCTTGCTGCAGCTCTTCATCAATCCGGCACCTTACACACCTCTTTTTTTTCATCCGCGATTTTATTCACCGTGGAATAAAAGAGCTCGCAGACTGCACTCTCCTCCGTTCATCCGGAGTCAATTATTCACGCGCTGAATTCGTGCAGTGAATTTAAAAAGGAAGAAAAAAAAAAAACTCTTCGCTCCAGTTTTTCGTTTTCGAGAATGATCACGATCACGGTTATTTAAATACTTGTCAATTATACTCGATTTAGTATACAAAGGAGCGAGAAATTTGCCGGAGAACATCCCTTATCCAAGTACGAACGAAGTAATAGGGCCCTGTGGCTTTCAATTAAATCGGATCGTTCATTTCATAGCTGAGCTGGTCATAACTTCGGGGAAGGAATTCCATTCCATAATCAAAGCACGTAGATACCTATACCCTGCGAACCCGACGGTCTGGTAACTTGTAAATGAAATCCTGTCATCGGTAGGTAGAATAGGTAGAATAGGTAGGTAGGTAGGTACAGGGTTTTGCGGCGATCGAACTTAATGTCGCGCGAGAGGACAATGCTCGGTGCGTAACGGGGCGTGGAACGGCATAACCCTACGTAACGCGTAATAAATTCATGCTATCGCGTTCACGCGCGGTTTGACGCCAAAAGAGTCGTAATTTTGGCCAGCGCGGTAGCTGTTCCCCCACACCCCCCACTTTCGAATCCATAAACTTCGTTGCCTCTCCTGCAGTACAGCCAAAAAACGAATCTCGTTAATTTGTTATCGATATTCCTTCCCGCCTCCGCGTCCCTCACGTCGGGATATTTCTTGGGAATGAATTTTTCGCGAGGATTGAAACAAAAAGGGGGAGAGACACTTCCGAATATTGATATCTGCGGTGTTCTGACGAAACGTCAGAAATCAGACGAGGGGAGAAAAAGAAAGTATATTCCGTGCAGAATAATAACTTATCGGAAAACGTGTTAATTTTGATCTTGGAGGGCAATATGTCGAGAGTCGGTTGTGCAGTGTAACGTTCTATAAAATGAAGAGAAGTGGAAGAGGGTGAAGAAGAAATGAAATGAAAAACAAAAAGAAAAAAAAAAAAAAAAAAAAAGGCGGAGGTTTGAATTCTTTTGAAGTGCAGCATCAATGTGTCGCGAGGTCGGGGGTGGCTGTAGCCGTTCGCTCCCCTCGCCTACTAGAAGACATTAGCGAGGGCTGCAGGGAGTTCGGGTCGGTTGGTACGCCTGTTATAAATCAGGCACACGCTTCCACTATTAGCACCCCTGTCTCTGACAGCTTCGTACCCTAATTTAACGCTAACCGTCTTTCTCCTAATAACGCGTAGCTGCAACGTTATTATAGTTAACAGCGGTGCAGCAAGTGCAGAAAATGTATTATACCTACCTAGAGCTGGCTGCCCTGCCTACTTAGAAAGACCACTTGGCCCCCTCATCCCAGTCCCGAAAAAACCTCCGTTCAAATTCGGGGAGGAAATGAATAAATTATACTTCTTCTTCAAGAAACGTAATTAACTTAATCCCCAGAGTTAACGATATAATTTTCGGTCTGAATCAGGCTCGAGTGCATCAGTACCAAGCCCAAATATCGAAATTACAATTGGAGAGTGAATCTTTGCGGGGTCAACTTCGCGGATTGGAAGCTGCCTGTGCCGGAGAAGTTCACGCAGCTCTAGTCGCCCGATTAGCAACCCTGGAGACAGAGCACGCAGCTTTAGCCCGAGACGCCGACGCCCAACGTCGACAGTACGAACGGTGTTTGGATGACGTCGCTAACCAGGTGGTCCGCGCTCTCCTATCCCAAAAGGTTCATCCGCCTTTTATTCTTCATCGATATATATCGATTCAGTCACAAAGACAAATACCAAAACCAAAGCGCCTTTCCATACGCTTCCGCATATCAAAACCGTCAAAGGGTTCGGGAATCCAGGAAGACATGCATAAACCCCTTACTTATCTCTCCTTCTCTTCTCTTCCCGATTTTCAGGGTCTGAGAGAGGAAATTGGGGCTTTGCAGAGGCGCATTCGGGAGCTAGAAGCCCAAAATCGAGCGCTTTCGGGGCTACTGGCCCAGGCGACGAGTCCTGGTAGTCCGACCGACCTAATCCACGGTATCCTTGAGGCAGGCCCAGCCGCTTTGGTGGCTGCTCTAAGTCTGGACACAGCCTGGGTTCCGTTGGCACGACCGAGGTCTTTGAATCTGCAAATCCCAGTGATGGCAACTGCGAAATGTCGCAGAACCAGGCCACTAGGTAAGCCCGTTCTCGTTTCAGATCGAGGAAGAGCTTCGGGATCATAGGATAGAGTGTAAACAAAACATTGCTTCTCGTTTCTCTCAGGTCAGAAACCTTCGGAAGAAGAGGGTAGCGAAAGTCCAGAGAGCGGTAATAGGGACGAGGGGTATTCCACGATGTCTAGTGACGTTCAGGGCGAAGGAACTCGCCAAGAACCAGCCCGTGGATTGGAGGATCTAAAGGAAGCGACGGATGAAACTGAGGCCGACGTTTCTCCCGATGCTCGTTTGGTTACTCTGGACGCTGGCGATCCGGATGTACTTTTTCTACCGCTTAATCTAACCGTTGGACTTAATCCTAGACACAGTTATCCACCTACCAAAGATCTACTTCCGTACCAGCACGTTATGCGCAGCTTTTCCGACAGCCATCTTTGCCTAAAATTAACCACCACGGCTAGCCTATCTCCGTACAATATTGCTAGTCCTGCTGGATCTTCCGTTCTACTTGTCGAAGAAGAGGGATGGGATGCTGAATACGTTCAACAGTGGCTGAGGTGAGTAAAAAACGTCGTTATTACTCCTAAATGACTTTTTTCTTCAGTCCTGGCTACATTTGAATCAGAATAAAGCACACTCAGTGATCATACTCGAAATGTCCAGGTTGGACGACACTCGTAGCGCCCAGCAACACCGTGATTTATTAGAATTAGAATACGACCGAGCAGAGCTTGAGGACTGGAGCTTTTCTCTGTCCACCGAAGACTTGGTTCAGGCTGATTCGACGTGGAAAGAACCGGCCGTTACTCCAGCACTGCCGGCTATCAAGGAACAGAATCCTTTGGAACTTGAGGAGGATGCTAACGAGTGTCTATGGAACGGTGCTAGCTACCTGGCAGACAGAGCTGGCGGCGAGTTGGTGAGTTTAGAAAATTTGAAGACAAGAATTCCCAGAAATTTGACGCTGAGAAAAATGTACAATTTCCCTTCTTCATCTCAGGTCGCATTACTCATGGATGCGAGAACCAGCGGACCATGGCCCTACGCTTCTAGTCCCGGGGCGTCTTGGAGCAGTGAAGAAGGCGTCCCAGAAAATTCCAGCAAAAGATCTTCCGCGGCTCTTTCAGGCTGTAGCGACGATCCTGACTCACCTTCGGTGGGGACAGATTTTACCCGTGATTTTTACAGACTCGTTAAATTCGAGAGCACGAAAAGCTTAGCGAGCACATCGTCGAGGGGTGGTAAACCGCCTGATAGAGAACAGGCGTTACAAAATGTCCTTTCTTTTATCGCTGAGCAACAGATGTACCTGGCGGAATTACCGCATCATTGTCACGACGTTGCGACCGACCCTCCGCCTCCCAGCGAAGGTGAGAAAATGAAAATTTTTGGTTTTGGTTTACAAGTTTTATATTCTTTTTTTGTTAGTTTTGTCGGTTTTACCGGTTAACCAGATTCGTAAATGTGTCTAAAAAAAATTGCAGCGATCGCAGCGTGTCCTGGACCGCAAAACGAGCGAATTTCCGAAACAGTTGAGTCGAGTATCGACCACGAAAACAGTGGACATGAAAATGGGCTCGAAATGGATCCGGGCGATGATATCCTTGAACAAATCCACGTCCCTCCTCTGGCGCCTGATGAGAGGGTGATCAGCGCTGTGGCTTGCAACGGCGGAATTTCCTACACTACAGTCGCTCCTTCCGAGTTAGGAGCTGTTCCTGAAGAAGATGAGGAAGCGGCGACTTCCTCAACTCCTAGCACCGTCGTAAGTAATAAATTTTTTTTTTTCTCAAATTTCTACAAAATAATATCTACATATTCATTTTCTGACATTTCTTTACCAGGTCAGTCCTGCCAGGGCTCCACTTTTGGTCGAAGGAAGAGATCGCACGTTAAGTTTTCACGAGAGAGCTACTTCCAAAGACGTGATTGACGAACTTAACAGAATGATACGAAAGGGGGAAGACCATCCGGCTTCGCAGGACGCGGCGCAAACAGTTTTAGAAAAACTTGATCTTGCCTGCTGCTGTCCAACCGGATGGGTCCACGTCGAGCGAGACATCGACTTTACGGATCCGAAGGTACTTCCGTTAAAAAAAATCTGTATTTATTTATTCAAGTAAAATCGATTTCTGATAAATTAAGGAAATTATCGAATTGCAGATTGTTAAAATTAATCGAAATTTTAGGCAAGAGCTAATTTGCTGGACGTTATGCTGGCGAGCAGCGAAAGTTCGTCTGCAACATCGAGCAGCGGATCAGCGGGTAGCGATTCCGGAGACGAACCACCAGACTACCGTCATCTTCACAGGCTACATCGATACCGACGACAAAAAAAAGGTAAATATCTTACTGTCCAGAGTTATCGCTTGCTGCTAGCAGCCTCCCCTTTCCTATGGTTCTTTCATCTTTTTTCCTCTTCTCTTCTTTCGCTTTTCACCATCATTTTTCACCGTACAATTTTTTTAAATTTTTTTTTGAATTTCATTATTTTCGCATAAAATTTTAATTTGCGATTTCGAATTTTACACGCTTTTGCTAACTGGGGATCTGCGAATAGCTCGACGCCTTTGCTAATCACGTTTTCTGGGTTTTCACTCTTGGGCTTGAACATTTTTTTCTCGATTATCTCTGGTTTTTTATGGTTTTTGGCTTTTTGTTTTTCAATACTTTTATACTCAAGTCTGATGGGAAAATCTGTGCTCGAGTATATTATTTACAGCTTAGTAATAAGGTGAAAGACTTATAGTTCTCGCTAGCTGCTCTCGCTGTACATACATAGCCACTCGTATTTTCTGTTCAGATGGTAGCTCCTGCGCGCTCTGCTTTGATTGTCACAAGAAAAGCTACGTAGTTCGGCTTAGTGATGATCAATTTCTCTAACTTTGTGGAAGTGACGTTGATTTTCTTTATGTTTTTGAAAAACAACAACAAAAAAAACAAAAAAAACAACATTTTTTTTTGTTTCTATTTTTGAAAACTGACCAAATCGTTTATTAGAAAATTTATTTGCCAAATTAACCACATAATCTGAAGATTTGGATCAATTATTTATACGTATAAAATACAAGAAAAAAAAAACAAAAAAAAAAAAGAAAAAAGTCTGTTATTTCAGAAGTTTCTCAGTTCACATATGTATTCACATATTATACTAACAGACCTTAATCCCGATCACGGAGATGTAACGAATTTATTGAATACAAAATAGAACAAAAAAAAAAAAAATAGATTTTATCCAAAAGATTCAATACTTGAAAAAAAAAAAAAAAAATGATAGTCTAAGTAAAGCAAAAAATTAAGATTTCTGAATCCTCAGCTAGAACTTTTCGACAAAAATCATCCAGCAAAGCGCGAATATAGAATTGGCTAACGAGACTTTTCATTACCTTTGAAACTTGTGTAATCATCGGAGATACTATAATCGAGTATGCGAAGAAAGTAGATTGTCGGTCAAAAATTGAAAGTAAATTTTTTTTTTTTATCTTGTAAAAATTGAAACTAGATATGGAAATTTTTTTCATGCCTATAATTCGAATGCAAAATTGGAGCCGAGTTGAAGTTTTGAATTTTAAAAGCTCTGGACAGTCAAAATTGCGAATTCATTTGAGACGATTTCGAATTTTCGGAAACGTTTGAGTTCAGTGTATCAAAATTGGGAAAGATCGGAATACAGATAGCTAAAAACTGTCGAAGAATCCGAAAATTTAATGGAGGGACACAAAGCTCAATGTGAGAATTTCGAGTTCCGGAGTCTTAGCCTTTCGGATTTTTGAACGTTCAATGTTTTTCGATTCGAAGTTTTTGAAATCAACTATGCAAACATTCGGGGAAATACCTTTTCTACAAACTTAAAAATTCGTTGAAATTGATGGTCAAGTCATTTTTCGACCGGAACAAAGACGATGAAAATTTAAAAAAAAAAATTAAAACCAAAAATTGTCCAGATCTTCAAAATTTTCATAAAAAAAATCTTTCAGTTGATCCGAATAGTGTCTCTGAAACGAAAAACTAAAAAAAAAAAAAAAAAACAGAATCCTCGCACCAATTTTGTAAAAAAAGAAAAAAAAAATTAAATAAAAAAAATGGTTACATCTCCGTCAAGGCAATAATTGAACGAGCCTTTCGGAGTGTCATATGTCGAACGAAGGGAGATTAACTTTAACAAAAGAATTAGTTAAAAGGCTAAGCCGAGCTACCCTGTGTCTGCTAGAGCCGGTATAGGAGAGCAAGTGGTCTGAGGCATGTTGACCTGCTGCTTGGTTTCCCAGCCTCCGCGGCCCAGGCGCACCGAGTTCTACGTCTGCCAAATTCGTGGGGTGCAACAAGACCCTCGATAATCGGCCGTGATGGCTTCTTCGTTCGGTACGGGGACAAGGAGCGAGAAGCTGTCGCCACTTTCGATTTCTTAAACGAAATCACCATCTCATCGCCGGCACCATCTCCAACCGATTCAAACACCAGCCTTTTGGACCTCCTCGATCATTCTCCAACCGATAAGGACCAGAATCTAATGAAGCTTTCGCCTTTATAATTCGGTAACGATCATCATCGTCATCATTTCCGAAATATAATATATATATAGAATATAGTATATATAAAAATTGGCGAATCGAGACTATTTTAAGAGAAATTTTTGTTTTTATTTTTTTTTTTTCATTTTCTTTTCTTTTCTTTTTCAAACACGACGACATAATATTATATGCTTCGAGATATATATTATTAACTAAAAATCTTTTTTTACATGTATATGCTGTACTGAACTCTATCCCCTAATCCGTGGATAATAATATATGTATATAAATGTTCGATAGGGTGTATAAACAAAAAAAAAATCATAAAAAACAAAAAATTTCATTATTATTATTATTATTATTATTATTATTATTATTATTATTATTATTATTATTATCCGAATAGATACTTCGAATCTGTTGTTTGATATAAATCTGCAGAAACTCATAACGCTTGCAGAGATCTGAGGAAAATTTTTCTAAGAATTCTTTCAAATCGGAATTACTAAGGTTTGTAGTTTTTTTTTTTTTTTTTTAATTTCATCATACGCGTTTTTACTTGGAAGCAATTTTTTTCTTTCTTTTACTTTGATGTTTTAACTCGAATTTTTGAGCAGATGTAATTATCGAAAAGTTTTTGCTGCAGCATATAAGTTTTAACTAGATTTTGAATTTTAAAACTCGTAGGAGCTTTTTTTCTATTTTAGTATGATATATAAAAGATCTGAGAGTTTAAGATTTCAGGTTCAAATGCTGCTGATTCCGGAAAGGTTATTGAAAACTCTGCTCGATTTTAAATATACTGAACGTAATTTCTATTCCTAAACTCGAATGAGACAAAAATCTAATGTCGTTTTGAGTCATTTTTTCGAGATTTTTTTGTTTCTTTTACCAAATAACCAAACTTTTCGGGACAAGGAATAGAAAAGATTACCCTGTTTTCCTTATTTTTCCTTTTCTTTTAATTTTTTTCTTTATTCTTTTGGAATTTATTCTCGCAGCCAGAGATCCGTAAATGAAAAATAATAAACGTACGAATTAGATACTGGCTGTTTTTTTTTTTGCCCTGACGCACCGCGGTAACGCGAAAGTCGGATAGCCGGAGAGCCGTTTCCCGTAATTTGAGATCAGGTAAAGAATTTGCTAGTTGAAAATTTGAAGTACCTACCGAGGGATTTTTAATTAATAAAATCCTAAGATAGTACCAAATTCCGCGACCACTTTTAATCTCGTTATTCAAACGATTAATTTGATTATAACGAACAAAAGTACATGATCGATGAATTACACAGAATATGTTATTTTTTTTTCTTCTTTTTTCGTTTCACATGTCGAGAACTACCTATTCCGTGTATTATTTAACGATGAAAGATGAAAAAATAAAATAAATAAATAAAAAAATTGGCAAGAATCACCAATTAATCGTAATGATCGCGTATTATTATTATTATAATCATCGTTTGTAAGTAGATATGCTATACGTGTATAAGTTATAACCCCATACAAAGCACCTCTGGTGCAAAAACCTTTCGCCAAGTACGTTAATTCTTAAACTACCTGCAAAAATGCATTCTCCTTCTGAAAAAAGTCTTGAAATCAGATCTTCCTTCCGAGAACATGACATTACTTTGATACAAGTCATACCTACATCACGTGAAATAAACATTTCAATTCATATATAAACGAAAAAAAAATTGGAGTACGTGGTACTTAGGCGGGCTAATGTCAAAATTCATATTTTCGTGGTTTAATTTATAGGTTCTTATACTTTTCACGAAAAAGTTTTTTCATTTTCATTTGAAATTAATTCTTGATCGTACATACGTTTGAAATCACCTCCATATAGTCAGCCCTTCATTTGTTGTAAATTAATTAATTATCTTCACAATCGTTTGTCGGTGACTGATGGACTGATCCGTACGTTGAACGGTAATCCGTTGATTAGAAACCGATTTTTTTAAATAAGCCTAAGGAATTTCTTTAGTTAGCCCCCCGATCGTATAAGAATAATGATCGATGAATGAGATTTATTTCACGAAAAATTTTCAGGACAACCGCAAGCCAACACAATAGATGAATAGTCAATGGTACTGCCACGACTGACTAACGACAAATCGTCGCGTGAATCGGCAGATTAACCGAGGAATTTTATATCGCATGTGCAACTCACCGATCTGGATATCTGGATACACGGCTAGGTCTTCGGGAACGATGAATGCGTATATATCCAATATAATCCTTTGACGGGGATGAGAGCTAAAATGGGGCACTACACTGCGAATATATTATACGTATGAATATCATACGGTGTATAGATTTTAAAAACACTTCACTTTCACAGGGGGGAGGGCTCCAGATGAGAGGGTTGAATTTAGGGAAAACTTCACTCACTGCCTGAACTTTTATTTATTTAATTAGCTACGAGATCTAGAAGAATATTACACTGCACTGCAAATGTATTATATGCGTATGGATTCCATATTGTGGGCAGAATTTCAAAAACACTGTATTTTCATTATACATTCAGATGTTATTCATTATTATAAAAGGCTTTGTTTTGTGGCTCACTATTTTATATTATTTTCCATACCGCGACAGCTCCTCACTGGCACTGTGCAGTACAATTGGAAAAAAGTCTACCGCTTGACTCTCCGACTCACTATAAATAAAGTTTTTATTCCGATGATTCTACTACGATATGTTTACCAATTGAAATATTTATATTTTTATGATAATGCAATAGACATTTTTACCAACGAATGAACAATAGAGAGGACGCTGGGCATCGTTGTGCACGCACGGCTGCATGTAAACAAACTTAACCTTGACACGAATTTTTATTCCTCCGCGCTTCGACGAATTATTATTTCTCTGTTAATCCCGTGATTATTAAACCTATACATTTAATACAACAACCATTTTTTGAATGCAAAAATTTCGACTCGACTGAAAATTAATAATGCCGAAGCTGTAAATAGTGTTCGGGAGATTGACCGCACATTTATATACTTGGGAGTATTTCGAATTTGCCGTTCGAGTGCACACGTCAACGATCTTGACTTTAAATGAAATCTTATTACCCGACGATACAACGAATTTCATAAATATTTCAAATTTCACAATATTTTTTCACGATATCACTGAAGAACTACTACAAACCTTCTGACTACAATAAACTGTAGAGAAAACTTTTACCGGGGTGTGAATTGCCACGCTCGACACTTCGCCGACACAATATGGCCAACACAACCAAACTTTATTCCGACCTCACGAATATGTATAACCTACATTTTTACTAGCCGATTCGATTCACTTTAATCAACACCCGAATTAGTCGTACTTACGATAAATTCAAACACTAGCCGTATACGATCGTTGATAAATCGCCGCTCTAATTTAGATTCGCGTGAGGAGAGCAAACGCGAACTTGTTGCATCCCCCGTCCGAAGACGACTGACTGGCGAGCTGCGGAGGATCGCCTCGGTAGTGTTACGCTACCCCCACTGATAGATGGTAGCACGTCGCCATAACCTGTGCATATTGTACACATTTTTTGGCGGGCGATGATTGGAGGTTACATATCAAATTAACAAACGAGTAGGGAATGATTTTAGCGGAATGTGGAGGTGGCGTCGCTTTTACCGTTGCCACATTCCGCTAAAATTATTTCCTACTCGTTTGTTAATTTAATACTTAACCTCAAACCATTGCCCGCCAAAAAATACATACAATAGGCACAGGTTATCGCGACGTGCTACCATCTATCAGTGGGGGGTAGCGTAACACAACCGACGCGATCCTCCGCAGCTCGCCAGTCAGTTGTCTTCGGACGGACGATGCAACAAGTTCGCGTTTGCTCTCCTCACGCGAATCTAAATTAGAGCGGTGATTTATCAACGATTGTATACGGCTAGTGCTTGAATTTATCGTAAGTACGACTAATTCGGGTGTTGATTAAAGTGAATAGAATCGGCTAGTAAAAATGTACGTTATACATATTCGTGAGGTCGGAATAAAATTTGGTTGTGTTGGCCATATTGTGCCGGCGAAGTGTCGAGCGTGACAATTTACACCCCGGTAAAAGTTTTCTCTATAGTTTATTGTAGTCAGAAGGTTTCCTACTCGCTATCGAATGGCAGAGAATGTAATTCTTCAGTGATATCGTGAAAAAATATTGTGAAGTTTCAAATATTTGTGAAATTCGCTCTATCGCCGGGTAATAAGATTTCATTTTAAAGTCAAGATAGTTGACGTGTGCATTCGAACGGCAAATTCGAAATACCCACAAGTATGTAAATGCGCGGCCAATCTCCCCAACACTATTTACAGCTTCGGCATTATTAATTTCCAGTAGAGTCGACATTTTTGCATTCAAAAAATGGTTGTTATATTAAATGTATTGGTTTAATAGTTCTGTTAGCAACAGAGAAATAATAATTCGTCGAAGCGCGGAGGAATAAAAATTCGTGTCAAGGTTAAGTTTGTTTACATGCAGCCGTGCGCGCACCACGATGCTCAGCGTCCTCTCTATTATTTATTCGTTACTAAAAACTTCTATTTTATTGGCATAAAAATATATATTTCAATTCGTAAACATATCGTAGTAGAATCATCGGAATAAAAACTGTATTTATAGAGAGTTGGAGAGTCAAGTGTGAGGAGCTGTCGTACGGTATGGAATATAATATAAAATAGTGTGCAAAAGAACGAAGCCTTTCATAATAATAAATATCATCTGAATGTATAATGAAAATACAGTGTTTTTAAATTCTGCCCACCATATGGAATCCATACGCATATAATACATTTGCAGTGCAGTGTAATATTCTTTTAGATCTCGTAGCTAATTAAATAAATAAAAGTTCAGGCAGTGAGTGAACTTTTCCCTAAATTCAACCCCCTCATCTGGAGCTGTCCCCCTCACCCCCCCTCCCCTGTGAAAGTGAAGTGTTTTTAAAATCTATACACCGTATGATGTTCATACGTATAATATATTCGCAGTGTAGTGCCCCATTCTAGCTCTCATCCCCATAAAAGGATTATATTGGATATATACGCATTCATCGTTCCCGAAGACCGAGCCGTGTATCCAGATATCCAGATCGGTGAGTTGCACATGCGATATAAAATTCCTCGGTTAATCTGCCGATTCACGCGACGATTTGTCGTTAGTGTAAGCAGAGAAGCCGTTCTATACGAACTGTCTCTTTATCTTCCTCTTCCTCTCCAAGTTTCTTTACATCGCGTAGCGTGGCGGTGCCATTGACTATTCATCTATTGTGTTAGCTCGCTTTTTTACTGAAAATTTTTTGTAAAATAAATCTCAATTATCGATCATAATTTTTTCTACAACAATTTGCTGATTCACAATAGTTATTCAATTAATTCTATATATTTCGTTGTTTAAGTTTCATAACACGATTATAATCTTCCAAGTTTATCTCGTTAAATCCGTGAAATATGACCCCAGCAAATGAACTTGCAAACACATACCGTTATCACCAATTAGTAGGGCTGTTCACGATATATTGCAGCGCACTCACAGCCGTCCACACGTATTCTTAGAATTATTTTACATCGACTTTGAACTCCTTGAAATCGATATAGGTATAATTATTTCGACTCGCGATAGCGGAAAAAACTCTGCATCGCGGGTGATCACTTTATTATAAATTATATACGTTTATAAAGACAAATTGTTGCTCGTCGACACGTGGGTAAATCTACGTATTCCACGTTGATTAAACATCATTGAAATGCGTCAGGGTTAACCGTACATAATTCGTGTTACATTCCTTGATTCCTTGTATATCAAATGACACCATTATTTATATATCTTCAGTCAAAACGTCGAAATGGATCAAATGTAATACGATCGGGGGACTTACTAAAAAAAACAACGCCAAAATTTTATCATTTCTGTTAGGCTTATTTAAAGAAAATTGTCGGATTACCGTCCAACGTACGGATCAGTCTATATATCATTCACCAACAATTAACGACCGACAAACGATTGCAAAGACAATTAATTAATTCACAGCAAATGAGGGGCGAGTTATGTTGAGGTTTTGAAATCGGCAGCATGCCAGCGAATAGAATATCTTAAATCAACGCTAGCCCTAAACGATGCATCATCGATAGCTACTGACTTCCATACTTGGTAGGTCTCTGCTCTCTTCGTAGCCTAGCGAAAACCACTCTTTATTAATTTCTTGCGCATAGGTTTAAGTCTAAGCGATCTGACTGAAGAAGGAGATGATGCAAAATTCGTGATGAAAACTGGTGTTCTAAACGCGTTGATTAATCATATCTCAGGTCTCCGTCCTCCGATTCCATCGAGATAGGGCTTGAATGAAAGCTTATCATGGCTACCCGGTAAAAACAAAAAAAAAAAATATCGTAGAATTTAAAATATCAAATTCACTGAATTTTTATTAGCAATTTTGTGTTGATTTATAAAATGAGTCTCCGGTAACTGATATTCAAAAAAAAAAAAAAAAACAGATTATTTTGAAACAGTCGCGTTGAATTACAACGAAATACCGTAAATATGTCTTCCTGTGAACTATATTTTCTGTGTAAATAATAATATTTTATGTCACACGTGGTAAATCGCGAATGAAAACGACAGACTGCGAGATACGTGAATAGTTTAGATATTAATTGGGTTACGATAAGTTTTTTTTTTTTTTTTTTTCTTATTTCTCTTTTTCTTTTTTTATTTTGTTATTTCCCCCTTCGTGTTTTTTCGACAACCATATATAGATATAACCGAGGGTAAAACAGTCTGATTGAAGATATTGCAAAGGTTTTACCTTGATGTCAAAAAAGCAAAAACCAAAAAATAGGAAAAAAAAAAAAATTAAACGAATGAATAAAATAACCAAAATATAAAATGGCTTCCAGACGTGTACATACATTATATACGTATATATTGATTATACATTACGTATACATACATACTGTATTCTATATGTATTCATTATCATGATATATGTATTATACAATAATGATTGTATAATATGATAGCAATGATATAAGAGGAATTTTTCGGAACAGTGCCTACGAAAAAAGAAAAGGAAAAAAAAAAAAACAAGTATTTCATGTCTATACATATGTATAATAGTTCATATATATCTACATCGATTACAGGGTGGAATTGAAAGAAAGAATTAAAGACAGAAAGAAGAAAACACGAAAACGAATTACTATAAGTACGCTATACATATATATTAATTAATATATACGCGGTAGTTGAGCGTTTCGTATTTCTGTTAATATTTTATTTTATTTATTTATTTATATTCTTTTGTAAATTTTTATTTTTTATTTTTTGTTTCTAACCACGTTTGCAATAGTTTGAATATAGATTTGTAACTGAAGATTACCGAGTTCTTAGTTATCAAAAATAAACGTGATTCTTGCGTGCTCAAGCCTGTGTTTAAAACTTCCAAAAAAACCAAAAACAAAAAACAACAGAAAACAAAAATAACAAAAAAAAAAAACAAAAAAACAAAAAAAAACTGAGCTTAGAGAACGTAAGTATAATAGGTCTGTGTACAGTAGGATTAAATATAAGTCTGGGAAATTGATTTTATAAATAATTGAAAAAAAAAAAACGAACAAACAAACTAAAATATATATATACATATATATAGGTATATACCTATGTAAGACGAAGAAGCAAAAGAATTATAGAGAACACATAAAAAATTATAGTACTTTATTTTCGCCAATTATTTTTTAATCGTGATCGTTATTAAACATTGCGTACAACAATTACCATGCCATATATACGGATCGATATAATGAAAAGTATCATTTAAAAAACTGAATAATTGTGTGAAAAGAATCGAATGGAAAACTAAAAAAAAAAAAAAAAGAAAAAAAACGAAAAGAAGTTGGAAAGTGTGAGATTGGTATATATAAAAAGTATGAAAACCAAACTTGTAAATAATTAATCAGGTTATATCTTTCGATTAATATTGTACGAGACAAGCGGGAATTGAAAAACCGAAGAAAAATTGAAAGGAAAAAGAAAAAAAAAAAATTAATAAAATTGTATTTGAACGTAAAAACTAATTGCGTAGATAGATATGTTACACTAGATATATATACGTATATATATATCGTGTTAGATGATATAGAAATCAATTAACGGGTTTCAAAGTCAACACCGCACCATGAACTTATCTCACGCACTATAACGCGAATAAATAGAATGTATAAGGTATAGATATATACCTACGAAGGAAAACCTGCAGATGCGCGTCTCAAAATTTCATTTATGGTATATATATATGATAATATTTGGTTATTTATTATATGATATTAGAAAAAGAAGGAAAACGAAGGAAAATAAACAATATGTACAATACAATACATACATATGCATATAAACATCCGTAATAATATGAGATACATAATACGAATATACCTATATATACGATATAATTTACGATAAAATTATTATGTATATCAGGAAATTTTTTTTTTATGTACCTATGGGTAAAATCGTATAAAAAATTCATTATTATTATTATACGTAATTATTAAATTAAAAATTGTCACAAGGATTATCAATTATTTCTGACGTGAATAATCAGAGAGAGAGAGAGAGAGAGAGAGAGGAGAGATTGAAAAATGAAACAAAAAATGATACATGAAAAGAAAACAAAAAAAAAAAAACAACAAAATCCGAATTCGATAAGAATAAATTGACAGGTAATATATATATAAATAATAAATATATATCCTATAATCACAGCACTCGAAGACATGAATACTATATATATATATATATACTATAGGTGCATGTATTATAGGTATATATGTATACATATATATAGAATATAATAATAATATTATTAATAATATTTAGCTCCCGAATGATAACACGATAATTGTACATAGAATGTATTATAGTACGAGTAATTCGACAGATGTAAGTTATCTTCTCTTGAACTTAATAAATAATGACAATATATAAAAAAAAAAAAAAAAAAAAAAAATTCTTTCTATATTTTTTCCATTCACTGTAGGTCATTTTCGAATTTTATCGCTCTCATGGGCTCGAATGTCTCTAAATAAATAAAAAATAATGTAGCCAAAAGCTCAGCCGCCTAGCTCAATCCTTAGTACCTCCCCAAAACTGTTCAATTTCCCCATTTGAATAACATATTATAAGGATTTTGGTACTTCGCGGTTAATAGTTTTCTCCAATCGCTGCAGTATCGCTGCAAAAAAAAAAAAATCTGAAACATAATTGAGTTAATTATGGATGGATATATATTAGATTTTTTCGATTTTATAAAATGGCGAAAGAAGTTAAAACTTTTTTTTTTTCTTAAAATAATTTTATTTCATGTATAGGTATACGTGTACATGTAATATACATTGAACATTTAAGTTAACTCTTACAAATGATCACATACGTAAAGTAACTTTTTTTTTTTTGTTTTTTTTTTTTTCGTTTTATGGTAATGTTTTTATATCAATTCGTGAAGCGCGTAAAACAAACCGAATAATAAAATAAATAAGTCAAAAATTCATAGTGATAAAAAATGGAATAAAAATGATACGCGTCGCGAGCTTATGTACCGCATATACGAGGGATGCATATGCTCAATTATGATTATAGCAAAGTATAACTGTACACTGTCGATTATAGGCATGCTTACATACGAATTATACATGTACATACATAGGTATCTATGTATCAAATTGAATAGATATAACGTGAATTATACGGTTGAAAGAAAAAAAAAAAAAGAAGAAATTGTTGAAAAAAAAATAAATAAAATATTCGCTGCAGAAACTGTTAAGAATTATTTTAACCGGAAGGAATATCTGCGTGTCATATGCAATTTGATTAAAAAAAAAAACAAAAAAAAAAATTACCGGACTTCTTGTACAGGTATGAGGAGTTCCACGTGAAACCGAGACGGATACGACCTGACGATTTTCGATTTCGATCAAAAAAAAAAAAATGTTTTTTTTTTTTTTTGCGTTACTTTTTCCAACCCAAAATCGTACCTCAAACCGTTTTACAATTGCACCCATTTGTTTCGATTTATAAATCAACGAATATCGCTGAGTTATCATATTTCACCAAGCATCACATTTTTTATTTTTTTTTCGTTTTTTCTCAAAAACGTCGTGACCGAGGACGAAAATGGGCCCCATATACAAAATAAAAAAAAAAACTGTACCATCGATCTGCAGTAAATTTGATGACTTTTATTATTGATTCGAATAACACGACACAGCATGTATATACATATAAACGTATATAAATTATGTATAATTCCTTTTTCTTTCTTTTTCTTATCTACGTCTTAATTACTATGTGTATAAAAAGCCTGACGAAAGTAATTTTTTTTTTTTTTTTTTCCATAAGTTACAATTGCGATCCAACCCGCACCGTGCTATAGTTTGAAGAAGAAAAAAAAAAAAAAAAAAAAAAAAAAAATTATAACGATGATAGTTATAATCGTAATAACAGATTTGTTCGTGCGTGTATTTTCTATATCTTATATCTATGCTTATTCTTGAATGGTTTATGTTCCCTTTGTGCAGTCGTATATATGTATATGTATACGTATACGTGCAATCATCTTTATGTATGTAGTTGGAAATGAAAATCGTACAGGTGTTGTGCGGGAAATCAATTTCCACAAAGTAAAATAATTCAGTTTCACACAATGTGTATCTGAAAATGCAGTGCGACAGGGTTGATGCGTGTATACTTGTTTATTTAACTTTGTTCATTCTCCCTCTTTTTCTTCTTCTTCTCCTTATTCTTCTTCTCGGTATTATTATCCTTCGTATTCGTTCATTTTTTCAAATTACACTCTGTATCCTCTTCGGTCGTCGTTCCTGATCGAATTGGCCAAACATAACCCGAAGATTATGCCAACCAACTGTGGATAAAGAAAAAAAAAAAAAGAATAAAATATCGTTAAATTAAACTCGATACGCAAATTTTCATTCAAAAAAAAAAAAAGAAATCGTTTTTTGTTTTTCTAATACAATTTTAGTCTCTATATATTTTACGTGAATCTTACCTCGGTTGCAGCGACGCCCATCAAAACTCCACCGATTGTTGTAGTGAACTTCGATAGCCATTCAATCAATTTCGGAACACATCCATCTGTGTAAATACCCGTTGTGCAAGCAGTGTTTTCTGTTTGTGAATTACCGCAACAACTCCATGGGATCGTGCTGTTTCCGAGAGCGTTAAAATCGTTGGATGTTGTAACACCACAGCAGCTAATCTGTTGAGGAAATAATTCAAATTCAAAATTTATAATTTATGACAAGATTTCTAAAATACCATAGAGCTATGTATAGGGCTGCGTTCATACAATGGGGTGAGAATAGAAATTCATTTTCGATTTTTCATACGTCGTTGAATAATTTTTTTTTTTTTTTCTTTTTTTTTTCTCTCCAAACTTACGCCACTCTGTACGGTGTCCACAATCAAACGGTCAGTTTCGCTCTTCCAGTAGTTGTTGAAGACCTTTTCACGGTATGACTCGATCATTTCAGCCTTTGTAGTTTCGGTCTTTAAGTTGCTGCTCAGAACGAAAGCCCAGACACCGATTGCGATTGTAACGATCAGTAGGGTCAGCAGGAACACGGCATACTATAAATTAAAATAACGACGGTTTATCGGCTGGATATATAAGTTTCACGCTTTTATGAACACGAAATTCTGCTCTTTTTTTTTTGGTCATTTTTGATTATTATTATTTTCTTATTTTTACATATACTTACGGTTACGATCATGCAGTGACTTTCCCGAATCGCACCACAGCATCCGAAGAATGAGATCACGAATACTATAGCACCAATTATGATGAAAGCGATCGCTGGCGAGCGGACGATATCGCTAACTTTTTGATAATCGGTCAATTCCAAATGTACCCAGATTCCAACCGATAGGATCGCTATTCCAATTAGCTGTGAACAGAGAACAAAAATTAATGAAATAAAATGAAGGAAATTAGATTTAAAATTTTGGAAATACAAATCAGGCAGAGAGACGTCGTTTAGTACTTGGCTCAAGACTAAAAATAACAATTACAATTTCGTACTGACGAGGACTATTCGTTTTTATTTTTCGATACGTGAATCAACTCAAGAATACTAAAAATCTAGTTTCTGCAGCTCGAATTGAATTCAGTTCGGTTCGTTTTATTTGGTATCAAGCCAAGTTCCAGTATCATTTCTCAGATTTTATAAATAAAAGAACAGTCTTTTGGTTCTTGAAATTGATATCAACGGAGTGAATTTTCATAGTCTGATTCATTCCGAGGCAATTTAAGCCTCGGATTAAGAGCCAAACAGGATAAAAATCCTGCATATATATTTCAATTATTCATATACTCGTCTCAACTTCAGTTCGTGGAACAAATATACTTGATTATTATATACGGGAAGCGGTATATAATCGTTCCTTGAAAAATATCAAACCACAATGTGTTTCCTGTATGATTATACAACTGCAGTTGTCACAAAGCGGTATTCGCCGTTGTAGATATACGTACAGTAGGTATATACGTCGGAAAAAGATATTTCTTGGATTTTTAAATACATTCAGAATAAAATAATCATCATTACATATTCTATAATCATCGAATTACTTTTTAATCGTCATTTTTTAGCTTCTGAATATTTATTTTTATACCTATGTACATACATGATATTATGTACTCCAAGAAAAATCTGTAAGGGTGCGAAATTATTGTTCGCTATTTTCCTTGAAAAACAGAAGGAAAATCGATAAAATAATGAAAAGAAAAAATGCGGTCACAAGATATAGACCGCGCGTGTTTTGTAAATGTTTTTTCAAACTCCTATATTATACAGGTTTGAGTCTATCTGCTCTGACTCATTTCATACGATAAGACGTCTCTCGTTGTATAGATAAGAGGTGTGCTGTGGTTTTTCCCCCATATTTGTAGGCCACTTGAGAATATCGTTGTCCAATATAAATTTAACGTTTCGGTATACAGGGTGTCCCAGAACTAAACGTCAAAAATGAAAGGTGTCCTAGAGGAGGTCGAACCGAGTAAATTCGCCCGAAGAACATCGGGTCTGCGAAGTCGCGTTCGCGAGATATCGCGAGTTAAAAAAAAGTAGCGCTTTGCGTCGCGTCGCGGCGGCGCAAAGCGCTACTTTTTTTTCAACTTGTGATATCTCGCGAACGCGACTTCGCAGACCCGATGTTCTTCGGGCGAATTTACTCAGTTCGACCTCCTCTAGGACACCTTTCATTTTTGACATTTAGTTCTGGGACACCCTGTATACATGGATGAAACTATTCGAGTTCTATCCATACCTGACGATCGAAAGATACGAATTGGATCGATTTTTGATAAGGCTAATCGGGCAGCTTTGAGGCGTTGAATAATAGTTTCATCACTGTAGCCTGAAAATGGTGGGTCTTAATTTTTCCACTTTATCGAAAACACTTTCAGCCTTAAGCGAGGCTGAGGATATATATTTATATTCTTTTTTTATTATCTTGAACATACATAGCAATGTATATATGGCAATGTTTAATCAACCGTATTAAAGGCGTGGCTAAAAAAAAAACCGCTGCAATTACTAATGTTTCCTTTTTTAAATAACTGGATACATGTGTACCGTGCTTCGAAACTATAGGCCTTGGCAAGAACTCTAACTCTTATCTAATGTCATTAATCTAACACAAGATAAAAGTTATCGCTGTGACTAAAACAACCAACACAACAAACTCCTATACATATATCTATACAGTCGTGGGTTATTTATTTGAAAAAAAAATAAAAAATAAAATACCATGAATAACGCCTATTAATAATATATAACAAAGAATGTTAACTCGCGCGTAGCGTATGTCAAGTAATTAGTATACTTGGCGCGAGACTCTACCGAGTCTCTTGATCGGTATTCTGACAAGGCTGAAGATTTGCCATAAGAGAAGAAGAAGAAACATCGACGTACGTACGTACGTACAGATTCGCAGACAAAATATAGTAACATTTCTATATAAAAATTGATTTATATAACAGTTCCGCAGAAATATAACGCCTAACGATTATGTTTCAAATGAAAAAAAGCTCGTGCTGTAATTCTAGCGTGACCGCCTCCTATCCCCTCGACAAAATTTAATTGAGAAATTAGATCGCGGTCACTTTTCTCGACGTGGTGTTAATTTTCTAATTGTTACGCAGTGTCGTAAGTAGTACAGTCGAATGTAGGTGCGTATGCCTACGATACATACTGCGTTGTTTTACACGTCCGAAATACAAAGCCGCGGGGTTCTTACAGCGACCTGTATTCAGCAGTCGCCTCTAACTAAAGGCCAATCTTTTAGCCATAAGGTTTAATACAGAGATAAAGACGACTCTGAAGTCGATTTTTAACTCTGTTTTAAAAACTTATGGCTAAAATTGAGCTTTAGTTAGAGGCGAGTGCTGAATTACAGGCGAATGAGTTTAAACCCGTCTTTATTGGTTGACAGTGTGATTCGTCGTTCAAAAAGATGATTTAAAATGATTGCGCTGTTGTATGTACTACATGTACACTAGGGTGGACGTTAAATACCATCTTGAGGAGTGAGGCCCCACAGTTTATAGACAAAAAATGATTCAACTCCAAAATAAAATTCTCGATAATTTTCGTTCGGAGTGGAATCATGAGCAGATTCAACGGTATGATATCCTCGATTTTTCTCCCTCTAGTAGTACACACACCTGATCCTTTCACATAGTTTAGAATTTTTTCAATTAAAATTGGTCTCAGAGTGAATTTTTGAATGCGAGAAAAGGAAACGTGATGTCATAGGTACAGCATTCAATTATTACGAGTGTGGCTTATTATTCAGTTGAAAATAATACATCGGTTATGTCATAGTCTACGTTGACAGTTGAATTAACATGTATTCATTGGTTTTTTATTCATTTTTTTTTTTATTGTCGCCTCGAAGACGATATATTTTGCGAAACGTAGGCAATAAACGAAAATTCTTGGAAGGACTTTCGAAACTCGCGTAGACGCGCAAGGATGCTGTTTACGAAATATCTTCGGGTCGTCTTCATTGTCCTTGGAACACGTCTATATATATATCTACCATCGCTTTGGCCAACGCGCAAAATAAATATATAAAGCTATATTAAACGAGATTGTACTGAATATACCGTTTGTTCGGACTGTACTAAACTGGCGCGTATATTCAGAGGCCAAATATTATCGTTTCAAGTGTTTCAATCAGACGCAATTCTCGAAATTCGATACGAGAACAAGAAGAAGAAAAAAAAGACGAAGCAAAAAAGAAAGAAAACAAAAAAAAAAGTGCGATACGTATAGCTGGATAAATCTATTGTTAACGTGAAACGATACTCTATATTTGACTTCGTAGGATCAATCTACGTCCCTATATCTACATACTTTGGTTTCGGCTTAATCTGTTCACATATATGTATACATATACAATCATCGACCATTATTATGAATAACTTTACTATATGTATCGGTTATCACAATAATCAGAGCAATTAAAGCAGAAAACGTTGAGTTTTAAGCCCCAACTTAAGTATTTATTCGTGAATTAAAAACTGTAATATAATTTCACAATGCACGCGCGGTTTTATCATAAAGTCGTATGCGTTTTATCATACGATGTTAAAGAAGGACTCTGCCGATCAACCCTGCTTGAAGATAGATTCCCTGTTGCAAATTGCTATGCATCGAATAATTATTTATCATTTGAGCTATATTGATGCATGTATAATTTTTTTTTTTGTTGTTTATAATCAGCGATGAACTTACCACGAAAAGGAAATTAATTACGAACAAAATCCATTTGATGAAATCGTAAACGCAGCTCATCTTGGCGAATTCGTTATTCGAAAAGAAGAAAAAAAAACAAAGAAAAAAAAACACACACACTTAATTGAAACTTCGAACGAGAGGAGAACGAGTGGATCTTCAAAAACTGCTGGAATTTATTTATTTTTATGATTAAAGCTCGCCCAGCTGATGAAGAAAGAGTGTTACCAGAGTTGGCGGTTAAAAACCATCGACTGAAGAGCGAAGCAACAAATTGTCGACAATTATTCGCATGATTCCCCTCACGGTTATACGCGGGAACGAAGTAGGAGTAGGAAAAAGTTATTCTGATACACGCTGGTAGACGCTGAAGAAGAAAAAATATGTATATAATATGATAAAATTATCCAGAATCTCTTCCCTACCCTGTAATACGCACAGACACACAGACGTGCACATACGATGTTGAAAAAAAAAAAACATGTTTCAACATATGAATAAGATAATAAAATATCTGTCTAAAATTATACATACTTTGTTCCACAGTTATTATATCATCGTATATTAATAATCCAATGACTATAAATCTGTGCAAAGTACCGGAGAGCGCAGGTCCAAAAAATAGCGCAGACTCTCCTCAATGCCAAACATTTAGTTTCTATTTTTTTTTTTCATTTTAAATCTACGCCCTGCAAGTTCGAAACTTTTTATTTCTTCTTATTCTATATTATTTTTGTACAATTCTATAATACAGCTTGTTGGTAAAGTAAATAATCACCAGGTGGGTGTGTTCCTGCAGCTATTATAACGATGATCAAACAACACATATACCTATACATATATTTCTACATAATAGAACAATGACGTCAGATTTTTTTTTCTATTATTTGGTTTGCCGCTCACGCTTCTTCTACCTACTCGGTATCACAGTGGCAACACTGTCTTGTACAATTGCTCGTAGATATACGTACGTTAGGTGTAGGTACACCTCGATGATGACAGTAAAAGTAACGACCAGTTTCGTACCCTCAAGCTCCGGTATTCTATTACTACAATTGTTACGCATTCGTACTATAGCGTATCGCTATATCAGTCAACAGGCTTGTGTGAGGCTGTAAGAGCCTTATTTCTACTAACATAAGCTTATACAAGCGGACCAGTTCACTCGAGGTTAATACCAATATGGCGTCGTATGGATGTATTTATTTATTTGTGTGTGTGTGTGTGTGTGTGTGCAACCTTAGCCCACGTCTAACACGTTATACTATTTCTTCGAATACCCTGCACTGTTGTAACAGAGGGGGTCCAGTTTACAGGTCGAACAAACCTGTTGTTCCTACCTTCCCTCTTTTATTATACTCCGAAACGAAGAGATGGTGAACTGAAAGAAAAAAGGAAAGGAAAAAGAACTCGTTCCCGCAATGGAAAGCCAAGCCATTACGTATACGTATCCTCGAGGCTGTTGCAAGAGTCCAAACTCGTAACTCAAGATCTCTCCACGTGATCGTGAAGCTTTAAACCGCGAAATTCAAAACTTCAAAAAACCGCGTATCAAAAAAGGATGACCGTTGTTTGAAAAGTCGCATGTTACAGCCGCGGCTGCGTACATGTACTGCCTATCTTGTTGCTAAATCCACGTCGACACATAGGCGCCATGAGATAAACACAACGGTCCCTCAAATCGATAGCTTCGTCGCGTCTCTTTATTACCCCCGGACTGGCATTCGTGGACCAGAGACGACGTAGATTTTTGGTATACATATACAACCGTTAAGAGAGCGGGGAGGTAGGGTGAGCTTTTATCCAGACGCGACGCGGATGGCGCCAGAGGTTATTTAGTCTAGGGGCGAAATTACGCGCAAAACTGGAACCAGGACAAGGTCGCTTTATATTTTGTCCCCCTTTTTTCTTTATAATTATATGAACTATTTACTAAATGAAAGTAGCTGGTTTTTAGGTTCAATTAAACAGCCGATCCTTGAACAAGCTGACCTTCGCACTTACGTTTATAGTACGATGTCACGCTATAAAATTCCCGAGTCGACACCGAAGTTTTGTATTTATTTCTAACGGTGACTCTCGCCATGTTGTCATCGCGCAAGGCTCAACAGGCCACGATTTCCGGTTACAAAGAGCAATAGAGTGTGACGTATACGATGGCAAATAAGAACAATAAGATAAACGAGAAATAACAAGAATTACAATGACGGAAAGATTATGAAAAATGTTCGTAGTCTTGGTTTTTCAAAGACAAAAATATGTAGAGAACTCGGCAAGAACTCGGCCGTTAACAATGAGCTTGGGAAATTTTACTGCTACCAACGACGACGCAGCTGGTTTTGTATAACGTTTCTTTTATGCCTTATATACCTGCAGGGGCAATATAAGGGACTGCATAGCAGCCTCAGGTAGGCTGCAGAAGGATTATATTTGAAAGTTCAGGTAGAGACTGGATCTTGGTATGGAGGTTGAGCCGCTTCAATACCAACCATAGGAATGCGTTGGCTGCTGTTCTAAAATTATTTTCTAGTCTGGCGAGTAAACGTGCACGTTCAGAATTTCGTACGTTTAAAACTGCACAAGTATACGATAGGTACGCGTTTGCGATCGAACCGATCGACTCAGCGAGGATTAATATCGATGCTTAAAATTAGAGAATTCAAAAGTGTAAAAATCGAAATTTTCCTCGTTCGAAATCGAAGTTATATGCATTCAGAATTCCAAAGCGCAGATTCAATTTGACATTCGTTTAGCGCGGTACGATCACTTCCGCTTACGTAATACCGCGACGGTTTAAAATAATCTTTATAAATAAACGAATCACTTGCGATTTTGAATAGTTGGAAGAAATAAAAATTAGTTCGAAAATTTTATTTTTTTTCATTTTTTTTTTTCGGGGTAAAAAAAGTGACCCGCGTTAACTTGTTTTCGACAATTTTTTTTATATAGTTCGTTTAAGGTACTCACCGCAAAGACAAAGTTGAATATGAAGAGGAGGTACTTGACCATCGATATCGCGCAACCCATTTTGATGTTTTTGTTTTATATATAAATATGTATATGTATCTATATATTTTTAGTTATTCAACAATCTTACTTCCGGTTACACTAATGTATTCGATTCACCTCGATCGGGTCACAAAAGTATACAGATTATAATTGAACAGTGAACGTTGTATACAAAACGGTGCGCGTATATCGTAGCTTATAGTCTGCAGTGTGTTACGTACAGTGGAACGGCTTCAACTGAACTGAATCCTACCGGCGATGCCTTCGAGTGTAACCTATACAATATAGAAACTAGCCCCGCCTGTAGGTATCTTATCTGTACAAAAAAGGAATAATTCAAAAATAAAAAATCTATAATAAAAATTATCACATCAGATATAATCGCCTAGGAGATAACTTCGGGGTTGTTCATACGTTGATCGTTTAGAAATTTTTTATTATATTATAGCTACCGATGTAAGTCTTCGAAGGATTGGATACTTTCCGTTTTCCCCATAGATATATATCACCTAGTAAATTTTTTGTTTTTTAACTTTGTAATTCATTATATCATAACGAAATTTCGAACATTTTTGTTTTTTATTTTCAACTTTTTTATTCAGCGAATGCGCGGGGAAATTTGTTTGAACAGGTGGTAGAACTGAAACCACCGTTGATCATACCTGTATTTTTATTATCTTATATTTTTGCTTTTTCGTATACCTATAATGTAACTATGTATACGATGCCGACGCCAATGTGCCGGTTGGATGTTGAAATTGGACAAATTTGGTCGAATAATTAAGAGGACTGTTCGGCTTGCTATAGTACTGTGTTACAAGAATTTTCAGGCGTCCTCGTACTATACATATCTACGGTATAATGCCGTTTCTGTTTAGGCAGTCGTGGCCCACGTTACGGAAAGTGACGTCATTACGAAAATGTATACTCGTGACTGAAAATATCGATCCAGCTATTATATTAACGATGACTAATTTTTCGAACTAATGTTTTTTGAAATCTATTCCATTCCTTAAACGGATGTAAATTATACCCAGTTTAAATCGCCAACTCTTCAACCGATCAAGATTTCGCTTTATAAATCGCGAATAGACATTTGATGTTGTAGTTATATACGTGTTTAAGTTTTTAGTTTCATTTTTTGTATAGGTTACATACGTTAATCTGAATTTATTAAAATTTTTGGATTATCGCTATAATTATACATGTATACATAGAATGAAGATTAAAAGGTCGGTTGATATTTTATTCGCCACGTTTTGAAACTGTCTTTTTCTTTTTTTGATCCTCTCATTGGCAGAGGCTAATCAAAGTATACTTTTTGATTAGCCTCTGCCCGTTCATTGCGATAATGCCAAAAATTCTGACAATGAGTGCGCAGATATTTTTAGACAGTTACGCAGATGGAAAAAAAAGCAAACAATGATAAAATGAAATAAAATCATTCCATTCACTGTACATAACAAGGTCAAAGTTTATACATTATCGCGGATTTTGTTTTTCTCTTCGTATTGGAATTTTTTCAGAGATTCGAGAGATCATTCGAACATGTGTATTACTCTGCCTTGAATTCTCTCGCACGAAAGAATATAGTAAGAAGAAGAAACCCACGGAATCTCCTCTTTTTTGCAAACAAATGAGACGACGTTGCATTCTTTCATACTTATTGCACATTCGAATGTATGTATAACTTGCATCTGGTTTGCAGCTACGCAAACCGGTATGAAACTCTTTGATATCGTTCTCTCCGTGTCGCTCTATAACTACTTGATCTTTTTCTTAAAACAAAAAAAAAAAAGAAAAGCAAAAAGCAAAAGCGTATCTACTTATTAGACTCGCGCAAAAGGCTCAGTCAAAAGCGTACATATTACAACAGCCTTTCGCTCTCCGCACCGCGCCGCTTTATTCCGCGACAGCAGTACCACTCTACAACATCATTTTGCACCAGTAGTTGTATGCCGTCAGGTTTCACTCGTAATTATGTCATGCCCATTTTAGTTTTTTGCAGATATTTCGTCATTTGACTTTCATGAGAATCACATTCGAGTGAGAGAAAAAAAAAAAAAAAAAAAACTGATCCATTACGTCTGTACATTGAAATATACAGTGCAGACAAAAGTATAATAGGTATTTGAAACAATGAAAAAAAAATAGTAATTTATGTGGCATGCTTGTAAACGAACTGTTTTCAAGGCAAGGATGATATTTTCAGTACGAGCCAAAAAACAGTTTACAAGCATGCCACATGCATCATATTTTTCGGTATTCGTATGAAAGAGCACAATAAACATGAGTTTTTGTAGGTTAGCATTACTGCGCGTGCGTCAAACGGCGCATCAAAACTGACGCAAAATTTTTTTTCAAGACAGTTATGAAGTTGGCCATATAAAGTGACCATTTATGGACCGAATATAAACAGGCGTCGAAAAAGCTACTTTTTCATACCAATGCCGAAAGGAAAAAAAAATGTCCAGTCGAGTTATGAATAATATGATGACAGGAAATAATTTTCTTTCATTGTTCCGAAGTTCTGTTTGTCATACTAAAAATAAATAAGCATTTATCTCTATACAGACACGACAATGCGGCTCTTTCAGCTACGTAGTGGTCGACCTTTGAAATGATAAATAACGTGACTCGTTGCAGTATTAATATACCGTTCGGGTATTCCCAACCACTCGATCAATTAGTAATTCCCGCCATTTACATCATATAGGTATAAGTACTAGCGTGGTAGGTGTTTTTTTCCAAAGCCTTTAAAGATCTTGATATAGTATTGATTGACCTTGACTGATAAAATTTCGGAGTAACGCCTGTAATTTTTATTATTTTTTTTCTTCTTCTTCTTCTTTTGCAATCACTTGTGAAACTTCGAGGCGAAGTAGGAGTACACAGACCTAGACAAGGAATAGAAGTGACGCTGATGACGTTCGGATGAGTCTGGTGAATCCTATGACTAATTCTTCCACTTGGGCAGTTCTGACGTCATACTTTTGTACGATCATCGAATTGTAATCTTGACGGTGATTCGTTGATGTAATAAAAGGAATATGCGTACGTGCGCGTTGTAGCTCAGGGAAATCTTGTTGTTATAATTAATAATCAGACTTTTCTCGGTAATTATAATGACTCGGTAATGTCCCACTATATAAGTGTTCTCAATGACGAAATAATATGATATCCACAGCAAAGCGTAAACGTTTTCCAAAAACTGTGACAGCCGCTGTTCTTTTTTCTTTTCTTTGTTATTTCTTCTTTTTCTGAATTTCGGGCAATAAAAACGAGATCTCAATATTTTCGAATGATGAGCCGAATACTTGGCAAATTCAAAATCTCTCAAAAAGTAAAAAGTAAAAAGTAAAAAAAAAAAAAAAAAAGAAATCCGCAATCATAACGTGCGCAATAAATTATATTACATATAACGTCGCTTTGGAGAGGCTATAACGTTCGAAAGTTTCCGATAAGATTATTTTTTCTTACTATCATGAATCTCTGTTATTCCCAATATCCAGATATTATACGATTCTTTGTCAGCGATATAATGCGAGCTGCAATGAGAGTCACACAAAGCTTTTCAACTCCGTTGTATTCGTATAATTTTATTTTCCGCTGTTCTACGGATACAAAACCTCAACTCCGCAGATGATAAACTGACGATACAACCGAGAATCAAGATCAGGATCGATAAAGAAGCCTTGTATGCTTCACAGAGATGCGGAAATTCTCTTCAATGCTCAATATGTGCTGCAGATTTTGATATATGTATAACCTACGTCGTATTGCTCATGATGATATAAATGTCAAGATCTGAACGTCGACGTCTAAATTTTTATAAGTCCCAGGAAGTCATGTGGTCCACATATGCAAGATGAACGTGGGAATTTTTCTCGTAATTCATGTGACTTATTTTATTGATGAAATGACAGTCGTTTATGCATACAGGTGAAGGTATAGGTACAGGCATACATCAAGTAGGTTAACTAATTATGTTATCATGGTATACTCTAAATTAAAATTCAGTTCTGAGAATAAATCCATACTATATTAATTGTTATGTATCCACTACGGTATTCATAACTACTACGTCTTTGTTCTTGGATTTCTAATCGGTTTAATGACGAGACGAGAATCGACCTCTGTATCTGAAATGGGATGTGGATGTGGATGTGGATGTGGACGTGGTAATGTCTGGACGTTTTGTAGATTAAGTATATCTCGCCGCCTTCTGTCAGTGCTTTTTTTAATACCCCGAGCAAAAAAGCAGGCACTTATCACACCGCATACCTATTGTGGATGAGAAAAAACAGATGTTAATTATAATATAACGTGGATTAAAAGCACGATGCGTCATGAAATGGTTAAACGTTTTTATTTCTTCTTTTTCTTTTAAAATTTTTTTTTTTTTTGGTACTGATAAACTGGCAAATCGATGGATAATTCATTACCAGGTTCTGGGACGGTGTCGTTATTATTACACACCTAAAAATGAATTTGAAGAAAGTACACTTCACCGTTGCCGTTGATAAGAGTAAAATTATGACTAATAACTAGATCATATATTGAAGTCTTTGTAGATAAGTTTTCGGTTAAAGACTGATCGTTCGATAGCCTATCTTGATATTCTCTATAATTGCAGGCTACAAACCGATGTTTCACAAGAACAGAACAGATCATTGAATTGAAACAGCGATTCAATTTCTTTAAATAACTTTTAGGAGTTCGTAGAATTCTTTGAAACAGATATACGACTGTGGGATCCACAGCTTGAACAAGTGGTTTCGGAAACGCCTGACTAGAGGCATCCCAACTCTCATGTGACCGTACGAAAGACAAGCTAAAAGGACTTTTTCTCTCTCCGCAGTCGGTAAATTACAAAGAATTTTTTTTTTTTTCGTTTTTTAGTAAAAAATCAATGATTCGTTCACCTGGACTGCGACGGAACAAAGAGCTAGTAAAAAAACGTGAAGAAGAATGGAACGAGTCCTGTTTACAACCGGATGCTGACATCCCCTCGCGTACATCGTGGTGCAAACTCCGGCCGTGCTGCTGGGATTTGCCAAAGATGTTGTATCGCAGCATGACCAAGGCACGGAATCAGTGACCCTGTAGTCTGCTGGTCCATCGATTCCGCAACAGCGTAGCTGTGGAATTTTTTAAAAAAATATGTTGTTTGCTGTATAATTGTTGTTTTCCTTTTTCTCATGCGCAAGAAAGAAGTGACTCAACCCACGGGATCTTATCTATTTCCAATACTTAATTAACCCCTGATGAAAACAATATGTTGTTGAAAATTAATTCTGACGTGATCCAGGAAGCAATCCACGTAGATTGCAGATTAAATGATGATAATATCGAGTCAGCGATAAACAGCCTCACGTCATGCGATAATTAGTTTTTTTTTTTGTTTTTTATTATAGACGATCTTTAACTTTCCGGAAATTGAGATCTCCAATCATCAAGCTTGATAAAAAAAAAAAAAAAATTCGACTCTTTTTATCACCAGAAATTTCCGAGCTTTATAAACAGTCGACTAACTCACCCTCATCTGCATTCTGTCCCATATAGCTTTTTCGTCTGATATAGCCAGGGCGAAGACCGTATCAAGGGTCGTAGTTCTCAGGGCGTCAATTTCTTCGTGTTTAATTAACGCCCAAATTCCGGTCCCAGCTTCGACAGTGGCAACTGCGCCTAACGCCACGGCAAACTATGGGAAAAGGAATTATAATAAACTACCGTTATCATATGAGTAATAGCTAATACCGTAGGTTAACGGATAGTCGAATAAACTATATATAAGTTAGAGTACTTGCGTACTCATATGATAAGATAAAAGTCGCGCAATTGGCTTTGAATATCGTTAAGATTGGTTGTTCACGAATTTACTGAAAGAGTAATAAATTAATCAGATCTAAATACGCACGAACAGCGGGCTATGACCGTTTCAGCTGAAAATGATAACGTCAAAGTTATGGCTATGAGAATTCGGGATAATACGCGACAGGTTTTTTTTTTTTATTTGATGATAAAACTTATCAGTATAATATCGTGACGGGCTCTATCTCGTGCAATTTGTTTTAATAACGTCGAATTATGACTTCGATCAGTTTATGAAGTAACGTACTGTCTGAATGTCCGGAAACAAAAAAAAAAGAGTATACCCAAACTTTTCCATTTATTGTATCGTGTTTTTTACGATCAAGTCTTAGACAGGAAATGAGATAAGACTGGAGATAAAGGGTATCTGAATTTCCGAATCAGAACCGATAATCGGGTAATGAGTCATCAGCAATTTGCGGAAATCTGCTCTCGCCATGGGCGGTATATTACAAGTTAACGTTACTCTATTGTTACGGAGACATAATGCGTTCGGTATATAGGTATGGGTACGTATTTAGTTCCCTGTTTGTTCTCCTCTTTTCCAATCAACCGATTCCATATTTATCCTAATTTCAAACACAACTATAATTATCGACCCATAAATTCATCTCACAAATATGACTTGGACTCTGTGCGTAAATTCCATGATATGCCAGCCGCACCATGACATCAACACAGTGATCAGTCCCATAACCAAAAGCGTTATTGAAGGACTGCAAACACCCTCCGGTGTCAACGGTCGGTACTCCTTAAGTTGATAAATGAATATCCCAGATCCAACGGAAACGATCAATCCAGATATCTGTAAAAATCGAATAGCGGTAAGAGAGCGTGTATATAAACTTTTATTATCTTACGTGCAGCGGGCGTAAGCTTGGAAGATAAACTGATTAGTTATCGTCTATATTAATCACGATTACATGTCTAACCGATATATTCTTTGACGTTTGAACACCGATTTACCAAAGACTAAGGTAAATTCATACAGCTTGTTATATTTATTCAATGTAGAGGGCTTTGTGATGTGTACCACTGCTACGAGGATCGTTCGAACGTGTATAATAACACAGGCAGCAATCCAACTCAGCCACACAAACACCTGTTCTATTTTTTGACAAAGCTGACTGGCTTCTTTAGCGCAAGTCACAAAAATCGCTGCTCCAGTTCATTTGTGAACAAGCAGCGAGACTCTTCAGTCACGATCATGAAATTTTGCTGCAGTGTCTTGAACCTTACGAAATTTATTGAATGTTTGTATGGGTGGTTATGGACTGATGTCTCTGTTTGATGAGTGGGGTAACTCGTGCGTTTATTAAAAAGAAGTGAAAATGAGGTGGTATATCTGTAAAGATACTTACGCCGAGAAGGATGACGTAGGCTAGTAGAAAATACCGGAGGCAGATGACGGTCCGAGCCATCTCAGGTTTATAAATACACAAAACACCGGCCGCCTGCAGTGGGGTAGAGAAAGTTAACTTTGGCCGTTTGGCTACGTTGCCATTACCGAGCCTCGGCGTAAAATCGGTTTTACGAAGCGGTCAGAGTCATTCCACGGCTCGGCGCAACTACGGACGACACTAGACCAACCGATAATCACATTGTGTCTCTTATCGCGACTCATTCCTTTATTCAACCGCGTATATTAGTGCATGGGCTAGATCAACGCGAAACTATGGTCCTCGACAACTGACCGTATCCAAAACTTAACAATACACAATGAAATCGATGCTAATGCTTCACCGTTGTAACACACGTGTGTCCAGACCTCCTCGTGCTCACATGTCATCAGGACACTTCACCCTATCCATCCCCAAGCATCACTCGACGAACTGAACTAGCACTGCGGCCAGGTAAAAATATTTTGAACCTTCCAGTGGGACAGGAGATTGTGAGAGGTGTAAGCCGATCTTTGGAGAGAAAGAATGAACGAGCTGTGGTTTACACCGCCAGTGATGCAGTCGGTCAGGTTTATTGCGTACATTTGTATACCGTATGATGAACTTCCTGTATATGTGGGTGCATGTATGTATATACACGCAGCACCCGCACAATATCAAGTATACAGTCGGTAACACGCACGCCGAGAGTCAGAGAGCGTCACGGTTTTATGGGTGACCCTGATTAAGCGTCGTTCACCACACTGTACGCGCTTTGACTGGAGCTCAGCTAATGGAACAAAGAGAAGCGGGCAATGTCCTGAGCGAAAGAGATCTGAGCCTACGTCGCAGCACCGGGAGTACAAGGCCGAGTGCAGTATTGGCCGCTGGTCAATTTCCTTTTGGTTTTTTCTTCGAATGAATATGTCCTCTCGTTTTCTCTTTTCCCAATTACCCTGGGGTTTAGGCAACAACTCTTATCGAGGGGCCTTTACTATTGATTCAAAGAATGTTGTGAACCCTCTCCATAGTTACTGCAGGGACAGGTGCGTTTATAGGGGAAAACAGGTACGCGGGTACCTGGCTGCAGAACTTGGCGAGGGGTACTTCCTCGAAACTGTGAGTCATTGTTCTTTGACAAAAATAAAAGACGCCAGTTCTTTACAATCTCCACTTACAATTAGGTAATTGATAAATTGGCTTTCCGAGAATGGAAGCGATTAGTTTAATTTCTTTAATGAATCATCGCGGAGAAGCATAGGAGATAAATGACCGATTTTCAATTCGTCGTTAACAGACTCCAATTGTCAGAACCCAAAAATAATCGAGAGAATAAATTCAATTGAGTATTTCAGGTTGAATGAGGTTTTTCAGTTATTCGTTCGCAGCGGAATTAGATTGCGAGTATTCAGAATTTAATTACAATGAAACGAAATACGAACTTCAGCGCGCGTACGTGACTATAGCGAAGTAAAATTGTCAATCATTTATTTTCTGTTGCTAAATATGATCTCTGCTTTTCGTTAGCTATGCTCATTTGTGGAAGAAACGAATGCGAATAAACGATAAAAATTGCCATGGTGAAGCCTGGAAACCTTTTGTTTATTGTTTTTCTTGCTAAAATGTCGTCCTCGTCATCGTCAAAAGGTACTAGAAAAACTTATAGTTTTGAGGAACGTGAGATCCTTATTACTCTGATAAACAAACACGAAGATGTTGAAGATAAAAAATCGGACCCAACTTCTATGTGCAAGAGAAAATCGGCCTGGGCCAAACTTGCCGAAGAGTACAACCTGGTCGTTGGTCCTCACGCGATGCGATCTGCTGTCCAGTTAAGACGCTGTTGGGAGAATATGAAAGCTTGCAAAAGAAATCGAGAAGAAAAAAGAACAGGGTACAGAATTTTATTCACATTTTATTTCACGCCGTTATATCCAAATATATCGAGATTTTTGCTAATTATTTATCGCCGGTTGTTGCAGAACCCCAAAAGGCTTGAACCAAGCATCTAACGACCGCTTGCGTTTGAGCTTGGCGAGCTGGCAGGACGGTTTAAATTCGGGACAAAATTCATTGGAAAATTCAGCCTCGGCCAGCACCGTCGGTCTACCTCCAAACATCGTTTTTGAACCGAAAGCATCGGAGCCATTCACTCTCCAGAGTGTATCGTCGTCAAAAGTGTCTAAGCTGACGCTGAAGAATGCCCAGAGAGATTATAACTGCAAAGAAATGGCCCAAAATTCATGTAAGCAGATAAATGTAAATGTACTGTCAGATTTTTCGGAAACAAAAATGGAACTTCCACCTTCGATTGGACCCATGGGCGATTGTCCAGAAAAATTTATGACCGACCAGGAATCATCGACCGAAGATAATCACTCCGAAAGAGAAGATCATGAGTCTGCAGCCGATCTGAGTCTCCCACTTTGCTCTAAGACTAATGCCACACAGACAATCCAATCTCCACACATGTTCCAGAACAGTTTGCCTAATGCTCTTTATAAGGGAGACGAACTCCACGTTTTGGCACTATCTGAGGCACAGCTGAAAGTAGATATTGCAGTTATGCAGAAGGAAGAGGCCCGAGTTAAACTTGACGAGGTCAGGTTTAGAAAGGAGGAAGCTAGACTGAGAATGCTTTTTTTCACCTATAAACTGGACAGACTTAAAGAAGATTAAGCCTTTTCTCTTTTTTTAAACATAGAATCACTCCGTTTAGTTGCTAACTTTGAATCTACAGACTATTTTTCTTGTTCCTGGTTAGTTTTATTCGATAATAATCATTTGACAGTCTTGTTCAGTTTCAATATTACCACTTCAAACCGCAGGATAATTTTCAGGATTTTTTTTCTTATTTCAAAACTCGTGGATTGCGAGTTCGAAAGATGATTGGAATTAGCTAGTGATATCTTATTGTTGATTATTCTTTTTATTACTATAATTCTTAGATACGGAATACTCGTACAGTTACAATAAATATAAAAAAAATTATAAAAATTGTATTTGTAGTATATTGGTTAATTTGTACGGGCTTAAGCTTAGCTGTTTAGTGTTAGTAAAGTTTATTGAGTTTTAAAAATAAGGCACTTTTAATTTAGAGCCTTGTTAAAATATATATCCAGCTGTATACTTGTTCAAATTATTAAATAATTAATAATATTCATTATATTCCATTGAAAATTTTACAAATTGTTTCAAAAACTTTATTTCTATATTATATTATATACTATATATATAGGTATATAATTATACCGTATTAAATAAATGCGTAAGACAGATTCACAGTGTGCTTTATCGAGCTTTGCGATACCATCTGATTAATCGCAGTTTCATTATAAAATTACTACCCAGCATTCGTTAATAATAACCCTAAAGATTAAAATAAGCATATACATTTATTCGTAAGAATTACTTCTCCACGATTTTTTATCAATTTTTTTTTTCTTCGGTAAGTATTGCAAATCAAAATTTTGTTTAAATAATTGTTTTTTTTTTACCTATGGTAGGTATAGTGAAATTTTTTATTACTACACATACTACATGTATGTTTATTTCATAACTTGTGGTTAAATCCGTTTGACAAATTAATTCATATCAAAAATTCAAAACGTACAAATGCCTAAATAATAATGAAGCCTCACATGAATCCACTTTACGCTGAAAATACATTAATGTACTAATATTTGAAAAAATTTATTATCATCTGCAGCCTAGGTGAGCCTGAGTGTAACAAAGTTTTTTTTTTTCTTTTCATTTTTTATTGTAAGATCAGGCATTGATTAATTCCTGATAATAATTCGTCATAATAAATTTTTCAAAAACAGGTTACACATACTGATATTAAAAAAAAAAAAAAAAGTTAATCGAAAATGAATGCTTAGCGATGATACATATAAAAATGTTCAGGCAGTCATTGTCGGCAGTAGCTATATATTATATATCGGTGAACTTAATAAATTTTTTTTAAGTGATCACCTTCAAAATTGTTAATATATGTTTAAGTTAGATCAAAAAAAAAAAAAATCAGAACGAGATTGTTTGCTCCTGTTTATCAAAATGTCTAATTAAATGTATCGCAGACTCTGCGTGGCATTTAAAAATCTTCCAATTGTCATTCTTTAATCGTTTTCACGCGGTTTATCTTGCTCGATCTTCGTGTTACATAAGATGAAAGTTTTCATTCCGGGCTGATTTTGGTTCATTTCCCGAACAATGCGCGCTTTCGAATAATGAAGGATCGGTATAAATCGGTTCACTCGGGTCAAATCCTCCGCGTCTTGTACCTGCCAAACCCACGGCACCTTCGAGGCCACCGGAATTAGTCAATCGGTGATTAATCACGTGACTTAAAGACCTGGAAATCGACCTGAAAAAAAAAGAAACATAAGTTACCAACAAAAATCAATTAACGTTATTAATCTACGTTCCAAATCGCTCACGTTGATTGGAACGGCTTCTGGAGTCCCGATCTTAAAAAGGAGAAATTATTTTGTACTCGTGTGCTGTACGCGTCTTCAGGGTTGGTACTGCGATGAGATGTCTTGTCAGCAGTTCTGTTCTTCACTATGATCGAATAGGCGTATTTCCTGCACGAAAAAGCAAATTTTGATTGAAAAAAATTAACTAAAACTTAATCAGAAACTCTGTCTTACGTCTTTTCGTCAATTACCTGTAAACCAGCATGGAGAGTAAAACTACGGACACCAGAAGAACAACCAGAGCAACAACCGCTACTACAAGGCCGTAATACTCGCTTGGAGTTATGCAGACGGATTCCAGGACCCTTGTCTGTTTTTCTACGATATTTTCCTCTATCATATCCATTCGGGAGTCGAAAACCTGCGGATTAAATCAGCATCGGTAATCAGATCTAATTTTGACTAAACAGATCTGAGACAACACGAACCTCGATCATTTCCCTGACATGTTCTTCTTCGTTTTCATTTTCCTCGTCAATTCGCGTGGTGTTGGGTGTTGTAGATGTAGACGTAGTGGTAGTAGTGGCATTAGATTCTTCGCCATCCTCCTCAGAAGTCAAAGTTTCATTCCCAAGGTCTCTTCTCCTCCGACCAAACGAAGGCTCGCTTCGTCCAGCTCCCCCAGAACAATAAGCAGGCTGACATCCGTCTCTACAAGTTCGAACCGTTGCTTCGAAAACTAAGAAATTTGACTCCGGTATTTTGAAAGCATTAAAACGAGCCTCCAGGCTGTCTTCCCGGAGGCGATCCAGACCAGGGAAGACGTAGTTGTCCACCGGACAGCTGCAAAGATCATAAACAGCATGTGTCCAGTTAATTTTTTTTCGCTGCCAAAATTATAGCCAATCGTCGAAAGGTGTCGTAAAGAATTTTTAATCACCCGTATCTATCGATCAGCTGAACACTCCTTCCGGAATAAGGATCCCGTGCTATTACGTTAGTAGCAAAGATGTCGGTGACGTAATTGTACCTGAAAAAAATTCACGAATGTATGTAATGAATGAATCGGTTGATGATCGGGCCCCTTAAATTAATACACTTACCCGTCTTGAGCCTCGAGTCTAAAGGTTAAAGGATCACCTACGGCGATGGTAGTGGTTGGTCTTCCTTGGTACAAAATCATCAAGCGGACTCTTGAGCTCAGGGTATTTTCGGCCGGAAGATATTCTATAGGTATCGGGGACCCCGCACTGCTGGACGAACTTTTACAGGTTAGACACGGAGGAGAATTAGTCAAATGAGTAGATACTGTATTGTGCATGTGCTACGTGCGAGGAATTCAAGGTATTTAGACACACATGAACTGAATCCGAATGATAAGAGTAATTCTTACTAGCCTCCAAATAGACGCAAATGAATAAACAACAATAACAATTCACAGGAAGTATGAAAGTACAGTAGTGTGCGATAGTGCAAAAACACTCAAGAAGCTATGACCTGGCGTACCCGGCACCGATGTAGCCGGAAGTGACGACAGCCTCGCCTGGTCCTCGAAATAGACACGTCAGATTAAACCGCTTGTCTCTTCCCGTCTGGACGTAGTCCGAGAACTGGACTACCACTATGTTCGTCATGGTATCACCGTACTAAGAGGAAAAGAGTGTGAAGAAAAAATTGCAGAATGATCAGCAGAATCTGAAACGAATTTCTAAATCGCTTACCCTTTGGGTACCGCACTCCGGATATCCTTGAGCGCCACTGATCCTGAGCACATTAACGGTCCCTCCATTTCCGCGGAAAAAACAACGGTCGTAGTACCCGTAGGTGTAAATACGTCCTATGAAACCCTCAGGGGTTCTGAGGGTGAACTCCATGCCTTCTTCGCTGCATACTTGACTGACTAAGATATTAGATGGTTTATTATTTTTCTAGAAATTAGACGGGTGAATGTGCCGAGTAACTTACCGTCTAGACATTCGTCGTCAGCCCCTTGTCTCCCGTTGTTTCTTTCGTAAAAATCGTAGTCAGAGCTTCTGTCGTAGTATACAGGATCGCCCATCTCCATATCCCTAGAATCTCTATCGCTGAGTTCGCAGTTATCTCTTTCGGCTCCATAGGGTGCAGCGTATGGTCTAAAGTTGAATGATCTGCATACGAAATCCCTGGCGTCTGCGCATTCTCTTTCGCAAGTTGCGAGGGAGGACGCGGTTGTGTACCTCCGAACGAACGGCTTTCTAACTCTGGTCCTTTGTCCAACTTGACGGAAATTTTCCTGGTCTTCGCACCGCGATATTAACGGCGGTCTCCCTATTATCGGCCCGCCACCAGACGACCCGAACGGTCTAGTCTGGTGAACTCCACCCTCACCGACGTACCCTCCACCCATAATTCCGTTGTCTGCGTAGCCGCCGTCGTAACCACCTATTGGCCTCGATGAACCGTGAGGACGACTACCAGCAACGCCGACTCCGACTCCGACTCCTCCATGACCTCCGTAGTAGGGTCGACCTCCGTAGCCCTTTGTTCCGCGGATATCATCGTCGAAACCACTTGGGTATATACCGTTTGCACTGACGCCACCAGGGTAGCTGATGTATGAAAGTTGAACACACAGAGTCATGTTAAAATAAATTCACTACAGAGTCTTCAACGGTGAAAAGAAAAGAGACTTACCGGTCCCTGTCTCTGTCCCGGTCTGGGTAACGATCACTGCTCGGATACCGGTCGGGTATTCTATTGCTTCCAGGTCCAACGGGATAACGATCTAAGGGATCTTCTGGATACCGTTCAAGGGTAGTAGGATACCCGCCAACAGGATAGCGATCAGGGCCAGATGGATATCGATCAGACCCAGTTGGGTATCGATCAGACCCGGTAGGATAACGATCGGCAGGTTCACTGGGGTACCGATTTCCACCGATGGAGCTTCCGCCGTACCCGCCGGGGTATCGATCGTCCATTCCATCCCCAACTGGGTAACGACTCGGTGTAGCACTCGGCGGATATCGATCGCCTGGTCCAGTGGGATATCTGTCGACCGGGTATCTGGTCCCAGAAATTGGATACCGACCACCACTGGGTGGATATCTGTCGTCGGGATACCTGTCGCCAGGTATCGGCGGTCGGCTACCTCCGGGAGGATATCTGTCGTCTGGATACCTGTCCCCAGGTACAGGAAACCGGTTACCACCAGCAGGGTACCTGTCGTCTGAAGGATACCTGTTATCATAGCTCGGATATCGATCGGGGTATCTATCTCCCTTGTTGGTATTGGGGTAAGAATTGTCGTCGGGGTAACCTGGGAGGGAATAAAAATTGTTTAAATGTCGTCAGGCGTTCGATATTCTTCATAAACTGAAGATTTAAGCGTACCAGGTCTTCCTAGAGAAGGTCTTCCCTGGTTTGTGTCCTGGCCTAAAGGATCAGGCCTGTATCCAGGACTGTCGCGATCGCCGTCTAGATATTGATCTATAATTTGTAAGAATTGAAAATATACATAACAGGAGAAAAGGTTCAGCAGTGATCAAACACAACGCATGGTCATATTTTATTGTGACGTCAGTATACTGGATAACAATGAGCCACGAAGTATTTGCACTTGAATAAAGGGCGACACGCGTCGCTTGCCACCTAACAAATTTACAATCCCGTGAAATTATTGTTTTTATATTCAGCTGGTAGATTAGCATAGCTATTTTAACCGCGGACTTGTTCTGACCATCTAGCCAGCTAAATGGAGTCAGAATATTGACCTTGCAATATGCTATTTTCCTTGAAAAAAAAATTTATACTCACGCATCAGATTCTCGTAATAATCATAATCGGCGTCGTAGATGATCCTGTGTCCATCTCGTTGGTTAAATCGGCTCAAACGACAGGTATGAAAGTGCTCCGAATAGACGGCACTACGACATTGGAAGCTAGTTTGTCTGAGGCATTCGTCAAGGCATTCGCTCAAGCTTCTGCCGGTTATTTCCGAATGAAATTCACCGCTCAATCGTGAGTTCCGGTAACGTTGGAAGGCCGTGTCGGGTCGACGACCGTCAGAAAAAAGATGGGAAGTCACGCTGTTGTCCGGGTATTCAGATCCCCTCGCTATGGACGGGTCTACGTTTTATTAGCGGGCAACGGACGATTTTTGTTCATATTTAAATTACGAGAAAGACATCATCAAGCTCTAGCTTTCCCCGATATTGATTAATCCGAACCTAATTAAAATTTGAAACCAAAAAAACGTAGAAACTTACGGTTGTCCAGACAGACTAAATCGTAGAAATGATAACTGGGGCTGCTGCTTATCCCTATATCGTCTTTTTGGGAGACCGAGTCTTCCTCGGAGATTACACACTGTCTTGTTTGTTCATCAAACTCAACGCTACGGCAGAAATATTTGTCAGCTCTGAGACAAAGAGCTTGGCATTCATCGAGGGTGAGATTGGTGTAGATATCGACTTCGAAAGGGCCTCTGAGACGCTTGTTTTCTTCTTTAACGAAGACGGCGAGCCCATCGCATCGTCGCTCGGCTTTATGAAAGTAAAATAAGAGCGTGAAATGGTTTGGAAATTTTTTCTTTTTCGGATGAAAATCGATTCTCTTACCGTTCAGACACGTGTTTTCAAGGTAGTCGCAGTTCGGATCATCTTCCAGTAACTCCGGATGAGTTCTCCTCGTGAAACGACTCAGCAAACAACTTCTAAGTGCTGCATCGTACGTTGCTGATCGACAAACGAAGCTAAACTCGTTCAGACATCTGTTGAAAAAAATCAGGGTCCATTATTTCCACTCTGAACAATAGGAATTGGATTTACCTCACCTGTCTTCGCAATCTGTTCTATTAGCGGCGCTAACTTCCTTCAAATCGGTCATTGGGAGCTTTAACTTTTTTCGTGGATGTCTTTCGAATACGTAGCGACGGTTTGGACACTCTCTTTCTATCCGGTTTGCTGGAAAGATGAAATCGAATGTGAAGATGGCTATTTCCCAAATTCGTTTCACGCCACGTTCTTCCTATGGAATGAATTTCGACTTACATGTGAGGCACACCTCTGTGAAATGGACACTGTTCGGTACGAGCATCAGGTTACCGATGCCTTCTGGTAAAGCCTGTTCCCTGGTCAGGTAGCAAGTACTTTCTTCATACTCTGCAGCTCCACTAAAAGAAGCGATTCTACTTCCTGGCTGAAAATCGAAGCTTGTGCACGCACGCACTAGATTGTTCGTTGCTGTTCTATCGCGCAGGCAAAGCTCCTGGCATTTTTCTAGTACCCTGAAAGGTGGTGCTGAATCTCTTACCTATAAAAAGAAAGTTTTGAACTCAAAAAGTTCTCAGATCGTCCGAAGTGCGATACACGATTCGAAAAAATTACTCACTACGTCGTCATCAAAACCCTGCAATTGCTGATCGGGTAATCTTTCGTAAACTACTCTTCCTGAGCCACCGTTGCAGGTCGTTTGAGCTGTGAAAAAAGTAGGCTAATTGCAGAACCGTCAATTATAATATGCATAATGGATCGCTGAATGAAACTTTCGAGTCGACGAAGGATTAAAATGATAATTTAACAAAAGCAGTGATGGATTGCATGCCGCAACGGGATACCTACATCTCTGGCAATTTCGCAACCGCGTGACATCATTTTATTCATCTATCTACGCCAATTAAATGTACGGTTAATGCTCATTTCTGTTTGATAAAAATTGATAAAGTCTAATAGCTGTACATTTCGCTCCGAAGCAATTAAATTACTCTCAACCCTCTGGTAATTCACTTAATATTATCATTATTTTTTAATTAGAATTTCAATACGTGACATCGACTTTTGTATGTAATACATATACGTAGATTATGGGAACAGCACACGGCCGGTCAGGCACGCGGAAATTTCGAGAGCACCGTGGTTCCACGCGGGTACCGGAAACCGGAAGTTACGCCATCAGATTTCGACAATGTCAATTTACAGATTCCTTTGTCGGATTTTTAATGATTCAACATCTATACTCCCGGGTATATTATACCTATGTAATAAATCCGAGCCATGGAGCCACGGAATCTTCCCAACGTATTTAAATATTGCTTTTCCGTTCCAATAAGCACGTCTTTACAGTTTTCAATTCCATATAAAAGCTCGAACGGTTTGATAATAGAAAATTTCACTTCAAAATGAAATTAATTCGTTCTTCTTGCCGTCTAAATTTTCCCAATCATTTTATTAGTTAAAACAAAAAAGATACTCACGAATACCCGATGAGAGAATGGACTCTGTCTGCCTCAAGCGGTACTCTTACTACTATATCTTATATCCTTATTAGTAAGACTCACGTCGAGCTGTCTGACTGATTCGCGGACTGGTACTACTTCGTACTAAGAACTCTATTGTTTTTTTCTTTTCTTTTCTTTTCTTTTTATTAAGATTAGGATTAATGGTGAGATACTTACCGTTGGTGAGCATCTTGAGAATGGTGAGTACCGTGATAGCTTGAACCATACTGAATAGATCATGAAATTTTTTCATTTTGAAAGTTTAATACTCCCGGCAATCAATCAAGTGGTCATGTCACTTGGAGCACTACCCTGTAATCAGATGATATTTTGGAAAATCAGATAAATTTTCACGGATATTTAATCAAAGCGACAAATTTTTTGATACCCAGATTTATATGTTTAATCAAGAGGAAAAAAAATCAGGCATTAATCTTTACGCTAACGAGAGGGGAAGCAAATTAGCCAAAACGTATGGAAGGGAATGATAAAGTATAACAAGATATAAAAATAAAAAATAAAAATTATCACCATTTTTATGAATTAGGTTATATTTTGTTATAACGAGGGAATACGAACCGGTAGTAAATCCATTTGCACGATTGAAAATAAAATGATTCTTCACTTCACTGAATTCAAACTCGTTAATGAAAAAATAAAAATAAAATATATGTATATGGAGAACATAGAAACTGATGCGTTTGATGTGAAAACTGTGAACCGAAAACTTCAGTGGTATAGGTATACGTATAAATATTCAAAAAATATCGTTAAATTGAAACCCCGTTGATAATAATTTGACTATAATTCGTTCAGTGACTGTAGATTCACTGTGGAAGGCTAGCCGGTCAGTTTTAAACTAATCAAATCGGTAATGGTGGTGGAAATGTTGGCCATAACTATGATGTCGGGTGACAATAATTATCGGTGCCCCCCATCTGACGATCTTTCCATAGACCCGCAATTTTATCATTTATGTATACCTATGTACGTGGGTATATACGTATGTATGTACAATGGGCTAAAGGCCTCGACGTACCTCATGGCGGGGAAAAAATATGTCCGATTTCTCTTTTTATCTCGTTCGTAATATCTAAAATTTTATTCAAATTCCAGCCTCAGTTTGGCCTTCGATTCAACGGCAGGCAGGGATTATCCAGATTTTCAATTTCATCAAAGCTGTTTTAACCCTCTCGTTCAGTACACTTTCATCAACTGGTATAGCTGCTCTTAACTAATTCCGATCGACTAATTAATTAACTGATTAATTTCTCCCGGAATGAATTTTTGCAAAAAATGAATTGAAAGCAGGAAGGAGTGATGCGCAACGCGAGTAATTTTAAACAAATCTTGTCATAGATTTATAATCCAAGGTTGTTACTCGCCGATGGTGCTAATGCAAGGGTGAATTATTACTAACACTTGTCGAGAACAGCTACAGCCTCTCAGTTACCTACCTGAAAATTAATTAATAATTCAAGCACTCTCTTGCTCGCGTATTTTATCCCGAACTTTGCAATGTAATATTCAACGATCTCGCTAGATTTAGCTGGACGAAGAAGAAAAAAACTAAAAAAAAGAAAATTTCGTTTCATTGTTAATTTTCGAACGAAAAGTAAGATCGTAAATCCAGTTATTCCATTAAAAATTTAATCATTTCCGACATACATACATCGCAGTATATGAACGAGATTCAATCCAGGATATTCATAATTTCTTTAAATCGGACTATCCCAGAGCCAGTCTATGATCAATGTGGTCAAGCTTCTCTTTGCTGCACGAAGTAAATGCGTTATAAATTTAACAAAATCACAGAATTCCTATGGGACATTCGCCCTGAGCTTGTACTCGATCATTCTGACCTGGTATAGACTATACCTACAGCTTGTTACATTCGATACACACACACGCACACACACATGTATATGGGTATGAAGCGCCAAGGCAACAGAGCGTAGTTCCTAAACTCCATCGAGAGTCCAAGAGGACCTCCCCGATTGTGGATAGAACGCGGACCTTTTCGACCCGCACGACCGCAGGAAAGTCAACGGAGTCCATCTTGGTTCTATGGTAGCTTTAGATAGATACCAAAAGTTCTATTCGCCTTTGATCAATAGCCACGGTTTATCACTTGAATAGTAAATTTTCGTTAAAATTTATTCGCGATTTTCGAATTGGAAAAATATGTAGGTATATTATCTTTCTGAAAATTTATTTAACGTAGGTATTTGTAATTGCGGATTTTAGTTCAGAGATGAATCTTCGGTATTGTATATATTAAATCGATTGTAATTCTCCTTGTAATAATTATTTACTTTGAAAAATTGACTCTGGTATAATATTTAAACGGTATTTTTAATTAAACTGGTATTATATTAGGGAATGAAATTACGGTTCTTCGTCTTACTTTGATTGGGTCTTTAGCCTTTGATAACCCCTTTGGCATAGTTGGTGTCCTACCTAAATTGGGTTCCTGATTTCAATTACTCGAAATCGTATAAGGATCACACCGGGTTTTTCGTTACCAACTCGAATTGCCAATTCTGAGCAACCTAACTCATCGGTAATTGCAATTTTCTATCCCCCTCAGCTGTGTTTCGCACTGAATATATATAGTTTACCAGGATCAATTCAATCGGGGACATAAATTAGTCACGTTAACTTTTCTACTCCCCTCTCACACTCTCCGGACGTTTTGAATCGAAAAATAATACTTCGCACCGTGTTTCCTGATAATTTTCAATCGCCCGTACAAATGCATTCAATTAAACAATACAAGTACCCGGTATAATACAGACTACGTCATGCTGATTTATAAACGTCCCCTGCCATGGCTCATGGTGTTAAAAAATTATTTATGAGTATTTCATCGCCTGTTACGAACAGACTTTCCACTTTTGTCCCTTTCCAAAGCTTGAGCTTGTATCAATTTAATCAAAATTTTTATACATACAGCTTTCTGCCCGCTGGGGTGTAAAATTACCAAATTATTTTTCACCTCGCTTTTGAGGGTTGATCTAGTTAAAAAAAAAATAATAATAAACGAATAAAAATGCGGATTGTGGAGCTGACGGTTTTTTTTTTTGCCTTTTTTTCAAGTTTGGAGGAATGAGCTTCTTTCCTTCGATAACAGTACAATTCCTCGTATGTTAACGTGCAAACTATAAATGAACATTCTATAATTATCAGTATACATATACACAGTTGAGATAATGAGGGCTCATTGTCGTGCTAACAATGTCATTGTGTTCATCCGATAAATACCGACTGTCACCGGTGTCAGGGTGTTGTTACGAAGTGAGAAGAGAGCTGCACGGCCGATCATTAGACACCTTTTTTACGTCGATATAATTACCTGTAGCATATTGTGTTCTCTATTTTTATTATTATTATTTTTTTCCATTTCATCGCCAATTTATTGCTCAGCCTTTCTCATTTCATCTTATTTTACTCAATTTTATTTATTCATTCAACGGTGTTGAGTATGGGCGTGAATCAACTCTAGGCTATAATTGATGCGAAAAATCAGAATTCCCACATACGGCTCCTGCTGCAGCTGCGTGTATGGGCTAGACACATCTTATTCCGGAAACGGAAGGATATTGTTTGCCATTGACGTTGTCGGATGGTCGAGCTACCGCATACACGCAATGGGTATAATTCCGTGCGATCTATAGCAGCTCGAAGCTTCGGGGCTAGTAAAGGAGAGCAGCGATATTCGAGAATTGCGAAATGGTTAATCTGGGGCTCGCGTATATATCGTGAATAAAATTAATCAAATATCAGATTTGAGCCCTCTCGTTGAAGTTGATATTCTCGTCAAACCGGGCTCGATTCTTCCGAGTAACTTGACACCGATGTAAAGTTCGCGTTTTTATTTCTCGGGTAAATTCATCTCGGAGTTCATTCCGCGAATTCATTCCCTTACTGAATAAATTTTAAATGATATTCGAGAGGGATTCAATTTCCCGTATTCACTCGAGCGCCCCCGGGACACCTATATTCTAACTCGAATTATTAGTCGACGAAATGTTATCGCTCGAAATTTATCGAACAATTATGCCAATTGTTGGGGGCTAATTACCCTCTCGTATGATCGTTGTTTGAAGCTGCAGCAGATTGAATTAGCGCTCGATTATTGAACCGTGAAATGATCGTTGTAATGAGCCGATTACGAATCACAGAGTCGAATCTCGCATAAGGGGTCGTGAATAGGACTGATTATTATTTAGTTATTTTTTTATCAAAGCACTGATCGATAGTTAAATCAGTTATATATGAATACATGATCAATTAAATCTTACCTTTTGTTCACCGGTTCTCTCGTCTGGGTTCTTCCAGGCTCGTTACACCCGCCGATCTTTGGGGATGATGAAGAACAAATGATTATGGGTATAAGATATGGAAGTAAAAAAACGAAAAAAAAAAAAACTAAATATTACAAAAAATTAACAGCGACTAAAATCACTGTATATAGGTGCCAAGTATGGGGCACGTCCAACACGAATGGCACCTGTAATCAGACTGAGTGAGAAAATCAGTGGCAATAAAATAGAAGCGTGGTTACATGCCGTGATTAACCTGCGAGTCCCAGGTGTAGGTGTAGTCCCAGGGGGACCCCGACCCCCGCAGGGACTCACAGGGGTCCAAACTGGCCTTGCTCACGCCGGAAGTACTCGCATTGTTCCCTCGGACATCCGGGAAAACGCATCTAGCCGAAGCCGATGTCGGAACGCCGATCGTGGATATTATACCTATGTATAAATCTATGTATATACTGTGTGTGTTAAATTTCACAGAAGAGCTCTGTCATGGCGGAACTATGCCTTGATACCAACTCGGGTCATTGCGAACGATGTTCATACATAGATTTGTAGTTATATTGTAAATTTGATTTTGAATCATTCATTTTTTTGATCAACTTTAGGACCGAATGGTCGAAAATGAATTAGAAATAAATTATGAAGCTGAATTAAATTTTTTCTTCTTGATTTTATTGTGTCTTTGAAAAATCTTCGTGCATAAATCTGAAGGGACGTAATTCTTCTTCTTATGAATAACTTCGTTGATTAATGATTAATTCATATTTTTATGAGCGAATCGGTTGGTATAGTTAATTTAAGGGCTGAAAGATGTTCGAAAAATTTTCTTATCAATCAAGGCATCATGGCATGACAAACTTATTGTGTACTTAGGTTCTATAACCGCGATAGATTATTTATCATTCGTGTTATTTAATCAGGGTTCTTTTGTTCCTCTCCCTTTCAAATAGAATTTCTATTTAGCATTTTTTCATGGCCATACAGAGCGGGGGACGTAATAAAAAGGATTGCGAAATAAAAATACACTTTCCGTCAAATTTTTAACTTGCTGATTGGCTGTATCTATGAACAGGTAACAGCAGATTCACGAATGGTGTTTGTCATGTCCAAGTTTCGATTTTACTTTAACAAAAGTCTGTTATTCGAAATTATATGACGATATGTCGATAGAAATTGTCTTAAATTAAGGTTTCATTTGAATTTTATATCAACTGCAGTATCAAGAGACTCGGTAGAGTTTCGCGCTAAGTAGAGGCTCTGTCGGTCCGGTTCATATTCATACATCAGCGTACAAATAAGAATAAATATTTAAATGAGTTTGAAAAAAATCGTCCCACAACTTTCGTAAAAATAGTAATTAAAAAAATGACTCATTTTTCGCCAGATTAATAGGACCTGATCTCTTAAAACTTATAACAATAATTTTGTTTCATTTACAAGTCTCAATAATATTTTACAATCAGTCAATATGAAATCTCGAATGATATATTTGTCGGATGTTACAATATCTTTATTGAAATATACAATATACAATACATTGATACATCTTTTATAAATCATAAGAATCAGTATGAAAGTATTCTGATACAGCATTTTCATTAACTTGGACAAAAAAAAAACTAAAGAAATCGTAAATAAACGTAAAGCCATCAAACTCTGCGTATACGTAGTTTAAATTCGTATTTTTTACTGCAATCTAAATTACCAATAGAGTAAACGTGCGTTTCCACGGTAATTCAACTCTCTTTGATCCCTTACTTACCGACCTGAACCCTTGCGTTTAATCGTACAGATGTCGCTGTTAAATTCGCACTGTCCGCGTATCTTTGCTACTCCGTATTCAACGAGCGAGCGAGTCCGCCGAGCAAGAGCATAACACACCTGTCAAATTGTCAATTTAGCTCATTTCGATAAACACAACAACGTCATTTTTCGCTTAAGTAAGTAGATTTCCAATCCGCTTTTGATCATATCCTACAATATTTCAGCACTAATTATACGAGCGGAATAACTACAGTGTCTCTATGTTAAACCTACGTGTTATAAAGCCACGAGTAATAATACCCGAAATTCCATCCTGGATTTGGACGATTATTGATTTCCCAAACTTCCGAACATTCCATTAAGCCCGCAACTCCCAACAACTAATTTCACAATAAAATTAAACCGAATACGTGACCAGTTTCACGCGTATATACGACATCGCTTTACGCGAACCTAACAGCCGTCTAATTACATGTATACGCAAAATTCGTCACACGTCAGACTGTAGCTTGACAAATTTTTTTTGAGGTTAGATTCCCGACCTTAGAATACGCGATTTATTATCACGATCAGGAAAACACAGTAACAACAAAAAATTAGGACAATTTTTTTCAGAAATAGGAACAAATTTTTGACCGAAGTTATTAGTTATACGGTTTTTCTGTGTCACAGGTAAAGAGCAGCAGTGATTAGTCTGTCTTGACGAGCACAGAGAACGTCGTCAAGATGCCTTTAAACACAGGTAAATATTGTAATACACATGGATACTCGGAAAAAAATTTTTGAAATAAAAAAAAATTGAAAAAGACGAAAATTTTCTGCATCCAATTTTTATTCAATTTTTTTTCACATTCGTGAGAAGAAAGAAAAAAAAAATATTCAACGATTTTGAAAATTGAAAAAAAAAAAAATTTCAAAAAAAAAAATAATTCTCAAAAACATGTTTTTGGTTTTTATTTTTCAAGATATATCTGCCGCCCTGCTATTGCTGGAGCAGGTACAGGAGAGGGTCGAAGAATGCGACGATCCAAAATTGCAAATGCATACGAGTCAGGATTTAAAAGCGTTGATATCTCTGCTGGAAGATCCGGTGTTTAGAAGCATTGTAACAATCCAAGATTCACTAACTGATCTGAATTCTCAGCTTGGTCAACACCCTTCTATATTGCCGGGTGATTTTGATATTAATCTTGGCGGTCAACTTGAATTATCACTACCTAACACACCTGCTCAACCATTAGGACCTAACATTTATCAAGACATGTATCAAGACAGCAGCGAACTTGATGATCAAAGAGTTCCCGTCGCTAGACTTGTTCACAGCAGTAGCGAAGATACCAGTGCTCAGGTGAGGAGAGAAAATTGGATATAAAATTGTCTCAAAAACGTTGAAATTTGAGTCAATTTCTGTGTTTTCTTTTCAATAAAATTAAAACTTATACAGATTTCAGGTATTTTAATGAAAAATTGATACTCTAATGCCTTTTTTTTTTGCAAATCATTTCAGGTAACCAGTCCAAGCTTAGCTTCAGAAGATTTGAGCATGCCACCTATAACAACGCCGACTTATGCCAAAGAATTTCAGAAAGTTATCGAAGCCGCTTCCAAAGGACGACAAATTTATACAGTGCAGGTAATTGATGTTGAAAAATTAATTTTGTTTGTTTTTTATTGTAATGTTTTGTTGTCGTATGAATTGAATTTTTTTTCTATGTATATTGCATGTCATCATAAAAAAAAGCTGACTTTTCTTTTCATAGAATTTTTGTTCTTATTTTTATTATTTCTTTGTAAAGGAAACGCCTTGTTCCATTAAACTACATGCATAAACTTTCTTCTCTTTCATGTTTTAGCTATACAAACCTGAGGGTACTAGCTTGGGATTCAGCGTAGTGGGGCTTCGCAGTAAGGACAAAGGGGAACTGGGAATTTTCCTCCAGGAAATTCAACCCAACGGTATCGCAGGCTGGTGAGTTTTTAATATGTTATTATTGTTGTTTATCACATATTGCGATATTATAAAATAAATCGATATTTTCTTCTATTTGTCTTAGAAAAAAAACGAACAAAAAAAAATCAATAAAATTGAATATCCGAAAATTTCGAGTTTCAGTAAAAATTTTCTCACGTAAATTTTTAATTCTTAGAGTATTTTTACGAATTCTTTACAAGTTATTTTTCGCGATAAAAAATTCGAAAGACTTCAGAACAATTTTTGAAAATTCGTTTTCTTTTTTTTTGTTTTTCTTTAAATTCTGATCTCTTTGATTCATGGATTGAAGAAAAAAAAATTTCATGGAAACACTGCGAATTTTTATCCCTATTCGAGGTAATTTTCGATTTTTGATTTCCTTTTACGAAATTCGCACGTAATTTTTCGGTACATTCTATACTTCTTTGAGAGTAAAAAATTGTATTACAACAATGAATTTTTTTTCTCGTTATAATCCAATGAGAATTTAAATTTTACGTACAAAAACACTGGAATAATTTTTACCTATATATAAGTTAATTGAGTGGGACGATGAACTGCATGCAGACTTAAGCACGTATACATAAGTCTGTCCATGCATGGATGGTTTCATCCCCTTGGGAATCCGCGTGGATAGAACCCAATGAATACGTCAATGTTTCACCTTTGTACATATGTAGAAACGGAAGGGAATCCCTCGCGACTCTTTGAGCTACGCTTGAAATAAACGATTATTGAACCGTGATTAATTGAGGTATCGATCTGTTTACAATATACCTTTTTTACGTACATATTTATCGATCAATTTCCTTCGATCCGTGACTGACAAACATAGAAAATATTATTCCTATCATCCCCGGCAATTTTTTCTTTCACCATCGGGACTTCAAATTTCGTATTTTTGTACTAAAAAACAATTTTTCATTTGAAATGTCGAAGGAGAATGGAAAAAAAGAAAAATTAGTTTCGATAATCAACGATCAATAATTTCTGTAAATGATTAATTTATGTCTCAAAAAGTGCTTAATAAAATTCCTCCATACGGATACTCAAGGTATGCTTGTAGATTCTATTTGTTTTGAATCGTTTAAAGAAAACAATAATTTTTTTTTTGCGGCTTGCGGCCTGCGGCAATTTTTGCCGCGGGACCTATAGGCATAGGTTCCCGAGGGAATTATAATTGTCTGAATAAAAATACAATCGAATCGGTTAAAACGAGGCTGGAGGAAAAACCAGAACCAAAATAAAAAAACAAAAAAAAAAAAAACGGCAGACGATATATTTTCTTGGATTAAAATTGTTAAATAATTGCTTTTTCGTGCGTCAGTTTCCATTTTTCACTTATTTCCTTCTGTTTTTTTTTTGTATATAGTACAGTTGCCTATAAAATTTCATTTCGCACCCTCGACGAATTTTCTAAAGCAACTCGACGACACAAAGGTGTCCAACGCGCGGCGTTTTATTAAACCCAATTGTTATCCAAGATGAAAAAAAAAAGCTGCGACCGTAGAAGATTGAAAGACGCGATTGATTTTACGATGTATTCGAATTTACAGCATCGCGCCTTTTATTTCACCCTCGAAATCTGCTCGATTCTCATATAGCAGCTAGTTGTCGATTTAAATCGAACGTTTTAAAGCTCTCGTGAATTTTATATATACATTAGTCATTTTTCATTTCGAAGTTAAGATAAAAAAAAAAAAAAAAAAATAAGAATCCGGAAAACTGTGATATGTACGAAGAAATATTTCCACTTCTTCATGACCGGAAACTAGAACCTTTTTCTTCTTTCCTTTCTCTATTCCCTTCGTTTCTTTCCCATTTTTTACTTTGTTTTTTACTTTTTCCTTTCTTTTTTCTCTGTCCTTCTTCTCTTCTTTTTTTTTTCTTCGCTATTTCACCTGACCTTTGCCACAACTACAACCTGTAAGCTGTATAGGTACCCAGCCGACGAAGGGTGGCTGTATAAACCCGTGATACAATCCCAGTTCATTCCTGCAAGCTTTACGCTTAACGGTTTTTTATTTTTTTTGTATAACCAAGGATTTTCGTTTCTTTTGCGCATCTTTCGTATAAGTATACAGGCTACCGTACAACTTCCGATTTTACATTCAAAATCGAAATTACGATCGTTGCGAGTCTGAAAAACTTTTCTTTTATTTTAATTCTGTGATCAGTTAATAAAAATCAGGTAATTTCCAAACAATTTTTAGATAAATTGGGAAACGGGAGACGAAATCTGACATATTACACATTTTTTTAGAATGATACATAATTAACGTAGGTATATTATATACATATATTAATTATGGATCAAAATCAGAAAAAATAGAAATATAGTTTCCTCGTTATCCTATACAAACCGTTCAAATCCAATACTTGATTGGCGACTGCCACTGACGGGGGATGGATGAACGTTGTACTCACGTGACTTGTATAATTGATTGATTTACAAACATTTACCATCCGCATATACACACTAGTGTCTGGTATAGAATATCCCCTGGCTTAATGAGTACGATCGATTGTCAGAAAGGCTTCCCGGAGCACTCGCGATAACATTTAGCTTTACCTCTTCGCTGCTGCTGATGCAGCACTATAACGGAATCTAATCATCGTTTGTGACTAATTGTTCGATTGGAGAAAAAAAAAATAAATGAATGTGAAAAAAAGTAACGAAAAAGAAAATTACTAATTCCAATTGAATCACAAATTTTTTTTCTTCTCTTTCTTTGAATTCAAAATCGACAAAAAAGTTGGAATTTTTAATTAATTTTGAATAATTTTTTTTTTCGTTTTTAATTAATTTATTTAGTTTTTGGTATACAATATGCGATATTTAGTATAGATATACGTACCGGCACGAATTGATGCTGTAAATCCAGCTTCAATATTTCTGCGGATATACCTATCTATAGAGGCCTTATTATATTCCCTGTGACGAGGCTGGAATCGTTTTGGAGAGATTTAATCAAGGCGTGGTCGTTTCTCTCCAATATTAACAGAATCTCGTTAATTGAGGTATTTAGTCGTGCTTGTTACCTCGCCTGGTCAATTTATAGGGTTACTCACGTATCTACCTGGGTACTTACTTGAAGAAATATATAATCAACGATATACATATAAAAAAAGGTATAATATCTCGTTGTCTCACAACGATTTGAACCAAAGTTGTCAGTAGCTCGAGTTACCCCCGTGACATGTTCGTCATCGTTCGAATTCAAGATATATCATTGAATACATCGTCGGCGAAGAAAAAAAAGAACAAAAAAAATTGGCAAATTTTCGGAAAGTTCGTTTTTCTTAGAGAAAAAATGAAAATCTTAAAAAAAAAAAAAAGATTTTTTTTTCATTTTTTTTTTTTTTTTTTTTTTGAAAAAATTTGTATAAATAAATCCGTTATTTCCTACGCTAATAGAGTATGAAACATTTGTAGAAAATCGTCCTGCGGTAGGCGGTAATAAAGAGTAGGCAGGACTTTACGTCCCTCGTAAAACGTAATTTTCTTTTTCATACTCGAGCGGCGCGGCGCGGGTGGGTAGGTAGGTATTTTCTGCTCGACATTTCGCGTCTCGGATCGGTAAATTTTGTCGTTGTATATAGGTATCTGTATATATGTATAGGATAGCTGTATATATATGTATGGGCTATACTGTGTGTATTTCGGAATGTTTTCTGGCCTCGTAAAACTTACTTGACTCGGCCGTCTGCAAGTTCGTGAATTTATTATACCCCTAGGTAATTTTCTATTTTTCATTTTTCAGTTTTTCAGTGTTTTTTTTTTTCATTTTATTTTTTTCTCGTTTCGGACTTGTATGTACAAATATATTGCTGTTGTTGTACGTAGATCTTCGCAAGTTTAAAACCGCGATAATAATATATAAGTATATGTATATATGTATACGAAGATGTCTCGCTCAACGACATGCGACAGCCGGAAACGGGAAAAATATCGTATCATTTTTACCTTATATACCTTACAGTAGATACGTACATACCTATCTACGTTACAGTTATAATACGACTTTTGCTGAAAGCTTCTAGCAACGTTTTTCGCATTATTCAAAAGCTCCTGCAGCTTTCTTGGAGTATAACACGTGTTTGGAATATACGCGCTGTATAACCGTACCTACCTTTTTTTTTATTATCATATCATTTTCGAGTCTCGGTAGTATCGCCAGCTGATATGTACAGCTTCTTATACTTGAAGAGATTCTGATGAAACGAGTTGGAAAGCACCGATAATCATTTTTGATTTGAAATGTATGTGTGATTTTTGAAAAATAAATCTATCTCATGAATAATTACGGTCAATCAAGCCGCAGACTTATTTTATCAGAAAGAAAAAATCTTCCCTTTCTTGGAAAAGAAACGAAAAAAAATTTTATGTATATTTCCCGACGTTATATATATACCTTTCGTTCATTTAAATCACGTCTTTGATCACATCTGTATTTATTTTTTTATTTTCTTGTTGTTTTTGTTATTTTCCAACAAATTTATTCATTCAAGATTTTAATTAGAAGTGCAGCTGTTAATAAATTCTCATTTAGGTAGGTATACGTCGTTCCCGCGACTTTCAAAGCAGCTTTCGCTTCGGTTATCATAATGAAACAGATTCTATAATATAAAAGATTTTTAAGAAAGGGGGAATGAAATTTTCTTCGTTTTTGTTCATTTTCTTTTTTTTTTTTCTTTTTTTTTTTCAACGTGATTTATATTTCGTCATTCAGTTTTTCACGTTTTTTCATTTTTTTCACAAGATATAATGTACCGAAGATTTTCATTAATAAAATTCAAAAAAAAAAAAAAAAAAAAAAAGAAAAGAAAATTTACCTCGAGACTTATGAGATAATGCCATGGTCGCTGTATACCGTGTAATGAATCACATTAATTAAGATAAATGAATGAAAAAAAAAAAAAAACAGCACGTTATGTTGAAGATTTTTGTTGAATATAATTACCGAGATAAAGCCCATCTTGAAGTTTGATACGGACTCGTAAGTTTGAACAATGAAAGTAAAAGCCATTGTCATACATTTTTCCTATACAACTGAATAAATATTGTAGTAAAAAAGAAACAAAAGCCTAATTCTTATCTTCAATTACAACTATTTTTGATGTATCTGAAACCAAAAATTTTGCTTCGATTTTAAATAAAGTGGAGTCAAGATTTTAGAAGAAAGGATTTTCTCCATGATGTGATTTCGAGAAAAAATAATGTAAGGAAGAAAATGATGATAAAATCAATGAATAAACAAACGAATTGGCTTATCGTATATCGGGAGTTGATAGTGTTTGATCATCCGTTAAATCAGCTTAAGATAACCGCGCGCTTAGAAGCGATATCACGTCGTTTTGGTCCGGGTTTAACAGGGAACCAGACGATCTTTCGGTCGAACGCGTTTTAGATTTGTTAGGTGAATCTCGAGCGCGGATTGGGATATCACAGTCGAGCCGTGTAGCTGTAGGACATCCCCAAGGATTTTAAGGAAAATTCTGTAGGCCCGGAAGCCCCTGATTAACAACCGTGTTCAAGGATTTCGCAGAACGACGGAAAACGAATAAGGATCATATGTTGAAAAATTCGCGTCTAATTTAGCATCCAAATTTCATATCCAATTACAATTTTTGAACCAATTAAACCAGGAGCCGAGTTGAAGTTCCGAATTTTGAAAGTAGTCAACGGTCAAAAATTGGGAATTCATTGCGGAATATTGAAAATCGAAAAGATCGTAACGCAGACGGCACAATACTCGGAAAGTCCAAGAATCCGAAAATTTTGTAAAGAGGACGTTTTTTGAATTGAAATTTTTTGAATCGACTAGTGATTTGGCAATAATAATATTCGCAATTTTTACCGTTTGCGGAACTTGAACGAATCCGATAAAATCGAAACTTGGTAAAATTTGTCATCGAATTTCATTCGATTTCGTATGTGAAAATATAAGTATTTGCTAAAGTCATTCGCTCCTCGACACTTCGGCTGATCTGTGAAATATCGCAAAACAATGAAACAGCGATAAATGAAAGGCTGTAGGTGATGTTGTATCAGAAGCTTTTATCGCCAATCAGTTACCAGATACTCCGAAACTCCATAGTTGGCAATTTTCCAACTCCTATCTGTATGATTCTCGTATCTATTTCGCGTATACGGTGAAGAAAACGCGCGGGAATTAGCCAGCGAATTGAAAGCTTGCAATAAGATAAAGACTGAAAGTTATTTCTATATGATTTTTTAAATATTCATTGAACTATCGATCCTCCATTCGTTTTATCTCAATCTCAATATTTGAAAAAATATAGGATTTCCAACGAAAAAAAAAGCTCGCATTTGCAATTAGAGAAAACTATGTACACCGAATTTCCGTAAACTCTGGGTACCCTTTTAGTCCGAATCCTCCCCCCCTTCGAGGTATAGGCCAGGTAATCATTTTAAATGGGTCAATTAATTATTGGAATCGTACAGCTCGCGGAATTCATCCGTTTCGACGATTTTCCGCTGCACTTACCTTTCAGCTTTTTACTGTCATCGCGGAATTTAATCGATTATCGACGATTGTCGCCGCGGCGAATATAACAGTCAATCTAAGAATCGAAAATAATTGCCTGTGTGTGTGTTCATAACGTCAGATTTTGTAAAAAATATATAGATATAATTTAAAGAAGAAAAAAAATTGATGCCTTAATATTTGGACAAATTTTTTTCCCTCTTCTCTTTTTGCGGTTTTCTCGACTTTAAATTCACGAAAATTTATGGCTGGTGTTTCAATACGCATCACGTGAGGACAAGGTAGAGGAATGTGAATACGAGTGAATATGATAAATCAATAAATAAGTAAATAAGGCAGCGGGTAAATGATGGCAAGAATCGTCAAATTCATTGCGAAAAACGTGAAGGGTTGAACGGAGAACAACAACTATATTCGCGGGTGGGGACCGGCCGAGGTATACGTCGGTTTTGTCCGACTATATACCTGTCGTATACGGCGTAGCGACGCATGCCCAGTTTAACACGGAAGGCAGAAACGGATTTCCAACACCGTCGCAGTCCTCGTCAGACCACAGAGGTGGGTTGGCAAAATCATCGCGAATGCCTTATAACAAATCGAATGAACGGAATCAAACCGACCAATCAACCAATCAACGTTCTGCGGGAAAAGAAAACGCACTATATAATATAAAATCGCGAAATACGTTGTACAGTGCTGCAGGTGTAATAAGCATAATTATAAGAAGAAGAAAATAATTAAATACCTTCAATGATGGTCACTCGGTGTTTAGATAAAAGGCAAACCGTTTTTCCCTCACCCTAGTTATAAAACAATGATAGACAAAAAATTCCAAAAATTAAATATACAATTTTCCTTCGATTTCTCGTCATTTTTCAATTCACTTTTCATTTTCATACAGAAATGAGAGCAATGACCGATGTTTGGAATTCATGGTTTTTTTTCTTTTCGGTTTTCGTTTTACAAAACTCTGGGAATAATTTGATAACGGAGTTTGACCGCGAGTCGAACAGGATGAAAATTTCACCCCGTGTAGCTAATTTCATATATTTTCTATAAAACTTCGGATTTGATGGATAGAAGTTTTGTTTTTTTGTTCTTTCTAGCGACGATGAGTACCTAGACTTTGTATTATAGTATATCGGCACATGTATATGTATATGAATGATATTCGTTCGTTAATTACCGAAAATGAAATCAAAAATGGAATACTTTTTAATAAAATAAATTATTCCTTGTGATTTTTACTAAAATCGTACTCTTTTTTTTGTATTTTTGTTTCTCCATTTTTTTTTTTTACATTCAATTTGTGGTCCAGACACAGTCGGATGATGTTAGCTGTGACGTCAGCTTAATCAACGTTCTCCACGTGACAATCGATATATGTATACATATATAATATCGTTTTAAAGAGAAGAAATCTTGATTTTGTAAAATTCGAACAATTCATTCGAAAGTATATACATAAAACAAGAAAATTAAATTAGAAAAGTAAAAAAATTTACTAAGTCTGACGTCTCGATCTTTCGAAGAACAAAAAAACAAAAAAAGAAATTAGTATTTTGGAGTAAAATTATATTCATTTAACTTCACAATCATCGAGAAATTATTATGAACAGTAATTTATGTTATCCTTTTGACGATTTTGTGTAAAATATGAATCACGAATGATAAATTCTGCAGTGAAAAAATGATCTAATGTAACAAATTCTTCGTCTATATTTTTAGGTGAACCATTTCATATCGTCTGTTACGTATCCCCACGATGTGAAATAGTTTGATTTGCGAATTTGTGTACATATTTATTTATTTATTTATTAAATTTTTTTTTTTTCTTCAAATTTTACTCGGTTTCCTCGCGAATACTATGGCACATATATGTGCCGAAACGTGTTAATTTCGGTGTTGAAAATAAAGAAAATATCGTGAAGTTTGAAAACCTATGCCGCAGGGTAATAACTGTGGTGGAAGAACGAAAAATAAAACGACTTCTCTGCCGCTGCAGCAACGCAGAAGGGGAAGTTCGAGTTTGTTTAAAAATTATTTATAACGTTTGACTTTCCCTAATTAAAATTTTATACATAAAAAAAGGAAAAACAAAAAAAAAACAAAAAATGAATGAATAAAAAAAAAGCAAAAAATATATAAAACAAATTTTCAACAAAATGAAGAAAACTAAATGCAGTTCTTGTGCCCATTTACCAATCTTTGTAAAAATATTTTAACAATATTAATATGTAAAGAATTATTGTTATCATCTAAAAAAAAAAAAAACTCTCGTATATATTTAATGAGAAAACCAAAAAAAGGAAGAAAAAAAAAAAATACGAAAACTACAATCTGCACAAACATATAAATTTTATAACGTAATGTGCAATCAATGGACCAACCACATATCGAAGATTTTCTTTGACAATCAAGAATCTTTTCTCAACGTACCAATTAGCTGTTAACACAAAGAGAACAAAGAAAAAAAAAACAACTACACGGATATGGTGAGTCGAAATTTTCAAATCAACTAATTTTTCATTTTTTTTTTTATACATAAAGCGAGGGATGAATATTTCAAAAAATATATATATTTTTTTTTGTATTGTTCATTTGTTCATTTCAACTTGACCGTTGAAAATAAATCTGAATATATATAACAGATATTTTGGAATATCCTGTATATTATCATTATATAACGATAGCTTCCGCGTCCTCTGTCGATATTCATATCCTAAGTATAATTTGAACACGTGAACTCCTGATTATCTGACACATGCGTGTTCTCCGTAATTAATATATTGGATTTTGGTACCTTATATACCATATACCTCTAACCGACGTTGCACGACGAGAGTTGTTAATCGATCGATGCATAAACACCGTCCGCCGACCGTTCTCCATATTATTTTACAACACCCTGTACAAAACGAATTTTGAAATTCGTACGAATTTCTCTCTATTTTTTTTGTTTCATTTTTGAATGAAATTTTCTTTTTTTTTTTTTTATTTTGCAAAATAAATAAAAAATTGCCGAGGCACGTACAATCGCACGCTGTATGTTACCCTACATATTTCAAATTCCAACTGCGGTCGGAATACACACACCGAGATACTTGGAGTCGGTATTTATAGAAAATCGAGGCATCTTGAATAAACAACGAGATCCGCGCGTAGTTTTTTTCTCTTAGTATAGAACTTGGGATTTTCTCATGTGGTATATAGACAGATCTGTATACGTAGGTAGGTTTACAAAGATATAAACCATACGAACCGGCAATTTCGTATTATAGAGCTCGTATCATTTTCATTGTAGAATAATGTACATATATGTATGTATTATAGGTATATACGTATACCCAGCGACAATATATACACGGCAATTATATGTCTACCCCACTTCAACCGATTTTCACAGATTATCGCTCAATTTTACCACACATATATGATTTTCCCCTTGATAAGCCAACTTACTATACCTTTCACCTCTTCCCCCTAAAAGTTCTGCTCTGTTTTTGGTCTTCGGTTTATTTATTTATTTTTTCCCAGGGATGAAGTAGAGAATAGAATTTCATCGGTCGTAAAATTAAAGAATACTGTTATAACTATAGGAAGAATTTCGTCCTCTCCAATTTACCGAATCGCCAAGGCGGAAAGCCGGCCACATGATTCGGCCAGCTAGCTAGCTACCTACCTACACGAGGGTTGGTAGCTGATTTCTGCTCCGAAGCACACACCCAGACTCCTAACTATCTCTGTAATATACTTTGGTTAAAATTTTAACGGTATTTGTACAACCGTGAATTTTATATCGCACAATTAGCGAACGAAATTTTGGGTGGAGACATTTTTTTTTAGTTTCTTTTTATTTTTTTGTTACTTTTCACGACAATACTATTCTGATATACATTATATACTACAATGGCTATAGTCAATAATCGCGAGAACAATTTTAGACCTCAAATATTATATTTCAAGTCAGAAAACGAGCGAGTGTGAGTTATATACATTCAAGGGGGTAGGTACGGTGGCGATGCTGCGCATTGTGTGTATGACGAAGGCTTGGAAAAATTCTGAGTCGCTGCAGCAACGAGCGCGAAGGTATAGAATATGAAATGAGATGTTTGAGTAAGAGAAAGAGAGAATCGTGGTACAGATATGGGGTAGAAAAATTCTTGCTTTTACATAGTTTTATTCTTTTCGTCTCTTTTTCATTTTTTCTTTTTCTTTCTTTTTTTTCCGTAGATATTTTTATCCACTCATCGCATTGTAGAAAAGAAAAAGAAATTTTTTATATCCGGGTACATACGTATGTATGTACATACACAGATTTAAAATTCAAATCTATATCCACGAAAAAACGGAGCGAGTATAATATAATTACAAAATCTTATGAAAGGAAAATGATTTTTATTATTCAAATTTTAATCGAGCCCAGGCTACAGTATATCGTATAATATTGTTAATTCAATTTTGTTATTAATTGACGTTTAAAACTGGCCCGAGTTTACCCGATAATTGGAACAATTTGGAAAATGAATTGAATTTTTTTTTTTTTTTTCAAATTTCTGAATCGGACGTACGGGCCGCGGGCGAATGGGCGGGCATCTCGAAATCTCATTAATCGAGGCATTTTGTACTCCCCGTATTGATAAAGGTAATTTAATCTACGGATTCAACAAAAGCACCTAGAAACAAACAAAAAAAAATGTATTTCCTATAACTTCGTTCTTTTTTTTTTTTTTTTTAATCTATTCCTAAAAATCTATCGAAATCCCGTTCGTTCACGTAATCCAGGATCATTATAATAATAAATGTATACTATGTATGTACAATTTATACGTGTACATATACCTATACCAACATATAGTATATTCAAAAGAAATGGCAATGTATCAACTAGTATCAGTTTTGTCACGTAGCGGGGTTAATACTACTATATCCTTCTATGTCCGCAAAAAGCGTGGGTGGTGTTCACAATAGGGTTGAAAAAGATGCTATCCCATTGTCCCATTGTTGGATCCTAATGTACAGGATTTAGAAAGTCTTAATCTTCTATGAAAGAGAAAAAAATTGGGGGTGAAAAAAAAAAAGAAAAATGTTGGAACATACATATATATGTATAGTATAGCAATAAAAAGGCGGGTTGAAATAGTTTTTTTTTTTTTCGTTAAAATTTGTCCTCGCGTGAAGAAATGATTGAACGTCCACGTTTCGACTTTTTTGTTCATTTTTTTTCCTTGTCTCTTTTTTTTCTATCTGGAGTCGGTGGATTATACGACCTTTTCATAAATTCAACCCGTACAATTCGCAACAATAATAATAATAATTATAATAATTCTCTGATCAACCGGTTCAAATCCATCGCGAAATTTTTTATTCTTTATCATTTCTTTGGGTGCCTGTAAATGTGATCAAATATCCGATTCTTGATCGTACGTTGATATTACTCCGAGTAAGAAATTGAAATCTGACAGCCAAGGTCTCTAGGTCGATCGAGGAAAGTGATATAACTGCAGGGGATAAAAATTGTTCTAATTCCGTCGTTATATAAAATTATGCTGAATAACGATTCACATAAACGTAATCGAATATCAAATTCCAAAGTCTGTTCTTTCCGTTCCCTCTTTTCTTTTCCATTTTTTTTATTTTTTTCTAGTTTTTTTTTTCAATTTTTCTTTCTCATCGCAGGTCCTTCTTCATCCCTTGTTACATATATATTCTTCTTTTTACAGTTTGTTAATTGTCTCGTGCCTTTTTCGCCCGGGTAAAACTTATATTATTAATTTTAGTCATTAGGGGTAGTGTTTCCAGTTTCCGTCCCTCCGTCTACGTCTCCGTCTCCGTCTCCGTCTCTAAATGTCAAGTGTGTTCTTCGTTTCCACCGTCTGTTGTTGTTTCTTGGTACCTACTCCTCGAGAGTTTTCAGTCTGACGTATACGTACGTTTTACGTCGTCGTCGCAATTCTCTGTACATACAGCGCTACAATGATTTTCTTCCGCTCTTGACTCTGACTGCGAAAGCTTATTTGATTTTTTTTTTTTTTTTTTTCGAGGACTCTGTACAAAAATGAACAAAAAAAACCAACCCCTAAACTCGTGTGGCTCGTTTCTCAGCATTAAAGAGCTAAAAAAAAAATAAATAAATAAAATAAATGAGATATCTTGTTTCATACAAACGACACGACGTCATTCTTCTCTGAAAAATATCTAGGGCTGAAATTGAGACGAAATGTATCTTGAAAAAAAAAAACAGACGAAAAACTAAGACAAAAAATGAGCTAACATTAAATTAGTCAGAATATGACGACCCGAGGCTCTTTATTCACCGTTGTAATTATTCATTTCAATCATACACGTACGTCCAAGCGAATGGTCATACATGGTAAATATGGAAGGTGCAGGGTCACTCTAGCATTGGCCATTGTAGGGGCTAGAAAATGTTTTCGGTGGTCGCGTGGTCTCGTAAACAGCTTAGGGGCACGGGAGGGTCTCTCTCGTCGGGTTCCAAATATAGCACCCCTACCTCCCAAGAGAAGGGGATCGATATAGACCACACCGCGGAGCCCACCACGCGACCAACGTCCTCCTCTTCTCCGGTGCCAACGCTGTTTATAAAGCCCCGTTTGCACCGTTCAAATTGACCCAAACACGTAGGAAGGTACATACATACATACCTACATACCTGAATACCTACCTGCCTTGAATACGCGTTAATCCTACCGTCAAAAACTACCCTTTTTACTTTCTACTCTTTTCACATTTACCGAACAGATCAAAACCCTTGCGATTTTACCTCCCGGATCTTTTGCAAACAGCTTTTCACATCCCTACCTGCGGGGGATGATTTTCGACCATTTGAACAAAAATTATTATTTGCAAGCTTTTTTTAAAACGTCTCGTAGTTATTTTCGAGAAATTTTAGCGTCTTTAAGATTGCTCTTACAGATACGTGTTGGGATCGTCAATTTTTACAACCCTCGACGTCGTTTTGAAAAACTGGAATCGATTTTCCCAAGCTCGGATTTTTTTTTACTCTCATTTTTCCTCTTTTTTTTCTATAAGTACACAATAGTGTCGGCGTACAGAATGGTCGGGCTTTTCTACAGCTTGGAGTTTAATCTTCTCGTCCCGAGTTTCCTGCAGTATAACCCTTTAAGAGCTTAAGCCGTTCAAAGGTTACGGTCATAATTCCAACCGATTCTTACATAATTTTCAAAGCTAAACCGATTCCACCCAGATTATCCTTTGTTCGTTACTATTCTCGAATTCTACCGCACCTATCAGATCTAATAATTATTCAAATAAAGCTAGAAACGGATTCTCTAATTTGTCTGAGTTTGTTTCATACGGCAAAGTGTGGCGAAAAAGAAATACTGAGTTCAAAAAATGGTCTTCCAGTCTTTTCTAGTCCCAAAATTATATAAAACCAGCTCGTCCGCTTTCCGCCTTTTGATGTTCATGTCAGAAAAAAAATTGCCCCACGCGATTAAAATTTTTTTTAAATGAGTTATGGGGTGACCCAACTTTCGGGTTATACTCTTTGTGCAAAAAAAAAAGTTTCCTTAAGATTTAGCACATCTTCGAAGTTAAAAAATGGACTAAGATAGACCAGTCCGTTATTTCTGAACGGTTTGACGGAAAAATGTTTTCGCAACTTTAATCGAAACTTCAAAACCCTGTCAAATTCGCTAATGATTTTCCTTCAACTTTGGTTTCAAGTGTTCGATAACCGGACTGACGTTTCCTACCCTTAGGTACTGGCAAATGTAGATAATGTGCAAAATTTAAGTATTCATTATTCATCTACTGACGTGTAATACGTTTTAAGAAATCGCGCGGACCAACTTTTCCATCTGGTCTCCTCATCCTATTTATCTCAGCTCTGCAAGGAGAAGAAAAAAAAATCTCCTAACTCGATTTTACAGACAAGAATCTTCCGAACGTCATGTCAGGGGCCTAGAGGTTTGAGGGAAACGACATCACCGAGAAATTCGCATACTTGTTGCTGCAGTCTTTAGCATTCGGTCTCCGTTCCTCCCTATCGTGGGTAGTAGCAATATGTTCGAGATTGTCTTTATGACTTTGCTCTTTGGGCGAGCGAGTTTGAGAAGGATGGATGAAATTAGGGGCGAGCTTCAGCGAGACGTGTTAGGGCTGTTTCTCGTCCTTCCCTTCACTCTCGTTTCATCCAATCCTTGCTTGCAACGGAAGGTGGAAAAGCCTGGGAGAGTAAGGATTTAATATCTTTTATACCAAGGTTTATTTACTCCTTCGTACCTCACACCTCGCACATTTCGCTGTCCCTAATAATGTGTAAAATTCGAAAATTTAGTCGCTGCTCGTCGCACGAACAATCCTCCTGTAATTACAATTTGTATTTATTCTACTTTATATACCTATACCTCCTCACTTGGTCAAATCTTTCTCGCGTATTTGTAAACCGTACCGTACCACACCGTTTCACATATACCGTACACACATCCACACCATGGTAAACGTACGTACGAAATTTGCGGTGAAACATTTATTACGGTAGAAACTCATCAGCAACATATTCACCACATTTACCTCAGCAGTTTCCTGCAGTAGTCAGGGAGGAAGCAGCAGCAACAGCAGGCCAAGGGAAAACATTAATTTACACATGCCTCAAAATGTAAAGTTTTGGGCTGAGTTTATCAGAGGATACCTCGTGCAGTTGGTAGAAAGATTATTACAATTTTTTATGATTTTTTTGTTTTTCGATTTTTCGATAGCAAATTTTTGGAACGAAATCTGAAAATCTTCAGCTCTTCAGTATTCATCGAATATATACATGCGAGAGTTACAACCCTAGGAATAGCCCAAACGTGTAATATTAAAACGTGCTTAGCGATTAGGTACATACATACGTTCGATGGGATCCAGACTTTACGTGACCCGGAACCTAAATGAGAAACTAACATACGTATGTGTATTGATCTTGGTCTCTTAGATATTCAAAGTGGTTATATACTCGTCGGTTAAATGTTACCCCTTCAAGCGAACGGAGGCTTAACAGTAGAATCCAGACTCGCGCGTGATAATGTCGCTGCTTTTAGGCTCGACGATTCTAGGAGGAGTATATACAGGGTGAGTTTTCTCTGGTATCGAACGAGGGAGGAGCTTATCACCGCAAACATTCAGCCCCTTTCTATTCATACTTATTATCATCATATCAAAAAGCCTCACTCTGTTGTTACTGTCGCAAATAGAAACATACCTGTCCTGGACTTGAGAATAAAAGTGGGGTTTCTCGATTTGACGATAACAAGTATGAATAGAAATGGGCCGAGCGTTTGCAATAATACGCTCCTCCCTCGTTCGATACCAGAGAAAACTCACCCTGTATATGTGGATGTAATTGATTTAATTACCACCCTTGTTAAAACAACCCTCACAATATTTCTGGGTGGATTTGCTCAGCGCTTGTGTGTGTATTCCTTGAAGAAATCTGAGACGAAATTATCCGAGCTTAAAAATGTTGAGTCTAATAGTTTTTGAGTTAGAATTGATTGAAATTGGGGCCAATCACAAAACGCGAAAGAGAAAAATCGTCGTTAATTTTCACGTAGAATACAATCTACATGAATTCGAATTGACGATAATAAATATAAGTCTTCAGTCTATATGATAAAGTTTGCAAAAGTTATGTGTGGGGGCTAGAAACTTTTATTTCTGATATGAATAAAATGTATATATGTATACGGGGTGAGAACTATAACGTATATAATAAATATATATATAAGGGTTATGTATATTATATGTTTTATATTGTATTAACATGGTTTTTATATTCATCGAGGAATAATACCCGAAAAATATTCTCAGCTATAGACGTAGGTATACCTACGAGTATATGTATATGGTTATTGTTGTAATCAGATTTTACGTCGTCGTAATAATATGAGGCAATAGCTTCTGCTCGCACCCACGCGAAGATTCAGCCACGGTCAGGAGTATTTTCAACCTATATATTATGCTAGTTGACATTTTATCGAGTACTCTGGAAGAATATTCACTCTCCTATGTATATGTATATGTATATATACGGGGGTATAAAAATCTCTTTCGTATTCAAATGTCTCTTGAGGGAGTCGCTAACGGCCTGACCAATGTACACTATACATAGGCAAAAGTATATACATATTTATTTACCGTATGCATGCACGTATATACATATTTTTGTATGTATGGTATATACATATATACACGGTCGAAGAGGACGTCGTATTCAAGCTCCGTCGCACCATTCTATATTCATTTTACTGTCAGACAACAAAGTCCCTGCAGATCTGGCTTTCGCAGGTCCATGGGTTTCTAAAAACGGAAGTAAACGGAACCTGAATCTTCCGTTTTTCGATATATGATATATCCGTTTCCTGTTTATAAAAAGAATAGGTAGAAAAACAGGAAAAAAAACCTTTTTATCACCGTTAGAAACCCATACGGAATTACTCACGGAAATACGCGATTAATTTTGAAAGTTCCGAACGGTCAAAATTCCGGATTCATTCGAGACGATTTCGAATTATCAGAAACGTTCCGATCCTTTCCGATCTTCAGCTTTCGGGATTTTGAACCCGCGATGTTTTTCGATTTGAAGCTTTTTAAATCGACTTTACAGACTTTCGTGGAAATACTCTTTCTAAAAACTACTAATCGATATTATCAAAATTCATCATTTTTACCGCCCGGAACTTCCAAAAACCGCAACATCGACCCGTTCCCTTCAAATCCGTCATCATTTCAATCACTCCACCCTCATTCTCTAACGCGAATAACCGCGAGTGTTGTCTCAGTTTTAATCTAGCCCAGAGCTTGAACAGCCGGAATTCAGTTAGAAGCAAAACTGAGTTAGCTCGAACTAGCTGGTAGACAGATTATTCCGTTAGTGTTAGAAGGGGGCTGTATCCGCCTTGGTGGGTGACAAACTTCGTAGACCGAGGGTCAAATTCGGTTAAGATTGTCCTGCTCGAGGACTAGAAGAGAAAAGACCCGGTTTTCTCCTTGGCTACACGTATATACCCTACGAGTGGGTACTTATAGTTTATAATCTTGATAAAAACCGAATAGACTACCGTTTGATGCGATTAGAGCAGCACAGCCCTAGTTCTGAGTTACTACAACATCAGTTAATTATGTTCGACGACAAAGAGCCTCGATAGCTCAAAGAAGAAACCTGCGTTAGTATAATTTCCGGTCCCCTTTGAAGAGCCTCATAGTATATCTTGAGGCAAGGTGAATTAGCTATTGCGAGGTAAAGTCAGCTGGAGCAAGTTCGCGGTGAAATTACTCGGCCTGGTATCGAGCTCGTTATTATTAATTATCCACTCGATCGAAGTTGTACCATTGAGATTCGACGAGAAGGTCGGGGTTCGCGTTCGGAAATATTTAAACTATATTGATCATTTTAATTTTTACTGATATATGCCAACCCCTCGAAGGCGGTCGCGAACGGTTCCGCAGGCTCTTCTGCACTTGCGAATAACTTGGTTAATATTTCATCTAGGAGTTTCTCCGCTGGGTTACCGATGCTGTATTACGTATTAGGGTTTATTATTCTGGAAAGCCACTTCTAGGGTTCCCCCGGGCACTGCGACTACCAGCTCCTTAAATATTCCTGTCAATAGGGTGGATGAAATATGTACATAGATCGGGATTTCGCCTCTGGAGGTTTCTCGCTTTCTCCTCCCTTCCATATCCAATCGTCTATATTATTTTCGATCCACTTGGATGTGTCGATTTCTAATTCCATACTTATCGAAAATTGGAAAACTGTCTGAACGTCAAAACGTAAGAACGTCAAAACGTCAAAATCTCGATAAGTTGTATAAGTAGGTTACACACTGCTGCTGATGCTGCACCGAGAAGAAGGTGCAGAAAATAAATTGTGACGGATAAAAATTTATCCACGCCATAGAAATTTCGTGACTATTTTCCTAGCGCAGCTGGGATACGGGTGGTACGTGGACCGAACAGTTAGAAGACGTTTTTTGGCGATGTACCAAACCGCAACCATTACACGTAGCTATCTGCCTAGTGGCTTGTTTTTGTCAATGAACTTTGCTTCGAGTCACTGCCTCGTGAAATTGATTATTAAACACGAGCATGTACCACGTTATAGAAGCTGAGCACGTACTTAACGTTAAATGAAATTGGAAATTGAAAAGTTTGGATAAACGTTGTCAAAATCATCGCGTTTTGTTTTTCTTTCGCTCTTTAAACACACAAAGCTCACATTTTCAGTCAGGGTTCTTTCTACTCGGTTAATTAGTTAATTAACAAAAAAACGAGGCAAAACGCACCTCGGGATTATTCCTGTTCATATCAGTCAACGAAATAGGAACTCGTGCAGTTAATTAAAGAAATATCAAAAGCTCAATCCATGAATGAACACGTAAGCATATATGGATACACGTATGGGTAACAATTATGCTAATCTTTGAACCGAATCTGTGTTCGATTCATACTCAATTAAATCGTATGCACAGGTTCAGTGCATCGCCGATCGGTGAACCAAGGTAATGTTTAACAAGCCAAATAATGTTTACGTTCCCTAATGCGAATCTCTGACTGCAAATAGTCGCATCACGAATGCCATTAAGTTCTGTTTGCCCGTTTGTCCGTTCGCTGCGCTTTAATTGCACTTCATTTCAGGGCAGGGCATGGCAGGGCAGGGTAAGGCAGTATACAGTACACAGTGTACAATAAATACAGTACGGAATGTGCTAGGAATTAATTTCACGCGATCCTAGGCATAGGCAGACAGGTAGAGGTGTACCAATATATCGCGTAAAAAGTTAATTGAAACGAATACTTCATTATAATATATGGGACGTATAATTACAATGAAAAAGAAATAAATCCCTCGGATTTTACCCCTTCAACGATAATCACATCGTATGACTTACCTGCAGACTTGTTCAAAGTACCTACCTACTTACAGCTACGTGCCTTGATCATAGATTCATATTATACACATACCTGCGGCAGTATATATCTGATAATTAAATATTCATACTTTCTTCTTCACGCTTCCGTTTCGCTCTTTAGCTTTGCTCGTAAATATTAGGTTAATTAGATCTCAGATCTCGTTACTGTGAATTAATTACCTACCCAACTACGTAGCGTTACAGTGAGATTCTGAAAAGCCGAGTAGAGCTAGGCGAGCGGAGAGAAGTATAACCCCCTTTACTCACTTTGGTAGGTATAGGTACATATACAAGAACTCGAAATGTATTATACGCTTATTATACATGTACAGGGTGTCCCAGAACTAAATGTCAAAAATGAAAGGTGTCCTAGAGAAGGTCGAACCGAGTAAATTGTCCCGGAGAACATGGGGTCTCCGAAGTCGCGTTCGCGAGATATCACAAGTTAAAAAAAAGTAGCGCTTTGCGCCGCCTCGACGCGGCGCAAAGCGCTACTTTTTTTTAACTTGTGATATCTCGCGAACGCGACTTCGGAGACCCCATGTTCTTCGGGACAATTTACTCGGTTCGACCTCCTCTAGGACACCTTTCATTTTTGACATTTAGTTCTGGGACACCCTGTATACTTTTGTCCAAAGTTATTACTCGAAATTTATTTCCTATCTCGAATTTGACAAATTTTAAGCGAAATACCGAACAGAGGATATAGCACATCGCGAATTCTCGGTCCTTTGTTAATTATTCATCAGATTAAGCCGTCTCACATCAAGGAACCGGACACTGTCTATGTCCTGGCCAAGTTTTGGGACCGGACTCAGTGACAGTCGCGATAATTAGACCCTACAAGATTTATCAGTGAAAATATTCATCCCCTTGTTTAGGGTCAATCGGCGTATCTCTATAGGCGTTTGTCTTCGGCAAAACTGAACATGATTATGCGCCAATTTTTTTATTTTTTTTGTTTTACGTTTAACGAATTTAGTTCTAGCCTTGATCGTATCGGCTCGCCCTCTTGCGGGGAATAATGATTAAAGTAAATCCGACATTATTGACAAAACACGAAACGTAACACCCTCGTGGTAATTTCATTGATAATATCAGTCGCGGGGTTGTAGCTATCTACTCTGTACAAAACCGTGTATAGGAGGCACCCTTCATCTGACAAGCAAACGTTGAGTAAACAGAGATATTAACTTCGATAACTGTAGAAAGTTGGTTTAGGCGTACTCGATACTGTACAAATTGTCAATATAACTGATCCCAGGCACGGCGCGCGTCTAAATACAATTATTCGAGATAATAAAATTTAAATTTTGAAAAAGTGGGACTGGATTGAAGTTCCGAACGGTCAAAATTAGGATTTTATTTGAGACGGTTTTGAATTTTCAGTAACGTCAAAGGTCGGATTATTGGAATTGGGAAAGAACAGAAGTTTAGAAATCCGAAAATTTTATGAAGGGGCTCGAAGTTCCATACGAGAATTTCAACTTCCGGCGTTTTGGCCTTTCCGATTTTTAGCTTTCAGAATTTCGAACCTCCGGTCTTTTTCGATTTGAAGCTTTTTGAACCGACTATGCAGACTTCCGGGGAAACACTCTTTCTAAGAACTGTAAATCTCTAATCTTAAAATTCGGAATTTTGACCGCATTGGGAACTTTCAAAATTCAACTACAACTTAACTTCAAATAAGAATCGAAGTATAATCAGCGAATTATTATTTTCTTCAGTCGGGATTTTTAGAGCAAAATTTCGTCCTCCATGATGATGCAACTCTTATTTATTAATCAATTCGAAGGATATACATTATCCTTCGCCGCGTGAGTCAGTGACTATAATCTATAACAACGTAACTTGAGAATTCTCGTCTAATCCGATAGCATCTATACTTACTTAGGTTAGACTGGGTTGAAGGAGCTGCGGCTTATCTCTGTGGAAATTTTACCTACATTTATAACGGAAGATCGAATAACGTAGTTTTTCTTGTAAATGTGTTTTATTTTTGGTATGTGTGTATATATATATATATATATATATATATATATATATATATATATATATATATATATATATATATATATATATATATATATATATATATATATATATATATATATATATATATATATATATATATATATATATATATATATATATATATATATATATATATATATATATATATATATATATATATATATATATATATATATATATATATATATATATATATATATATATATATATATATATATATATATATATATATATATATATATATATATATATATATATATATATATATATATATATATATATATAGATACACAGTATGTATAGTATGTATATGTACTTAGCAAACTTTGTTAACGACTTAATGGCAAAGTCTCGTTTGTCTTCAGCAGCTCCAGCCTCAGGCTAGGCTAAGCCGTGGGATTCTCTGTCCTTCCATTTTTCACGTCTATCGTTGCAAGATATTTTTTATTTTTTTTTTTTTTCATTTTTTTTGGTCTCTTTTGATAAATGGGGAAAGACAGGCTGCATTATTTTCCGGCTTTCCCGGAACCCGAATATACATATATAAATTTTTAATATCCCGGAAGTTAGAGTAGCGTTAAAAAAAAAAATATATATACATATTTTTCTTACGAAGAGAAACAGCAAAAGAAGAGAACAAACAAAAAAACAAAAAAAAAAAGAAAGAAAAGTAGTAAAATAGAAAACCTCTCCAATCAAAGCCTTTGCTATCTCATCTTCTCTTCTTCTTCTAACCAAAACGTCAAAGTCAACGTGTAACCGTCAATCGTATAGCTCGCTCTTACTCAGTCGCTTATATGATGTATGAATATGAACATCCATCTAGATCACGGCAAATACCTGCCACCTAACTACCTACGTACATACATACCTACATATTCCTACGTAAATCTATGTATGTATGGTATGCGCACTTAGAGTTAGAGAAATGTTCAGAGAAACGGGTTCTGAATTTCTGAGATACTGTTGAGACGAGTTTGCCTTCAGTTTCTCGAGCTAGTTTAGTTCCAAGGTTTCTGTCGCGTATATAGGCCCCTATATATCTATCAATCACAGGATTTTCATTTCCTACGCGAATTTGAAGCTTCTAAATATTATTTTATTATTATATAGTTACACCTTTGTTTATAACTATGTAATCCTGTCCGAAAGAAATAATTTCCGAGTGACCGTTTGACCACTGCTCGATTTATTTTATTATTTTTATTTTTTATTTCTTCGCATCTTCACAGTCCTCGGGGTGAAAACAAATCCGCGATTGCCCCCGAGCGTAAAGGGACGGAATCTCTAGCTCTGACATCTCGGCACCGACGTCTATCACTAGACAAACTATACCCTCGAGCAAGGAACGCGATGCGATGTCGTGGACCAAAAAGCCCCAATCACCCGCTTCCCTGACTCTTGCTTTTTGCTTCGTTTCAACGTCGCTGACGGTTCGAGTTTTTTTTCTTTTTTTTTCTATTTCTTCTACCTTTTCATCTTTTTACCTTTTTTAAGTGTATCCATGGACAGTTTAACTTTTTTTCCGTTCATATCTGAATCTCTCTCCGTACACTTCGCGACTTGAAACTTGAGAACAGATTTTTCAAAGAGAGAAAAGTATCCGTCTTATATAGTTTTTATATATTTTTCCTGAAATTTAAGTGAAAACTTCTTATTTTCTCAGATATATATATATACACGTAGTACATACTCGAGAAATGCAGAGTAGTTTCTAAGTTCTGCAGGGGATTCAGAAAAATACATAAAGTTCACAAAGTTCTCTTTAACTCTCTCTATCTCTCGACCTCTTTCTCTCGTTATCACTGTGTAGGTACAAATAAATAAGATAGAAACAACATTCTGAGCGAAAGGGTAAACAGGAACCACTGCAAACTTAATATATATAAATTTTTTTTTCCACATTCTTCTCATTTTAATCTATAATCTATAAGGAGGGCATATTATAGTTGTTATAGTTTATAACTACATAAACGCCCTTTAGTCACGTTTGCATATTCATATATGGGATAGCTGGGTTAAGTTTTGCCTTAGCCTGATGAAAACGTGCTATAAGGATATAGAATATATTAAAGGTGTATATATATATGAGGTGATTTTAGATCAAGATTGTACCTATACTTTATAAGGTATATATAACCCAGTTATACCTTCGACCCAATTTACGTCATCTAAATAAATAATGAAATAATAAACTTTATACGCCAATATGTCAAGAGGTGAATAAAAAATTATTAACTTCTCGTTTTTGCACTTTTTTTTTGTTTCTTAATAAGATCGTTGATTAACCTAACGACATGTTATACTTGTTTTCTGTTTCAGGTGAGTGTCAATACCTTACGTAGTTACTTACCACATCAAGGATAAAGTACAGTGAGTTATAGCGTGTAATTATTTTTTTTTGTCATGATTTTGCGTTTCTATGCGATTCAATTTTTATTTTAGTCTTTTTTTTTGTCCGTTTTCCGTTTTCTCTTTTTTTTTTTGTTCCATGAGTGCGAAAATTAGGTTCACGGGGCAACTAATATTTATTCGGTAGGGATTACAAAATTCCGTTCGAGGAGAAATTTTGAGACCGCTTTTAATTCATTTTTTTATTTTTTTTTTTTTTTAATTTTTCTCCTATACTTGATCGTATTTTTTTTTTTATTTCTTTTTTCTCCGATCCTGAACCGTTTGATCTAGAAACAATTTCCTGACGACGCTATATGTACAGATAATTAATTTTTCACAATTTATACAAGCTTCGAAAAGAGAAAAATTGAAATAAAATAAAATACAATAAAAAATGGGGAGGTTTTTTTTCTTCTCGTTGAAGAAAACATTACCGTTGGCTGCTGTACTATAATGAGGCGCGTATACGCTAATGACTATCCGCATATTAATAATAATTATATACTGTCGTAATCAATCAATCAAGTTCGTTATAACGATGTAAGTTTAGGTCATACTAAAACGTTGACTGCACTGTTGCTATAATTTAACCCTTGATTAAATTAACTCTTTCCCAAGTATACGCGTCCAATACAAGCGGATAATAATACTTGATCATGTTTCATTACATGTATCCAAAAAGAGAAAGATAATGATGATAACCTCGGTGGTTGTCGATGTTCATCGATTCGAGAACCGTATATGTCAATAAAAGGGTTTTTATATTAATTGATTTCATCACGAACAATTGATTCCCTACGGGGGGGAGGGATGGGGGGGGGGAAGCTTTCTATTCTAAAAATATACACTACGTTTTGAAAGAAAAAAAAATCAAAAACAATTTTTTTTTTATTCCCTTTCAAACTATCCGTGGGATTTTTTCAGCCGGTACGTATATGTAGACACACATACGTGTTTTTTCTAGTTTCTACTGTACTTTAGATATATTATATAGGTGAGGGTGGGGCACGACGAACCCAATTAAGAAAATATTACGATTTTGACGACTCCCAATGCATATAAATTGGCTATGTTTTAACTAGATAGCAAAACTACGTAGCCAATGGGTACATCTCAGTTATTTGAAGATGAAAATTTTCAAAATCTTGGGCATAATGCGGACGACCTTGAAGAAAATCATAATCAGAATTTTTCAAACAATGCAATTTATATCACTGACTTTATTTATTAGTCTATCGATACATAATTTGTATGAAAATAACCTATACGCGATAAAAAAAAAAAAAAAAACTAACGTTTCCTTGCATCAATTTTTATAAAATTAGATTTTTTTTTTTTTTTTCAAGGGTGGGTCCGTTGTGCCCCACTACTTATCTTGAATATATTCTTTTTCTCGCACCTTTTTACTTCCAAGGTTTATACTAAGGCCGCATATACCTATGTATATCCAAGCCTAATAGAAACAGGACGTGGTTCGTCTCGGCAAACCACAATGCTAAGAAACCTTTATTCCGCAAATAGGGTAGATTACATTTCCGGGTCTACCGTTATTTACGCACGCTTGGAGGTCTGACCACACGTAGTTTCTAGGTATACGCACGCACATACCTATATATCTATATGTATATATGTATATATAGAAATTCCAATAGCACGTATGAGCCTACGTCCAAAATTCCTCGGATTCCATTACGTATGGGTATATAGGTATTCCGATTTATGGACGGGAAATAATTTCGCGTTTCCGCCTTATTTCAAAGCTCAATTTATCCTCCATCAAAATCCTGTATGTATACCCACATATATGCGCGTAGGCTGTCGATAAAAAATTGTATTTAATTAACAATTTACTCATTTTTATTTTGAACAAAAATTTCGTTTTTTTTTTCTACGATTTAGTTACGAACTGATAACGTTAACGATTTTTTTTTTTTCATTTATTCATTTATTTTGAAAATTTTGAAACAAAAAAAAAAAAAAAAAAAAAATTCAGAGAAACAAGACACACGTGTTATCTCAATAATTAATATACACAGGAGTAATACATTTTGCCTAGAATAACATTTTTTTTTTTATCACACAAGGGTATGAGGGTAGAGTCGCATATTTTCTAACATAGATATATGTATAGTCTGAGTTTTGCAAAGCTATGTAGACCCAGGACTTAAACTCTGTTAAATTCAAAACGTTTACATTCACTTGAGAGAACGCGGGGCTTAAATCCTTTCGAGTGCGTCAAGAATGTCTGCTGTGGAATCCTCGACAATTATTATCCCGCACCAACCATCAAGATATCAGTAAACCCCCCCCCCCCCCCCCCCATACTCCACTTTGGCGAGCTTTAAACAGGCTTCCGAAATCATACAATAAAGACTTGCTCGAGCTTTCGGGGGGGTAGGTAACCGATTCATATTCCATCTTACTATTTGAGGATGGTATATACATATATAGATACATACATACTGCTGCTGCTGCTGCTGCTGCTGCACACAATTCTGACAATTAGAGATAAATTTTGCGCTAAACAAATATTTAAGAGCCACTCAAATCATTTTTATTACATGACGAACTGTTTCATTATTTTTTTTTTTTTTCGTTATACACTCGTAAAATGGCTTGCAGAAAGAAGAAAATTTTATTTTTCCTCCTTTTGAAATTTCAGTAAATATGATAATATATTTTCTGCACGGGCGGATGTAGGTATAGGATATACCTACCATACGTACACGTCTCGTACTGCGAAATATCAATTTTCAGTGTATATAGAAGCGATGATATTCGTTCAAGCTGCTGCAGGGAACGGGCAAAAGCTTTTCTCATTTTTATTATTAATCGCATTTATTCGAAGCCCGAGCGGTTTATACGTTTAAATTTCCATTAAGAATATTGCAAGCTCGTCCGATGTCATGCCGTTAGTCTTGATAAATTTTTTTGATGCATTATATTATATAAAACCGTAGGTATTACATAAATTGGAAGGAATGAAAACCGAGGAAACCAAAAAACAAAAAAGGATTGGAGGAATAAAAAAACTCCTCTGAATTTCTTCCGTGACTAATGTGCAAATATTTTCACCCACGTATACTAGCTACCCTATATACGCACCCCCGGGGATTATGGGGCAGCGGTTTTTATCCGTTCTCTATATCTACGCACGCATGCATTGTTCAAATACCTATATACACCAATATATATATATATGTATATACCCATATATACAGCAAAATAAGTGGCGTATCTTTCGTCATAAATTTCGTTTATCAGATCCGTTAACCGAAGTTAGTCCCTCGTCTAAACGATACCGACTTATAATAGCTAAATATTTGAATCCCGACTTTAATCGCCAATGATATCAAGATGCAATTTGCAAAAAAAAAATATCCTTACAAAAAACGAATAAAAAAAAAAAAAATTAAGAAGAATGAATGAGGAATGAAGTTGAAACTCTGAGAGTCGTGATTCTTCGGTGACAATTTTGAGCCCAATTTCACGCTCTTTCGTCTACAAGTTAACTAGTACGTGTGCAATTTTTTTTTTTTTTTTTTTAAATTGGCCATTTTACCGAGCGAGACCGAGAGACGCAGCTGCAGCAAATCTGTAGCAGCAGCAGCAGCAGCAGCAAGCTGTGGTAAACGGATATTGGGGGGCTGCAGAGGCATGCAATTTTCGTTCTCTAAACGAGGAACATCCGGACTGTCTAATGCCTCGCGAATAGAGTAAAAAGATGGTGAAATTCGGTGAAAGGAATTCAAGTGTATTATGTAGTGGAGAAAAATTGAAGAAATCTCAACGTAATTGGCTCTTATAGTACATTATACATATAACAGTAGTGTATGACTACTTATTTCCAAATCCGATGACTAAAGGCTTTCAATTTTTCAACATGGATTCGTGTATACTGTCAATACTAATATTACATCGATCTGGAATTAGCAGATCGAATTTCCTGATTAGTTTAACTCGTCCGTCAATATTCTGAGTGGCTTAAATCTCGCCTGATTCGGGGCTGGGTTGAAGTTCCGAATTTTCAAAGTTTCGAACGGTCAAAATTACGAATTTATTTGAGACGATTTCGAATTTTTAGAACCGTAAGGTTTGGATTAATAGAATTGGGAAAGATCGGAATTGAGACAGCTAAAAACTCCGAAAGTCCAAAACTCCGGACTTCTGAGTTTCCGAGTATTTAGATTTCGGAATTTTGAACCTTCAGTATGTTTTTAGATTTGAAGTTTTTTGAATCGACTTTCAGCAGACTTTCGGGGAAATACCCTTTCGAAAAACCGTGAATCGGTATTATTAAAATTCGAAAATCTTACCGTACGGAACTTGAATCCGACCCTCCTGATCTGAAGAGAACTTAAAAAAAAAACTTTCCTTCCCTTTCACATTCATTAAAATTTCCCTGCGTTTATTAATTATAATTCCTGCTTCTAGAACAGGCAATAAAAAAATTAGTCAATTCAATTTGGCAAACTTGTCCGAATACCCTGTATGCTAGTTCAATAATTCCAGAGAACCACTCGAACTTCAGGCGTATAATAGGTCGATAAAATCCAAATATAGTTTCAGTTCGGCCTGACCTTTCATCGCTGCTGGGGTGGAGGCAAGGCACAACAATTTCTCGACCATTGTGTCCCGTTCATACGCGCCATGCCGTAGCTGTGAAATGTCTGAAATTATATGAGAAAACTGTCGGGAATAATATCTGCAGCCAGAGAATTTCCCTTGTACAAGTCCCTAGGCTAATCCCTAGCATATCTCTTTGTAATCCTATAACGTAATATAAACTTTACCTTGACGAAGGATTTGCCTCTAATTCAAACATTATCACCCCCTCGTTGCATATGTATATAACAAATATCGCATTTCATTATCATAACCGCGGGTATTCATACTTTTGAAATATAGATTATCATTAGACGGAAGAAAAATTGGTTATCGTAGGGTTCAGGGCGCGTCGTTTATCTAAACTTAGCAAAATTTTGCAAAACCTTTTTTCCTCTCTCTGGTTTAATATTCCGCAGTATCAAAAAAAAGTATATACATAAGAGAAAGGAAAAGAGAACGACTGTAATGTGTGGTGTGAAAAGTTATATATTGAGGATTTTATTACCGTGAGAAGAAGAAAAAAGAAAGAGAAAGAAAAAAAAATTTAGAGGTAAGCGAAAGAGGGTGTGAAAATTTTCTCGATTCTAGAGGAAAACACAACCATCTCGAAAGCACCCACTTTACACTGCGGTTAAATAAATTGCCGCCTATTTGCGAGACAATTAACATTCGCTCCCCCTCTCCAGGTACGAAGAGAACGAATAATCCCTGTGGTGACGCTCTGGAACAGTTACCACCTTTTCTCTGCCTCTGATATTACTCGAAACTCGAAGAACTGAGCGGGCGCGTAACGTCGTGGAAAACTTTGCGAATCTGATTTTTTTGGGGGGATTTTCATTTTTCTTTTATTTTGGAATTGCAATTACGATATTCTTGGAAAATTTTTTTTCCAGACTCTACAATTCTCTACGTCGACCTGTATAATATTCAAAGTTCACTCGGTATAGAGAGCGACAAAATTTCGCCGAGGTATTTTCGCTTCTAACTTTTCATCTCGTTTTGCTCGTCTCGGTTTCCTCCGTTTGAGATAAGCAACGGGCCAACTCTCCACAGACGTCGAAGTAGAGGTAGTGATAGTTTGAACCAAACTCTCGCGGATAGTTAGACGAGCGTAAAAATACAGGGGAAATTGAGTCTAGAAAGTTTGGCAACTGACGTCGCGGTGTTTCGTATATACGTCTATACATTTACGTATATACTAGCTATGTATACGGTGCATACCTGCTGCGAATTGATTAACGGTGGTTAAAACTACTCTATACAATAAACTGGTCCTGAAACTGCTATATTCGATTTTTTTTTCCCCCCTGTAACTTCGAAAATTATAGCGTTGAAATTTTTTTGGATTTTCATGGAATATCTATCTACTATAGGTGAGAGCTGTACCAATTGTCTTAGATTTTTTCATGTATTTGGAGACGTTTTGTTTCGTGGAATCATTGAAATTCGAATACGACCAAATTAAGGACCACCCGAATGCACATACGTATAAAAATATCTATCTATCTATCTATCTATACGTACATTGTAGGTATGTGTTGCTTATACCAATTTCCCAGGTAAATCCAATTAACTTCAGGTATACAGATGGAACGGTATATCATATCGATTTAAAAATAAACAAATAGGTATAAAATTTAATTAACCTTAGACAGCAGGTTAATTAAAGTTAAAATTAATTAGTGAAGTGATGACACCGCGCGGTATATCACTTTACTCTGTAAATATATATCTCGCTTTTCAGACTTGAATCAACTCTCGCACGTACGTATAATGAATGATCGTCGGAAGTTAGATTCTCTATAGTAAAAAGACGAACACGAATGATATACATATATGTAATATGTATGTACACATGAAAGTTGATAATACATAATTATGAGATAACGATGCGAATACGGGTCCGGGAGCAGAATTATGTCTAAATTTTACAGGATTGTGAGGTATTCACAGTTTTTTTTTTTTTCTCCTCTTGTTATTCTACTTCTCCTTTATTCTGCTTCTTTTTCAAGCTCAACATGTTTCCCAGATATTATACATTTTCATTTTCATTTTCATTATTAAACGAGGGCTTAATTTTACGTAGGTACGAAATACACCCCCCGGGGGTCCTATAATATAAGAGAGAGAGAGAGAGATAGATGGATATGGAAGGACAGTGAATAATTCTGTATAAATTTATATACATATACATTATACATGTATATACCAGAGAAAGATGCCTGTAGGATACTCGACTGACTGAGTCAAGAACGCCGGCGGTGTAACGTATGGTAATTAGAAGACGTTATTAGCTACCTGATTCACTTTCCTAATTAAATCATAATTACCACTGCTACTAAATTTACATCCATACTCTCTCAATTTTCGAACGATACTATTCACCATTATTATTATAACTATTATTATTATTATCATCATCATTGAGATATACGTACATGTATAATATATCAGCCTGCAAAGTTTGTAGTGAATATTCGAGGATTTACGTATTGTTAGAATTGAAATTGCAGACTGCATAACAGAGATACTTAGCAAAAATATTCACGGTTAGTTTGCTCGAATCAGAATATACATACCTATACATATAATATATAATCGCGATGAGTATTTGAGTTCACAATTTGTGTTATTAATTTCATACCTTTTTTTTTTTTTTGATTTTTCTTGATTTTCTTTTTTTTTTTTTTTTTTGATTTTTATTTTCAACCTTTTTGAATGAAAGGAATAAAAAAATGTTATCCGTATATAAATCAAGGATAAAACGTGGGCGTGGACCTGGAGGATATTAAAAATCCCTCATTAACGGGGGGTCGCTCTCTGCAAAAGCGGAATATATTTATCCCTCGGAGGAAAGTTTGGAAACTCAAGTATAAAGTTGGAAACGTAAATTATTCTATGTTGATGTCGGTAATTAGTAGGTACATTTTTCAAACTTGTTATATACCTACGTAGTATATATTGTATGTGAATATTACCAACTTTTTATTTATTTATTTATTTTTTTTTTTGTATTTGGTTTTTTGACCTGCCTACTTTCGAATAGTTTTTCTCTTTTTTTTTTTTTTTTTATTTTTCTTTTGCTACTCAACTTTTTGTAGAAAACGTGGATTTTTTTGTCAAGAAAATAAAATATGGGTCAGCAGGCGGCGATCGCACCGAATGGCTCTTGAAAATCGTACCGACCCGAAACCTATATAAGATCCTTGTCACTTCCGTTCTACGAGAATCCCATTGTCCCGATACTAAAGATAAGAGGAAGAAAACATTTTCACGGGAATATCGAACAGACAGCTGTAGATCGATAGAATACGAATACATCGCGAATTTGGCTGCATGGCATGCAAAGAAATTACTTTTTTTTTTTTCCAAGTCCCGGGACTTTGGGGACATTTTCACGCGGATTCGTTTTTTTTTCCTTCTCATATTTTCGAGATTTCATGACATGCAGCTCTGGATTTATTCTTTCGGTAATAACGAACACGAATTTAAATATGTAAAAGTATATACTTATGTATATACGTGGCCTTTGAATCGGCTATAACAATAAGCCAAACAGGTAGGTAGGAATATGCGGTTGGTCATACCTCGCGGGCTTTTTGTATCAAACATAAAAATAATGGTGGTGTTTGGTTTTATCCTGACCCTCAACCCTCCGTAGCGAGAGAAAAAAAATCTGCTTTGTGATTTTTGTGAGAAATAAGAAACGCGAATTTTTTTCTGATTTTTCAAACCTGTATAACTAAAATGATAACGAGATACCGTGTTCTGCCTAGAGGATGATCATTATATCGATGGATGGTATGTACATCGAAATCGAGAATACGTATTTTGAACAAAAAACTGTATATAGTATATTATCGAATAAACAGGGTCCCTTGTTTCCAACGAAACAAAGAAGACATTGCATCAAAGCCTCGGGGAATTGTTAATTTTTTTTCCTACTCTTGCGACTTTTGATTTTCTCTTTTTCCCAAATTCATTTCTTCACGAGCTTCACTACTTTCAATATTTTTGTCTTCTAGTTCTTCTTCTTTTTAGAGGGCTTCTTTTCTCGTTCTTCCCTCCGTCTCGTTTTGAGAGTAGAAAATTTATCGAGGTTTTCTTTTGAAATATCACATTGAATTTGGTAACGATTGATGAAGGTCGTGAGCTCTGAAGGCAGGTTGGATAAAGTTTATCAATTTCTTCGAGTCGTAAACGGAACCGTAAATTTCTTCTAAAGAAATCGAGGAAAAATCTTTTCCATGTCTTTCACAGTCCAAAGATAACCCAGTGATGTGAATAGAAATACATTTTAAAAAGAAGTTCATTTATGTATAGGTATATATAGGTATATATGTATTTCGACGAATACAACCGTACCCCGCCGTTCAAAGAAATCTCTAAATGTTACTCAAGTGAAAAATACAATTTCAGTCCCCGTCATCTTCATTCAAATATTTTTTTACATACCTATGTACATATATATTCGGTATATACCTACGATACACGGTGAGACCCACGAGATCAAATCTCACGTGAATATCGTAAGTTTACAGCCCCTCAAAAGTCTTCAAATACGCGTTATATACCCTAACGAGATTCAGCTCGGGCAATATTTTTTTAAATTTTATTTTTTATCTACAAAACACCTACATATATTCGTTCGATTCGTTCTAAATTCAAAATCATTCGTAGCCTCCCTTCAAAAGGATTGAAATGTGAAAAGCGAAAGAAAATTCCTTGCCCTAGGCGAGATGGGGGTGAGAACTCGTAAAATATGTTCGTCGTCAATCGGACGTGAAAGATTTCAGGGAATGGCATGTAAAAAAAAAAAAAAAAATGGGAAAATCTACAGGGGGCATGGATAGCCAGAACGATTTTGCATTGGTTAAAATTTCTTTTCTTGATTTATCTAGTTCATCTATTATACGTTACATATATCGCATCTCGCTCTAATCCCCGAACAATTCTTCGGACAATAGAAATCTCTGAAATAATTTTTCACATCAATAATCATAATATATCTTCAGATTTTATGCTCGTTTCTTGACACTCGGAAGCGTGTAAAGCCTGAATGATTGAACATAAGGTTTTTTCATAAATTTAACAATTTTTATACGTATATAGATATACCACGTAGCCTAATATAAATAATCCACAATAAATCACTTGTGACGTTGGTGTATATGAACTGTAATTATTTCAACCCCCACGCAATGTATGCTGGAAGATTAATGTCGATAAAAATTAGCATCGAGTTATAATTTTTTGCCAATTGATGCAAATGAGATTATGAGAAAGCCGAGAATAATTTCGGTTTTAATTGGAATTGAATTCTCGATACGTCTATCGAGTGTGTGAAATTCTCAGTACCAACTATTTTATCGATTGATTGAAAATCCGGGTACCAAAAATTTAGAAATTATTATATCGTTTGTATAGTAAAACTGGATTCTATAGAAAATTTCGATGAAATCAATCCGAGAGTATTCGATGTATGGCAGTAGCGATGAAATTTCAAACTGCTAGACGTCCCACATTTGATTTTCGAATCCTGTTAAATTTTGGGGAAAAAGTTCCGCCGACTGGAGAAGTAAAAACCGTAAAAATTACATCCAAATCGCAGAAACGATCGAGGAGATATTAGCAATTTTTTTTTTCAGAAAAACGTTTATCTCTGCCGTTCGCAAACCTCAGACAGGTGATAATGTCTTAAAATTTTCGCTCCGGGTTTATAAGCTGGAAAGCTGATCTTGCGATATCGGAAAATCTAAATATCGAGTGAAGAAAATTTGCACATGAGAAATATAAAAAAAAAAAATAGGAAAAAGATGTCTGAAAGTAATTTCCGATAATTTTTTTTTTTTTTTTATATCCGAGGGGTGGATATGTTGATAAAAATAATCACTTCTCTCGAGTGTCTAATGTTCCGCGTATCGTCATCTCGCAACTTTGCACTCCTGGGCCTCTTCGATCCTTTCGAAGGTATTGAACGACGCTTCACATCGCTCGGGGTGTCATCTCATCTGGCCGAGGTATACTCGCTGGGGTCTCATCTCCATAAATTCTTTACGTCACATCCGAATGATATCACAAGGTGGGAGATGTGTGGGGGCTATGAGAGGCAAACGAATCCTCACCGGATCTTCGCGAAATCTCATCTCTTACTCGACTTCTCATATACCTACCCATGTAACAGGTCGCATATACCTATATAAGTTTAAATATGAATAATATATAGAGATATGGGTCGCTATGATTCGGGTACGTCGGAAATATTTTTTTCTAGCGAGGGTATACACGGGATCAAAATTTTTTGTCAAAAAACTATGAATAAAAATATAAAGAATTTCTCCATTCTTTCTCAAAAATTTTATTTAACATATAACTCTGTAGAACTTCGGAGGCTCGCAGAAAAATCAAAGATCTAAGGCTTTACGCCTGAAAATTGACGAGAAAAAAATTTTTCACCGAAAATTTGATACGTCGGAGATATTCTCTCCTTTATATAATATATAATAAAAAATATATAATATATAATATAATGGCATAGATAATCCTGGAGGATCGCGATAGAAATTCGTTGAGTTGAAAAGTCGAGTTTTATCATTTCGTCTCCGAAATGGAACCATAAAGAAGCCTTAGATCAGATAGATTCAAAGCCGTAAATTACCTCATACCTGACGTACCTTCCAGAGTCGTTCGTCATCTCGAGAATGATCACCGCGACATAACAGGCGCCCTGCTAACGCAGGTGGATATATATTTTTTTTTTTTTTATCTCCTTCGTATGAAGGGAAGAAATCTTTTGACAGGCTCTACTCGTATCTGCAGGCATTATATTTCAATTTTTTGCATGAAAAAAAAGTGAAAAAAAAAAAAAAAATAAGTTACGGCTTCCAGACTGTTTCCATTCATTATACCTTCCTCGACAGAGCATTACGTGATCCCTGCAGCCTCTCTCATCGCACGATTCGTAAAATGAGAATAAAAATTTAATACCCACCGACGTACGTTTAGAAAAATATTGTTTTTAATCATCCGAGTAATAAATACGAAGAAGATTTAGATTCAATGTTTAGAATATAAAAATGGCTCTAGAGCTTCGATGAATATTTCAAATCATTATTATTGCACCATGCATCGATCTGGGCATACCACAGCATTGTGTGTTACATACCCGAGCGGTGTATCGTATACATATACGGAATTGTTAGTAAAAGGTTGAAAAGGCCTAGAAAAATAAGAGGAGTAGGTAAAAACTGTTGATTATCGATTGGCATGTGGCTGCCTCTCATTCCCAAGCTATAGACCTCTGAATAATATACCGGGTACGTAGACTACTCGGTCCGGTCTCGGGGATATCTATCACCACAGGAGATCGTGCTTTTTCTAGAAAATGAGAAAAATAAGAAAAAAAAAAAAGAAGCAAAGAAAAGAAAAAAGGGTCACGAAGTCAACGCCGTTATTTTTCTCTCCTTGACACAGGTATATGTGCATGGTATAGCACCTATTTCGCATATTATTTCTCCTACTTCTTCTTCACACATGACGTACTACATTTCTTTTTTTTCTCTCTTCTACCGACCTCTCGTCTCTTTTTGTCCAGCTAGCTCTGGGTTAAATTAATATATACCCAGAAATTGAATTGTCTAAAATTTGTTCAATTTTCTCAATGAACAGACCACTCGACTCGTTAAAATGTGCGTTGAAAAGATGAGAAACTCACACATACCTATATTCGCACAGATACATTCAATAGGGTATGAAAAAGATAATCTAGAAAAATAATTGGGTTAGAAAAACTCCGGGTTTTCATACAAATGAGGGAGAAAAGGGGTAAAGTACAGAACATAGCCAGGTATACATTATATCCGGGAAATATAATACGGAAGAGAAAAGCAGCTTTCGTTATTATACGATGTATGTATTGAGTGAACTAGATAACCTGCCTGACAATTTATTTATGGTTATACGTATGTATATGGGTATAATATAGGTATGTATATACACCGTGGAGTATATATGAAAGAAGAAACGGGAGCAAGGAGGGACTTTTGAGTGGTATCAAAAATAGATATGCTCTAGGGGTAACAAGTTGTCCCGGGTATAGTATACCATATGTCTCTGTGTGTCTACGTCTGTTTCGATCCCTTGAGAACTTTTCAATTCGCGTATATACCTATGTAGGGGAGTGTAGGGCATGTCGGATCCTCCCCACCCTAAAAAAAATGTGTAATTTTATAAAAATTGATGTAACAAAACGTTATTTCTTATCACCTAGCTATATATATATATGCATACAGATATATTGGTCTATATTGGATAGTCAGTGATACAAACCGTATTGTTACGCGTAAATTGATTTCGAGTGAAAATTCTGATTATGAGTTTTTCAGGGGTTGTCCATTGTGTCCCTGATTTTGAGAATTTTTATCCGTCAATAACCGAGATTTTTACAATATTTTAATATTTAAGGGGTCCGTTGTGTCCCAGCTTTACCTAAATAAAAAAAAAAAATAGAGAAAAATCAAAAGAAAAGGTCGAAAGCTCCTCTTTTACCGAGTATTCAAAGTAGGTTAATTTAATTAAGCTTTTCCGTACGAAACTGACTGATTTATATTATAGGTTTCGTGGTATGGTTCCGCTCGCTCAGGCGTTAACACGGTTTCACTTGGATTCTATTTATCTGGTAAATAGGCATGTCTAAACTTTGGGGGGGAAACTATAGAAAAGCACTTCAGAGTAGCAGTATAGCCGCGACTTTAAGCGACGATGTAATTAATCTTGTTCAAGACTGTTTTCGCAAACTACAGTCAACTACACTCAGTTAGAAAGTTTCAATTTGGCAGGTTTGGCCACTATGGGGGATTCCCTGCAGTATAGTCCAGTCGAGATAGACATAAAAATAGCTCCACCTGGAAATAATTCGGGGCTGCGATTTTTTTTTTTTTTTCAACTTCGCGGCTGGGGGGGGGGGGGGAGTGTAAATCTCGATTTTCGGGAAAATCTCGCCATTGCGTTCGCCGCCATCTTGATTTTAAGGTGAATTTTTTTGTTTTTTCAAAATAACTCGCTTATTTACAAGTTTAGAGCGAAAATGGTGAAATCCAAAGTTGTTGGAAATTTCCCACGACATTGGTAATTATCACTTTTGCCCTAGGATCGATATTTGCAGAGTTAGACTGCAAATAGGGGTGGATTTTTTTTGTTTTCTTGCATTATCTCGGTTATTATCAAGTTTACCGTAAAAATGGTAAGGGACAATCAGGTAGGGAATTCTATTTCCTACGACTTTGGTTATTACCATTTTTACCCTAGGATCGATATTCTCAAAGTTAGAATTGAATAGGGGTGGATTTTTGTTTTTTTGCATTATCTCGTTTATTATCAAGTTTACGGTAAAAATGGTCAAGGACAATCAGGTAGGGAATTTTATTTCCTTCAACTTTGGTTATTACCATTTTCACCCTAGGATCGATATTCTCAAACTTAGAATTAAATAGGGGTGGATTTTTGTTTTTTTGCATTATCTCGGTTATTATCAAGTTTACCGTAAAAATGGTAATGGACAATCAGGTAGGGAATTTTATTTCCTACAACTTTGGTTATTATCATTTTTACCCTAGGATCGATATTCTCAAAGTTAGAATTAAATAGGGGTGGATATATAATAGACTAGTTAGAATTAAATAGGGGTGGATATACAGAAGACGCATTAACAATTGCACCTATACCAAGATATACCTATACGACTTTTTTTTTTAATTTGTTCTATACGCATATTTTTATTTTCTTATTTTTTCCTTATTTTATACCGAGGAATTTTTTTCTTTTTCATTTTTCATTTTTTCTTTTTCTTTTGCAAATTTTCTCTCACAATTTTTCAACCTCCGCGTTGATGAATTCCGAGGATATTAAGGTACTCGCTTTAAGCATGCGTATAATTAGCTAAAAAATTTGAGAAGTAAAATAAAACGAAGATGAGGAGGCAGAAAAAAAAGAAGAAGACGAAGAACAGAAATTGTTCAACCGAGACAGAATATAACTTTTTTTTTTTTTTTTGTTTTTTCGCTACTTTGATTTTTTCACTTTCGAACCAAACATTCGTTACGAAATAAATTACCCAGGCGTTCTCTCTCGATTTGCCTCGAAGTGCATTCAATCCTATTTCTTTATCTTCTATTTCATTTCATTTTTTTTTTTTTGTGAATTACGTAAATCAAGATCGCTACAGTTCTATAGGAAAAAAAAAAATGTAAAATTATGGAATACGAAAACCTCTGCCCTATTTTATGTACCTTCCCTATACCTATGTACCTACCTCAGAATCCTACGGCGATTGCACGTATATAAAACCGAGTTAACGAAGCGTATACTACAAAACGTCATAACCGAATTACTCCGGATTCCGCGCTAGACTTGAGGTGGATTTTAAAAGTTCGAGCTTTAATTAAAATCAAGGAAAGTACCTACAAACAGAAAATAAAAAGTATTTTTCACCGTACATCGCAGATGCACTGTAACGTACCGTAACAGACTTATTTGTTCGATGATTAAAATTTTATCATTCTCTCAAATCAGTTTTAATCCTTTTACCTATATTCTCTGCTGAATTGTCTCCCTCAATTGCAGTTATACCGATAGCAAAAAATACAATAACTAGTGAGCTTGCGAATCGTCAGTGATCGTTGATCGAAATTGATCCTGTAGGTATAAGGTCGGAACTCGTTATATCCACAAGAAATAAAAAATAAAATAAAATTGAAAAAAAAAACCTAAAAACACTCGGATGAAATTTTAATTTGAAAACTTGCTTTGTCCCACGAAAATGCTGTCAAAGAGAGGAGAAAAAAAAGCCATTCCAAGTTTCCATCCGGAGGTGACCTGCGAAAATAAACCCAACTTTCTTCATTTAAACTCACTCTTATTCTCGCTTTGAATTCACTCCGGGAATTATCATTCCCTTCCCTTCTTTGTTTCTGTCTTTCATCATCATTATTATCATTATTATTATTAATTTCGGACTTCAATCTTTTACCAAAAAATATCTATACCTACCCCCGCAACCTTTCTCATCTGTTAATCAAAAGTATCATCGATTCACTATCTGCACTTATCTTTAGAAAGAAATTTAAAGAAAAAAAGGGAAAGAAAAAACGATCAAAATTGAAAACTAATGCAACTGATTCCAATCGGATTCTAATTTTTCATTCAAAGCACATATATTATAGTTGTACTACAGTCGGTGGTGGAATTTTGTCCATAGGTTTTTTTTCTTTTCTCTTTTTTTTTTTTTGTGTATATAAATGCGGAAAGTTGCGAAGCTCAGAGAGAGGGGAATGGATAATACGTCGCGAGAACGAGTGAAGTATGTAGTAACTTCAAAGTGACGTTAGGGTTTCTCCCCCCGCGCTTGCGCCAAAATCCTCAAAGTAACCACAGACTGACGTTACCAACCAAAGCTAACGTGTAAAGTCCTACTGGATGCTGGAAGCTAGTTGAACCTGCAGGGATGCTTGCTCATGTATATAAACTGGAAGCATTTGCATAGACACCCTTTGTATTATGGAGAAGGGAGACTGCTACACCGTCGTCTGTAATTTCAGGTCTCGAGATTAGCGCGAGCTTAAGGCTTATACCTATATCGGGTTTCTAAGGTCCGGTTCGATAATCGATGTAACGATCAATTATCATATTTGACATTTGGATCCTTTAATACCCCTGAGATTTCCCTATAGGCTCATAGTCTATGTATAAATTAATAAAACGAATAGAATCAAGTAGAAATAATAAATTAAAAGCTCACAAATTTCTGCTATTGAACGAACATTGAAAAAAATTTTGGGAATCCTGAAATAGGTGTCCGTTTATTATGATGGTACTATAGCAGAAAAAAAGTTTCAAAGAAATCGAATAGATCGAGACCGTTAAATGACCAATTTTACGTGAAACTGATCCTCACATATTCCCCCTTGAGTGAACACATATATTTTCCTCATGAGTTTCATAGGCTTAGGCGTTTTAGGCTTTGTATTATATATCGCCTTTATATAAATTTTAGACTTTTCCTGTGTGTATATATACCGTTCGATCGAAAGCTTTTAGCATGGCATGAGACAAAGGACAACTGATAGAGAGGGAATGGAGCCTCCTTGCTGCAGCATCAATCTTTCCATTCGTGCTGGGATTGCTAAAATGTCTTATATTGAAATTTTTTTTTTGTTCTTCCATTTGCCTTCTTCTTTTTCTAATAATCGTGATGTTTCAATTGTTCATTATCTGAGAACTTCGAGACTTAATACATCTCGATATAGTCGAGTCACTTCATGTGACGTGAAAGCTCACAGCTCTCGTCGATGTATCTCGAGGAATAATCCTGTTTGCTGTAACCGAATCCTACCGGATTAATCGACGTTCTCTTTCCACAGTCTATCCCAATATTCTATATCCACTTATCACATAATATCAGCATTCAGTTTAGCTGTGATATAGAGGTATGAGAAAAAGCTGCGATTTAATCAACGCATAGGTACAATGCAATTCTTGAGTCTGCATGGTTCGACCAGATCTTGGACAATCCCTTTTCCGTCCCCAGAGTCGAAATCGCCAAAATTCTATATCCCACATTTTTTCCTCTCTCTCTATGTTTGCACACGTCGGTCAATTTATCACTCGGCAAACACAGTGGGTCTGTCTATTCAATCCCTTAGGTAGTTAGATGTAAAATGAGATATCGAGTGGCTGCAGCAAAAGCGGATATCTCATATGTTAGACTATCTCTGTTTACCCACATACTTTACTCAGCTATAATCATAACGGTATAAAATCAAGAAGAACAACCGGAATTACTCAAGACTTCATCTTTTTTTTTTTTTACTCGTTCCTGTTTGTTTTATCTGAAAATTCGATCAAGGACCACCATCAGCCAATTTCCACTTCACTCGGTAATATATATTTGATATCGAATATTTGTTAACACAGATATATATGGGTCATTGTAAATAAAAGAAGAGAAGCAATTTATTTTATTTTCAGGGAAAGATTTTGAAAAGCGACGTGAATATATCGTGAAATTATTATTATTATTATTATTCTTTTAGTTTTTTCGTTGGTGAAACCTGCAAGTTGAAATAAAATTCTATACACATATGGAAGTCTTTTGTTGCCTTTACAAAAAAAAAATGAGAGATGAAAACGAAAAATAAAAAATAAAAGTAAAAAATTATAATAAAATGTAGTGAGAACGCTGCAGCGACTGATACTTCTAGATAGCAGGCGGCTAATTTGCGTAATCTCGAATTAGAGTACTTGGAAGCTCTTTTACGACAAGGTGTAAGCATTGTTCTCGACAATTACACTCCGCGCGCTGGCCCCCTATTCTAATGCAGCTCACGATTCACGTTTATCTCAACTTTCTTTCTGTCGTTGGTTTTTGAAAAAAAAAACGAAAGAAAAAAAATTTTTATCCTCCCATTTGTTCTCGAGTGTCGTTTAAATTCAAAAAATTAACCAAAAACAAAAAAACTAACTAAATTGTTGAAAAAAGAATAAAATTCGCGACTCGACTTTACGTAGGTACGGCTGAATTAATTTTTGTGAATTTTTTTTTGTCCTTATAACTGCAGGGGAATTTCGGTTTAGCTCCTGAAAACTTTTCCGTCATCTCTGCTATCGCTTTTCTAATGGTCAACCCTGTGGCACGCTACGACTATCTCGACTTTTTGAAAATATGTCAAGCTCAAAATTTCACGAGAAAAGTTCGAGTAATTTGCGTTATATTTGGGTCGACGCCGACGCCGCATGATTCAGGACTTTCAAAAAACCCAGATTCCTTTTAAGCCCACTGAAATCACAGCCTCAGCTCCGGGTTTGTTCGTTCGCAAAGCTTTCCTCTTTTGAACTCGACCGTCTGCGAACTCATGTATACCATATATTCTATACATATTATATCTAAACCTTGAAAATTCAACTCTACATTCATTTCCAACTCCCACGATGAATGCACGGTTGGTTGAAAATTCATGAACGCTAATGTATATCGTGATTTTATCATAAAGACGAAACCAGAATGTCTTCTCTTTCCTGTTTATATTAAGATGAGAAAAAAGTACTTTATTACTCGTTTGGAAGACAAAAAACCTTTTACGTTGGTTTATTCTACAGTTTTTTACACTAAAATTCGGGGCCAGGTTGAACTTCCGAATTTTTGAAGTTCCTGACGTACAAAATTACGAATACATTTGAGACGATTTGGAATTTTCCAGAAACGTTAATGTGTGCAGAATGTTGAAATTGGGAAAAAAACTCAAAAAGTCCAAAGCCCTTCGGATCCTTAATTTTAGGAATTTTGAGATCTTGGTGTTTTTCGTTTTGCAATTTTTTAATTTTTTCAATAAACGAGAACGTTTTGAAACACTCGAAGTCCTGTATAGGTAAATACACGATTCAGGTTTATTCATTGATGAGAGGTTTGGATAGGTGTATATCTTCGTTTTGACAAACGAAGGAAGGGTCGCTATTATCGTACTGTATGTAGGTATAAACTACCCACTACCCTGCCGGAATATACACATGATGATAATATACTTCTGAAGGGATTAACGTCCGACTAATTGTTCCTCTCCTGTACGTTTACACTTTAGGGTGAGTCCGCTTGTCATCGTCGTCGTCGTCCTCGTATAGTAGTATAGTAGTCGGTGTCAAATTTGGTGTAAAATCAGTGTTCATTTTAGCGTTACACAATTACGCGGCACCCCCTTGCATTATTTCCATGCTCCAAACTCTAAAGTAACGCTTGGCCCTTTATTCTCCTCCGTATCTAACGACGATGAATATTTTTTTTTATCTTTCATCCTGGTTTTTCATTTTCTTCTCTTTTTACGTTTTTTTTTTTTTTTTTCCTTGTACTTCTGAATAGGTACAGGGCTTCGAGCTTTTTTTTCCCTCTTTGTTATATCGAACGTAGACTAAGGTTACACATACTTTCCATCTTTTATATTTTTTTTTTCTTCGTTTTTTTTTTTATAGAACACCGTTCAAGCTGAGAATGCAGAAATTTTTCAGTACCTTCGTTTGATGCGATGAAAAATTGAATTTTTTTTTTTCTTTTTTATACGTCTGTGCGGGGATGATTGTTAAACGGCACTGAAAACGGTTTCGTGGAAGGATACAAATTGGATAATGTATTCGCGAGCGGTTATATACATACCAATACCGTAAAACAGAAAAAAAAAAAAAATTTCATCACGCAATTATACGTGTTATGCTGAATTTTTCTGTGCGAGAACAAATTCATTCCTGTCTTTTTCACTGCTAACGAGCCCTTTGAACTCTGAATTTTTCCCACCCAAAAAAAGGTGAAAAAAAAAATGGATACGAATAAAAAAAAAAAAATGGTAATTAGGATTCTGTTCCGACAGAAAATCGTGGGTAAAAGGAAAAAAAATACAAAAAAAAAAAATGTCCGGTCACTTTTTTAAATTCTCTTTTACCGAGCTGTATATAATATGTATACGTATATGTATTTACCACCAGTTCATAAAATTGCTCTCAGCAGTAATTTACAAAAATATATATGTACTTACCTATAATTGATCATAAAAAAACCCAAAAAACCAAGAAAAAAAAAGAAGGAAATAAAGGAAAATCCAATTTCTATATAGCCATAACAGTATATACGAGGTTCAAATAATCATTACACGCGTATACGTATACCTTGTAGAGAATAAAAGTTTATCTTGATAAAATTAATCTTGATCAATGATTTTTTTTGATTTTTTTTTTTCTTCCTATTTTGTTTTGCAGAACGTAGGTAATGTCGATGAATAATTTATTCTCTAACAGCGCTGGGATGGTGATTTTCATTCAGGAATAATTCTAACGAATCATTAATCGCTGTACATATACATTATACTTATAATTTTATATATTATTTTACTCATCTAATCAAGGTTCCTTCCAGAATTCAATTTATCTGAAAATTAAGGATCCTCCTTTCTCTTCGTGCTCACAGTGCAAAGCAAACGAAAGACTTTTTCTTCTTTCGTTCTATTCTATTTGTCTACTGTGATTGACCAAAAGTGAAGTTGACTTTAGTTCTATCCACGTAAAGTGTCTCTCTCTCGCTCTTTTTCTCTTTCCCTCTCTCGTGGGACACTTTTTCTCTGTTTTTTTTTTTTATTTGTCTTACTTTTTCCACAATTTTACACTTTAATACGGTAGCGGTTACTCGAGTACTGGTTCGTTACGTCACATTGTATATAATTGACCTAAGAATGCGTGAGAATACGAGTATCAGTACGTTTCACTTCGACTTCGAGTGCGGATCTCTGTATATTATACTCGCATATATAAAATAATATGAAAAGTTTTTGCCACCCTGTTGTCCAAATTTTAGTTTTGTGATATACGAACGTATGTGTATACTGTGGTTTGTGCGCCATGTGCTGTTCGAAAACTCTTCGATAAATTTATGACACTGCCGGATTTTTGACTTTTCGGAAATCTTGCTCACGCGGTGGTTTCTTCGACGTATGACAAAAGGGAAATGTAGATAAATGGAGAGTTGTAAAAAAGGCCGGCCTTGGAAAACGGAACTATACGTATCACTGTAAATATAAATATTTTCCCCATTCCATGCGGAATGGAAATCCCAGGGAGCCCACTCTCGCGGTAACTTTTTTCCGTAACCTGGAGAGTCGAGGTTCCCTCAGGTATGCCACCGAGAGTATACATGTTTTTTTTTTTGGTCCTTCCATTTTCCTTTTCCCTTCACCATTTGTCTTTTTCTTCTTCTTCCTTTCGTTCTTTTACTTTTTACCTTTACCCTTCTGCGCTCGGCTCATTTTAAACCGCAACCCTAATCTGCATTTCAAACCTTATTTCACTTCTATTTTATTCACCCACATGTCCTCGCGGTTTATACCCCAGATATTTTTAATTCTTATTTCTGCAATAGGAAGGAGAAAAAATTCGCCCGAAAAATTGGGAAAATTATAGATAAGAAAAGAAGGAATTTCCATTTTTCTTCTTTTTCGTTTATTTCTTTTTTTTTTTTTTAGTAGATACCAGACTTTCAGAAAAAGCTCTTTTTCGTACCCAGCCATATAACGACCAGGCTCATTTGTTCGAGAATAATACCTTCGTCAACAACATCGTCAGAAAAGCCTTGAATGAGAAATTACGTTCGGACTAATTTCAATGTACCAACCTACGTTTCCTCCCAAGTATAACCAGAGCTACTGAAACACAAACCAGCTAATTTGAATAGACGCTCGAAGGCATATTATACTATATGTATAAACCGGGAGTTGTATTGTTATACGAGTTCTGTCCTGAGGGTAGAAAATATGCTACTAGAACCGATCCTGATTCAAACGACTGTACTTTCCTTACCAATTATTATATAAAGAGATGGAAAATAGCTGTAATAGGTACAGAGAAGAGAAGTCTCTATGATATAACAAGCTCCGCATTTTTATTTTCATTTTTCTATAAAGAAGAGAAAAAAACTTCGTATTCTCCTTACCTTTCCTTAAATTGTCTATTTCTTTGAATTACAGCGACGGTCGTCTAGTCGAAGGTGATCAAATATTGGCGATAGATGGACAGCCCTTGGATTCTAACATATCTCACGAGCAGGCGATCTCAATACTACAAAAAGCCCGAGGGCTTGTTGAGCTAGTCGTTGCAAGAAGCGCCCAAGGTAAGAGGGATAGCTACCTGAGGGTTAATTTATTTTTGAAAGGGGTTGAAGTTCAGAATTTTTTAAAATTCCGATCGGTCAAAATTACGAATTAGCAATTCACAATTTTTAGAAAAAGTATTTGCCAAAAAGTCTGCCTTAAAGTCGGTTTGAAAAATAACTTCAAATCGAAAAATACCAAAGGTTCAAAGTTTCAAAAGCTATATAAAGATCGGAAAAATGAATTCTCACCGTTCGAAATGATTAAAATTCGAAACCTAAATCCGACTCCAATTTTTTTGTACAAATATATCGATACGCGTATTTTTATATCGATTTAAAGAAGTTGGGAGCTCGTTAACGCCGGATGAGTTGTCCGGGGCCTCAAATTCGACGGCGACAGCAGGAGGAACATCCGGTGTCGTTGCCGGTACCGGTACAGGAAGTCAGACACACTCTGAGAAAGATCAACAGTCCGTTGGATCCGTCTCTGTATCAACGGCTATATCATCAATCGCTACTGCGACCCCGGCTGCAGCATCAAGCATCTCTAGCGTCACAGCTACGACACATACACCAACATCAAATACTGCACCGGGTCTTGTCGTCGAACGAAGTCCTTCGGCGGTTAGCGACGCCTCAAGGACTGGCTCTGACATGGTGGTGAGTTTAAAGAAAATTTTATTCAAATTAAACATTTTTTTCACTTCATTTTCAACGATCTAATGATTAAAGTACCGCGTCTTTCCTGTAGCTACTTTCATCTTTGATATACGTACGTCAAAATGATTTGACGTTGATCAAACGCTAATCTCGATCGGATATAGGTTCTACTTACATACATAAAAGTTTTCCCTAATGCTTCGTAAACTTCAAATGTACACGTTACCCATCTATCAAAGGAGTTTAGAAGTTAGAAGTTTCATATACCTAGGATATATAATATAACGAGAAAATATTGAGGATAATTTTACGATCTCTGGAAATCCCACTCTCCACGCTTTCTGAAGTTTAAATTTGATTCTTCAATGACGATATATTTTTCTTTCTTCTTTCTTTCTTTCTTTTTTCTCTTTTTAATGGAAATAAGGATTTCCCCATTATCTGTGCGGACTATAAATTCACCCAGTCGTGCAACCGAGTCGATAAAGTATAATTTCAGGCTTTAGGTTTAACGGCCTTTAGATAAGGATCTATTAATTATAGCGAGATAGAGTTTTATGTACAGTTTTATCATATCGACGCACCTGCCGTGCTCGAAAATTATTTATGTTGTAAAAGTGCGAGGGGGTTTTTTTTGCCAAAGGCCATCTGTGCCATGAATCTTATTTTATGTATACCGCGACGTATTGCTTTATTCTTCGACCTATGAGGTAAATATATTCAATTTTACGATGACGCGCCAATAAATTCTATACAGATATATATACATAACAGAGAAGAATTTCAAATTTCTAACTTTAATACACGCTGATATCTACAGACTTCACATTTCACCCCACATATATCCTTCTTTCATTTCATGTCATTTCATTTCATCTAGAATTTTCAATTCAATTCACTTTACTCTTTTATATGTATATATTCTAGATATATAGGTACTTTCGTAAACAGAAATGAGTATTTTATTTTCATTCGCGTCATCAGGTATTTCAATGTCCCAATCTCTAAATTTGTATATAAAAATAAGGCTAAATGGAGCTGGGCTGAAGTTCTGAATTTTCAAAGTTTCGAACGGTCAAAATTACGAATTTTAATATCACCGACTCACAGTCTTCGGAAGAAAGAAAAATCTTCAAATCGGAAAATACCGAAGTAGGTTCGAAATTCCGAAAGGCCAAAACTTTTCAGAAATTTTAAAAATTCGGAGCTTCAATCCACCCCCGTTATTCGCGTCGTTTGATTAAAATCTTGTTGGACCCTTACTTCACTATTTTTTCGCCTCGTTGACTATCGGGGTAGTTTATACTCCATCGTCGAAATCGAGTGTCCAACGTATACGTATATACTTACGTACCTTTCAACCTACCGAAAATGATGTACCTACGTATAACGGACGAGTGGTCAACTGCCACATATATACGTATAGGGGTCGAGTATAGCCGCTGCATGACCGCGAGTAGGTATAACGTTGAAATATGGGTAATTAGAAGATAAAACCGTCGCCCTATCGCTTCAACTGCGGCGCGAGTGGGAAACCCCGTTGCCTCGTTTCGCCCGGCACGGGGTATCAGCCCTCGATTTTATCCAACGACGAGAGTTTCCGCTGACGCTAGCGTCCTAGAGCTTCGCTGGGCATATGCTCCCTCGGATGGTCGTCGAAAAGCTCAGCTCGATTTCCAGAAAAATCTGCCTTATATCCCGCAATAATAATACATATAAATCTGGCGGCATTTTTTCTCTCTCTCTATCTCTCTCTCTCTTTTTTTTTAGTATTCTATTTTTGTCTTTCGGAGTAAAGATTGTAAATATATAAAGATCGTAGCTCTGTCGAGGGATGCGGGAGAAAAAGTTCAAGTCCGAGGTAAGAAAGTTTAATGAAAGTCGGTTCGATGGTGACTTGTCCCGAGGGCAATGAAGTTTTAATGTACTCCTTTGGAGAATAAGAAGAAGAAGAAGAAGAAGAGGAAGAGAAGAAGAAGTTGCCAGTAGATAATCACGATCGATTCCCTTCCCTCATCTCGTTTAATAATTATTTATTTACTCGCGTTTCTCTTCGCCCATTTACCCCGCGGTATATATGATTATTTTACTACAAGGCTACTGTCACTAATACTGACACTGCTGCCACTGAACTAGTACACAAAGGGTTTCCCATACGCCCTTTCGATACATGTATATATATATAATATAAAAGTCTCGGAGAAATTACACCCTCGGGGAAATAAATGTAGGAAAACACGTCTCAGCGTTAAGTACCTACCCCCAGGTAACCTCGCAGCTTTCAGACTGATTGGAAAAACTTCATATAGTGTATGTACGTTCTACCTAATACTCGATGAGATATTATAAATCCGTATTTTTGGTATAATTTTTCTTACATACTTATTCATTTATTCATTTGTTAATTCATCCCTCGTTCTTACCTCAAACTTGAATTTTATTTACGGATCAATTCGCAGAACCTGGTATACTTGGTTTGTGTGTGTACAGGTACCATTCATAAATTATACAACTCGTAAAGTGGAAAAAGAAGAAAAAAAAAACGAAAAAAATGTTGAAAAGAAAAACTTGACGGTGTTCAAGAAACCAGCTCGTCGGTATTATTTACGAATTTAACAAAGCACACGCAGCTTTTTTTATCTTCTTGAGAATTTATTCTTCCCTTTCTATTATTACGAGAGTAAGGTAAAACCTACCTACGTACGTACCTTGAAGGAAGGACTTTCGTGGTTTAGGTTTAGGTGAAAGCTTAGGCTTAGGTGGTTTCAGGTCAGGTTAGACCGGTCACCTGTTTTAGGTTCGGGCCACTTGTCTTCCAGGGTTACTTACAAACGTGTTTCGGGGTTGTAAATGGCCAGTGTTAGGCTTGGCCATGTTTCCTATACCTACCTGGGTATAACCACTTGCTTTTACCTTACGTCAGCTATCGATTTTACCTTTATACTATACGTCGACCCGTGCAGGCCACAGCTGGACTACGCGTAGTCTCTACTGAAAATAAATAGGAGAGAGAACAAGGAAAATAGAAAAAAGTAATGCCAATCTAGATAAATAAGGGTGAATTAGTGTTGAACGAAACTGAGTTCCCCCTCGACGAGCTTTTTCGATCTATTCACCGAACGTGTGGTTCTTATTTTCTATTTACTGTCCAGACGATTTTCCGTAACCATTTTCTTTCTTTTTTTTTTTTTTTTTTCTTCTCCTTTTTTACGAAGTCTTTTAATATCCTTGAGAAATACCCAGAGAGATATCCTTGGGTGTTTCTCGCCAAGGCATAAAGGTAACTCCAAGCACTTTTTAATGACTTCTTCAATTCTCAGTCGCGAGATTTACATTTTATTCCTGAATTAATATGAACGTGTTACTTCTCTTATTTGTTTATTTGTTTTTTCTTTTCTTTTTCTTTGGTGCCCTCGTTTAACGAGCGAACGAAAATTAAAGGGAAGGAAAGATTAAAAAAAAAAATCTCGATTTCAAACGAATTTTTTGGGGTTTTTTTTTCTACCTTTCTTCTGATTTTTTCAAGAACACGCACAGAGAAAGAGCTTCAAGGTGGCTAACTGGCTAATCAATCTTTTCCACATCATTATTATTCAAATTAAAGTGCTATCGCGTTTTGAATGACACGAATGATACTTGGCGAAAAATAAAAATAAGAAATATATAAACAACCTCCCCAAATCGCGAATAACGATCTTGAATACATTTTTTTTTTAACTTATACCCTCTCAGCTGCAGGCAATCCGAACAGAACAGAACAGAACAGAACAGAACGGAACGAAAATTTCCATTCTGAACAAATCGTGAGTATACCTATAAACCGTATACCTACCTACCTACCTACCCAACTGCGTGTACATACCCCCTATATATCTATATAAAAAGTGAAAATGAGGCAGAAGGCGGGAATCAAGATTCCGGACTACAGAACCCTCAGACTTTAGAGTGGTGAGAGTTTCGGTAAGGATTGCTTGATAAGCTTAACCCTGAATCCTCGCTCCAGCTCAAGAACAGGTCAAGTCGCCACTAGAGTCAACCTTTCATCGATTATTTCTCAACTTCTTCATGCCTCGGATTAGTTTCTAACAATCGCAGCTTTTCCTCACCCCTTATACTCTCGACTGAGGACAAATTCCCATTCAGCTACTTTTTTTTTCTCGTTTTTTTCGTTTTTCGTTTTTTTTTTCTGCTCTGTATCCTCTTCGAATAATTCAAACTGCTTTTACTTATCATCACCCTGCCGATAAGAGACAAGTATTGGTTCAAGTCTTTACTGCAGTTTCGGATTTCTAAAAAAAGTATCAATTCGTCAAAAAAAAAAAAAAAAACTCACCGAACATGAAAAGGATCTGAAATTTATGGATTTTCAAAATAAAAAGTTTTGTTTCTACGAGAAAAAAGTTCGATTTTTAGTTTTTCTTTTTATTTCGACTGACAACCCAAATTTGAATTATACTTTATGGTATTTCCAGTAATTAATTAGGTTTCTCCCGCAGTCAGAAATTTTGTCATTTTGATTCTGTATTTTTGCTCCGATTCAAATGATCGAGATTGTAATTCTCCTTTTTATACTTTCGGGTAAAATTTCATTTCAAAAATCAACTTCTTACTTCCATCTCCGTTCTCTTATCAATAATAAAAATATACCGTAAGATAAATATTTTTGTTTGTCTCCTAGAGAGACATTTGAAAAAAGTTTTCTTTCGTCTTCATGGCTCATAGTCCTAATGGACGAAATGACTAAAGTTTTCCTCTGCGTTGGATACACCTATTCCGGGTGTTTAACCGTTGGATTAATCGTTGAAACTTAGCAGATAGTAGATCGTTGTGTTATACACTTTTGGTTTTAGTCTGCAGCCGTGTACGGTTCGTTGGTCTAGAAAATATCGAAAGTTTTTTTTTTTTTTTTACGAAAATAGTCTGTCGTCGAAAACCTATTTTTATACTACAACTTCGCGGAGAAGAACGAACTATGAAACTGGATAAAACTATCGCGTTCGGTTCAGTTCTTTTCAGCCGGTTCACCGATCTAAATGAACTATTTAGAAAAAAAATATAGGTACCTATATAGCTGTGACATGTCTTTCGTTGAAACTTTTTAAACTACTGTATGGCCATAGATGGAAGACACATGTGCCGTTAGTTAGATCGCATCAAAATCGGTGTCTATACCCCCTTTATTTCTTTCTCAAATAATCCTTCTTTCCTGCAAAGTCTGCACAGCACTAGGTACGGGAGGGTTAAACCGTGTATATACCGAATCGAAAATCAATATCCAACCCCCCGTATAGTATATATTCTCGAGACATTTTCAACGCTAAGCAACGAACGTAGAGACGAGCGTATATAACAAATCTGACAATACGTGACGATCGTGAAAATCGTTTTCAAGAGGCACGTAGGTACACCTTCGAAGTAATTTTTCTTCTTTCCGCAATTGATTGACACTGATTTGATACATGATTCAAATTTATTTAAGATTTTTTCGACTTTCAAATTTGAGAAAGTTTCGATGAAAGAGTCACAGCGAACGTTTTTTCTGCGGTGAACTAAATCTACGTGAATCGAAACTCAATAAAATTCCAAATATTGTTTGATTTTCTGTGCTGTGCAGATATATCAGTTTTCGTAATTTCTTGTTTAATAATTTGCTTTGTAATACAGGCTTTTGGATGACAGCTGTTGTTAAATATATCTACCTGCGGTTCAAAGTACAGTTACTTGATTAAAAGGGGTGCTTTGTGTCGTTACTCAACGACTGTCATCCACTTGCTGTTAATAGGAGAAAGGCAGGGCTAAAAGCTGTGGTATGAGTCGGGGTACGAGTCGACCGGAGTGATTGGAAGAGCAAAAGAGTAACGGGAGTGGTTGATAGTAAAGGGCAAAAGCAAATTTGCCTATTCGATTCGAACCACGCGAAGCTTTAGGTCGAAAATTAATTGTTTTAGTCAGGATGTCGAATTCCTAGCTTCCTATACCCTACACGGTTTAACGGATCCTCAATCATGATAATATACGGCCTTAAACTCAGGGTGAAGAAAAAAACCAATGATATATTAAAGCTTTGTTCATGACTGATGAAAATGTATAATAAAAAGAGAAAAAAAAAAAAAAAAAAATCGATTATTGAAAACACAAATAATAGGAAATTTTCTTTTTTCTATTTTATTCTCTCTCTCTGTTATTTCAAAGAGTCTTTCAGAAGATTGGCGAGTTCTGAATTGCCTCTTCAAAGCTCCATTTTTCGCTTTTTAATTTTATACCGAACTTTTTTTTTTGCATTTTCTTTTTTCTACCTCTTTTTTCGGACGTTCTTGTAAAGTAAAACATGGGCTTGTAGCTTAACGGCGCGTTTATAACTTGCTAAATAAATTATTTAAAAAGATATTGGGCAAAGAATTTTAAAGAGGCAATCTTAAGCTTTTTCTCGCCTTTTTGGATAACGGAAGGTAGGGGGGTGAGATGAAAAAATCTCGGCGTCGACGTTGTTCAATCTAATCTTATAGATTAGAAGTTTGCAAATTTATCGAGTTAAAAAAATGGTCGAAGAAATTGTACAGATTTTTCCTTTTTTTTTTTTGTTCTTTTTTTGTTCTTTTTTATTCTTTCGCTCCTTTTACGACACTCCAGACCACACTTTGCTTTAAGTTTAAACCTATTCTGCCAAAATTCACACACGGATCTTATATACTCCGCTCTCGTGTCAGAGTTTATTTTACGCCCTTGATCTATCGATATTTTATAACCGAAAGAGGAATAGACGTGGGTTTTCAAAGAACGCATCTCGAGGCAAACAACCTCTCATAAATTTTGGTTTTTATCGATACTCTACGGTCTAGCTTCGTCGTGGTATCAAAAAAAAAAAAAAAAAAAGCAAAAACAAAAAAGAAGAGAAAAAATCTCGATATTTTATAACATCGGTAGGTATGTACGCCAGCAGGTACACTTTCAGATTTATTACAGTATTATTTTATTTCGAGGCAACTTGACTATATAAAGCTTCGGAAAATTTATTCAATTAACTAATAGCTGCAGTTTAAACCTTTGCTAACACCTAACAGAAAAGCCACTTTAATTAACTCCTATAACGGTTCTCTACCTCGTATACTTACTCGTTTACTTACTTACTTACTTGCTTGCTTACTTGCTTACTTGCTTACTTATAGCCGTTGCCAGTAACTCCGGTAATTGCAAACTGCGAAAACATGTATATACCTATATGTATATACATTTAGGTATACAAATTTATATGTATGTATATTATACAGGCGTCGTTTAAGTATCCAACATTAATTAATATGGGTCTTTAGCCACGAGCTTTTCGCGTTGTTTCTCCTGTTTAAACCTTACTCCATATGTCTCACCTGTCTTGGTACGTACATACCCTGTTCAATATTTGGCTCCCGCATGTCGAGGAGCATCGTGAAGCAATATATATCTGTACGCTGCTAATTTAGGTAATTAATACTTGATTACAAAATGAACTTTATAGAGTGGGTTCCCTACTTCATAGAAGGCAATGATAAGCCCTTTGTTTGACGATTCTGATCGTCGGTGTTAATTTCTCTAGGTATATATGTAGTCGATATAGGATTTTCTCCATATTATTACACGTATATACATTATGGAATTGAAACAAGAGAAAGACATTTTTTCTTTTTACAAAAAAATAAAAAAAAAAGCTCGATTATTTCAATCGTCATTATTTAAAACCCGACGAGGTCCGGCGGAGGTTCAACTCCACGGCTATCGATTATCGATATCACAGAACAGATTGAATATCCAATCACTGCGCCTTGTTCTGCGCACCAATTCTAATCAATTATTCAAATCATTGTGCGGTGAAAATTTCTTTTCTGGCTTTTTTTTTTTTTTTTATTGTTTTTTTTTCCGCTTTTCAAAGTACTTCGACGTGGTTTTATCTCTGACGAATCCAAAGGGTTGTATCTGTGCGTCTGTGTGTATGTGTGTGTTGGAATTTATTGATTTTGTTAGTTTTAAGCATCAACAAATTCTAGTCAGTTCGTATCTCGCATCCGATTCAATTTCATTTCATTTTACTTAACTTAATCATACTACGTCTATTCCGGGTATACAAAATATTGAAGCAATCAAATTTTCACTCGCAAAAAAGAGGTAAAGCTTTTTTCTTTTTTTTTTTTTTATATTTTCTTTATTTCGTGTGTGTGTGTGTGCTTGACGCAGAATCAAATGTGGGGAAAAAAAAACAATACTAAAAAAAAAGAAAAGAGAGAAAAAAATGTCATTATTTTTCACTCTTTGTTTCTGACCAAAGTAACGATTTTACAGAGTTTAATTACCCTATGTAAATCAGATCGTATACCACGTCCACTCGCTGGTTCACATCCTACCCTTAACAATGGCAAACGATACAAAGCTTTCGGTTTTTTGTTTTTGTTTTTTTTTGTATTTTTTTTTTATTTTCAATAAATTTCCCATCTGCAGTTGATATACATATGGTTTATCTTTACAGCGGCAATGTGCTTTTGTCATTGATTGTCACCCCGCGATATGTATATAGGTATACATTATACTACCCACGATAATCCGAAATCCCGAATACGTATACGAGTACGCGTTATAATAAAGATTAAAACGTTAAACAATAAACAGCTATACGTCACGCGGATTCCATTAATTTATTTTAGTTTTTCGAGTCGTTTTAATAGGTAGTTTTGTGCCTTGAATAGATTTATATCCATGTATATACCAATACCTATACAAGTTAGGGAAAAATTCAGTTGAAATATTCAAAAGATCTACGGCGACGAAAATTTTACCCATCTCAAATCTCCTGCTGGTACTCTTCATCCGCAGCCTTCGTATATAAAGGATCCATTTTCAGAGTGAAAAATCGACGATCTATTTTTAGAGCGAGTGGTGTGGATGGTTATAGGTATAGTTCTGTTATATTATAAATGACAAACTTGTTTATTATGTAATATGGAACTTCTAAAAATTGTAAAAATTAACAAATTCGATTTGTTACAAGTAAGCCATTTTTTTTTTTTTGTTTTCTTATATCTGCGATTCAAACTCTGGTATCGTAGATAGATCCGAAAAATATATAAAACAGAAAAAAAGATACATAAACCGGGAGCAAACAGCCGTGAGGATTATTTTTATTTTACGGTTTGCCGCGGAAGCAGTCAACTATATCGAAAGCTATGATTTGCGTAGATATATCTATAAAAGAAGAAAAAAAAAAAAAGTAAAAAAATAAATAATAGGTTTTGTCGGTTGCAGTTATACGATATATAGAAAAATGAGGCTGCCATGTGATTCTGACAGGTTTATCTGACTGAACGATATATTTTTCGCTGCCCATTTATATACCCCTGTTGAAGGTATAATTTTATTTTTTATTTCCAATTTTTTTTTTTACGTGTTTTGACCGAATTTTTTACAAGCTTTTTCCATTATATCAATCTCCTCTTTTAATTGAACGGATAGCCAGTGATTAATTTCCCATTGTTTTAACTATATATACCTACATGGATGACGGTTTATTTTGTTTATACACTCGAAATTTTTTTCGAGGATCGTTAAGCGGTATTTAAATTGTACATTAATTGAGTTATACGTTATATGCGCTACATCAAACTTATTGGATAAAATAATTTATAACGGGTTTGAAACTTTACCTACCTACCTCATAAAGCTCATGTATATAGGTATATTATACTTTATGAAGAATAAATTGAAAACTTTTCCTTATAATATATACATATATACACGCAGAACTATTATTTTATACTACCTACGTATATGCGTTTTACGTTGTATAAGATGTTTGATCGATGTTAACCCGTTCGCCCTCCGCGTACTGAATTCGCGCGAACGAACGTCTTTTAAAGACTTTAGGTTTTTTTTCTTTTTTTTTTTTTTTTTGTATCTGAGATCCGACTTCAGATGGGTTTGAGTAATTTAATATAAACAATGAACGGAGCAATTTTGGTATAACATTTTACCCCTGCCATAGGATAGCTCCCTTGAGCAGAATGAATTTTGATGATAGAAACGGGGGAATTGAAATATACTGGACAAAGAGAACGGCCATGGCTTTGATGATAATTAACGGAACGCTAATTGCGCTTTAGGAACGTCGATGTCGGTTTTATAAAATTATAGGTATATATATAAATTTTAAGAGTGTATATAATATCCACCCTATACCATAACGCGAATTTCATTCAGCGGAAAATTTAACATTAATTTATCGTTTCCCGTTTTTTTTTTATTTTTTTTTTTTATTAATGAAATCTCGGTAAGAAAAACAACGACCGCTTTTCATTATTTGTATTATACCCACGGAATTGAATTGAACTCGAGAAAGTGGAAAGCGAAAAAAAAAAAAATAAATAAAAAAATGAATTCCTCGCTTCAACGGTACGGTACTATATAATACGTATACCTATATTCCTGTACTCCTATATTTCTATATAGTTAACCATCGCGGCACCGGAATGATGTAATATAAATTCCAGTTCTCGATAAATTCTGTATTGCACTCGAGCGAAATAAGACCCGTGGATAGCGAAAAGAGGAGGTGCAAGGAGTATAGGGAACAAAATGAAAAAAGAGAAAGAAAGAAGGAAGGAAGGGAAAAGGGAAAATATTGAATAAGAGACATGAGGACAAGTTAAAAGCTCCTTATTAAACCCGTAGGGATTTATATAGAGATCGAAATACGACCCAAAAAAAAAAAAAAAAGGAAAAAAGAAAAGAACGAAAAAGCACAACGAATTTAATACCGGCTCGTGTCACGTCTGTACACTTCGAATCGATAGTCATTGCATAAGAGGGCTGGAGTTTCAAATGAAATTTCGAAGCGGTATGGGTGCAGTATATAATTGCATTCTCGAAATACTATCAACATACACACTGCAGTGCTAATTAGATTTTGAATTAAAGCTCATACGGGGAGAATAATCAAAATCGATTATATAATTTCGCTGCACCCTGAAATACCTAATCAATCCAAGAAAAAAAAATAAAAAAAATCTTCCATCTACTCCACATTCGCATCGTTTTGTCATTTCAGCTGAACACGGAGTGGGCACAAGTTGAAGTGATCAATTTGATCAACGATGGAAGTGGTCTTGGATTTGGAATCATCGGTGGACGAAGTACCGGAGTCGTCGTCAAGACAATTCTTCCTGGGGGTGTTGCTGATCGCGTAAGTTTAACTTTCAAAATTTAAATAGCAATCCCGCTGATTCGGAGTTGTAATATTATTTTTTATGCTTTGAAAAAGTTTTATTTCATGTTTTTTTTTACACACCCTCTTTTACGTCCGGTTGAAATTGATTCGGGAATTGAAATCGCCGTCATAAATCCGGGAAGGGGGGGAATTATTTCTTTCCTTCGAGAAGACGCGAGGTGAGTCGAATTTAAAGGAGAGAATTGATACGCTGACAGCTTTTTGGCGAAACCTAAATCCCGTGAGCGTTGCAAAAAAAAAAAAGGAAGAATCGAGGCTTCAAAGGGTTAAAAACGAGCCTTACCCCACTTATTACATATTAACGCGAATAGTCAAATAGCTTTGCGCTACACACATACCAAATGAGGGAAAAAAAAAGTCTTCAATCAACGGTCTTTACTATGGACACTGCGGTCTTTCCCTACTCATCTCAAAGGAAAGTCTTTTACTTTTGGTACTAAAGGACTTGCGTAGATCGTCTAGTCCATCAGCGACGAGGGAGAGCTGAAGTGTTTCTTTCCAGACTGTCTATAGATATACCGAAAAATATCTATAGTCGCTGTTTCTTTTGACAATTTTTTTTTTTCATACATATTTCTTGTTTGAAAAAGGGACGATTATTTCTTTCCAACATTTAACACCAGTCTCGTTTCGATCCGTATGCGATTAGAAAAAAAAAAAATTTCCCAAAATTCTGATATCGCGTCTGAAGCAAAATGAAAACTCTTTTTTTTTTTTGGTTATTTAGGATAATAGACTTCAAAGCGGGGACCACATCCTTCAAATCGGCGATGTTAATCTCCGAGGAATGGGAAGCGAGCAGGTCGCGGCTGTCCTACGTCAGTCCGGGACCCACGTACGTCTCGTCGTCGCTCGTCCCGTCGAACCAACGTCACCCGATTATCAGGTGAGTGTGAAAAAGACAAAAAAAAAAAATAAAAATAAGATAAAATAAAATAAAAATAACTTTGACACCTTTGAAATTGCCTCTCTAATCCATGAATTATACATACCCACAGCGATATATACCTACCTACATATTATACCTTCAAATTTCTGTGTATATACCGTTCGTCCTATGCAGCTTTCAAAGTCCTCCTATTTAGACCCGGTAATATATGCATATCCACATGCGGAGTGGTGGAGATAAATTACAAATTTAGATTCACGAAAACTTTTTGGAAAAGAACAGTTCTTGCTTTTTTATGGAATTGACGATTTATCCAGTTCTTTCTACTTCTTCTTCTTCTTCTTCTTCTTCGCGTTTCTATTTTATAGCCCGATATACTGGCTCGGGGATGATTTTGAATGGAACGAAAACAGGATAAAACCACAAATTCCGTATTATATTATCAATTGCCTCTGATTATCATAAAATAATAAAAAGTATTGATGAAAACAAACTCTATACCATGTTACATACATACGTACATATCGACAAAACTTTTGGGAAAAATTATTCGACAACGGTCTTATATACAGTCAGTTCCTCGTTCTCGTCTTAATATACATACACGAATCCATATTTAACTATCATAAATAATAAAATATTACCATCTAAATTCAGCCCGCGATAATCAATAATTCATCAAGCAAACGTATCTATAATTGATTTAGTATATTGATATACTAAATCAAATAAAATTCTGATCAAATTTTACACTCGAGAACATTATGTCCTCGAAATTGTTGAGTGAAAATTATATAATTCTCTTTACGAACTGACTACTTAAGGTATATAGATATATCTATGTATGCACATAATAATATTATGTACCTAACTAGTACTAGCTGCAGTAATTTGCTCTAACTCAAGTGATCCCATGGGGTGTCTATCGGCTATCTACACGTGCCAATGTTACGATCAATTACTTATTTTATGGTCATCGCTACGCGGTTTATTTCTGACCCGTAACTCTTCGACCGTTACGGGGGGGAGGGGGAGTTAAAGCTTTCAGAAATGTGAATTAGAGCTACGTGAATTAACCAACCCATTTACAACCTGCAGCTTTCGAGGTATACGGGTGTATAAATATATAAGAAAGCTACCGGTCCCTCGCGTAAGCTCTGGCTATAAAACCGCGAAAATAACATCCCCTAAATCAGTGTATATGTACCTACAACGTCTTTACCGTCCATTAACAATTAATCAATTTCTGAATGACCTTTCATTCCCTACAATTCGCAATTGCTCCTGAATTATTCGGTCAGCTGCACATGGCGAAAAGGAAAAACTCATCGAGCCATAAAAAAGATATCGTTTTTATTAGACGGAAGAAAATAACGATAAAAAAAATGAAAACAGAGATATGAAATACCGTATATCAATAATTCAGGGGGTTCGGGACGGAAACTGCCGGACGAATAATATGGCTGGAAATCGATACTTGTATATATCTGTATTTAATATTTAGGGATTTAATTATCCATTTAATTCACCTTTTTTACGTCAGGCACTTGGAAGCCACGCGCCTATCGTTCCAACAAGAATTCTCGGTGATCCAGACGAGCTTGAAAGACACCTGGTTCATAGCGTGCCAGAATCTTGTAACCGAAACGCTCAGACTGGCGAAACTAATTACGATAACGGTTACATGTATTCGCAAGAGCCGGAGATTGAGATGCACGTAAGTTTTCTTCTGAGAAATCAAAAAAAATACCAGGGGAAATTTGAAGGAATTTTATTTCGTTCAAATGGGACGAGAAAAATTGAAAAAATAATAATTTTTATCGTATTTATAGACGCGTTCAGGCCTCATCATGGACGTTGTTCGGAATCCTGTTCCTATTACAACTGTACCAGTTATTTCGACAACTCCAGGTTCTCAAATACCTAATTTACCGGTCATCTCAATGGATCCATTGGACGTTAACAGCCTTCCAGAAATGGAGAGATTTACAGTCGAGCTTAAGAAGGATATTTACGGTCTTGGAATAACTATAGCAGGATACGTTTGCGAGAAAGGTAATCTCCTTAGACCAGCACAAAAAATTAAAAAAATAAAAAAATAAAATAAAACGAAACAAGCAAAATTTTGTAAACCCCAATTTTTTGCCCCAAATTTGCAGAAGAACTTTCGGGAATTTTCGTGAAGAGTATAAGCGAGGGAAGTGCCGCTGATTTGAGTAATAAAATTCAAATAAATGATCGCATAGTAGAAGTTGACGGTCACTCTCTTCAGGGATATTCAAATCACGAGGCTGTTGAAGTCCTTCGAAGCACGGGACAGAGCGTTACTCTATGTCTCGAAAGGTATCTACGTGGTCCAAAGTACGAAACTCTCCAGCAAGCAATTGCGGCCAGTGAACAAGGCCCCCAACAACCTGGATCACCGTCAATAGCGAGCTTGCCGAGCTTTCCAATTAGCGCGGTAATGAAATATGTAGAAAATTTTATCTAATTACGTAAATAATTTTCTTCTTATTCTTTTGTGGATATTAGTCATCAAATTTTATCACGTTTATTATTTATTCATTTTACAGGACGGAGAAACTACGACCGAAATTGAACCCGAGGGTGAGTCTCACACCACCGTTGATAGCGGAGTAATGCACGAAAGAGATCGCGAGGATTCGGTCGAACTTGATGAAGCTTCTAACGTTGAAGCATTATTGAGCGATCCTTCGACCGAACTGACACCGCAAATTAGAGCTTCGATAAAGGCAAAGTGGCAGAAGATTGTCGGACCTGATACGGAGATTGTTGTAAGTAGAATTAAAAAAATTGTTAAATCCCCCCCAAAAAAAAAGAAATTAACGAAAATTATGTCCGATTGAATCTCTGCTCACTGAACCTGATACGATATTATCGCTAACTGGAGGAAATGTAACAATGAGTAACGGTACTTCATTGAATACGGAATTCCTGTTTCAGTTGTACATTTTAGTTTAAATTTCATCATTTCAAGTGAGAGGACCTGCAGAGGTGGTCCTATTTTCTTTAAAAAAAAGTTAAAAAAATTACATCTTTTCTTTGTTATTAATGTTTTTTTTATCCCTCGCGGGATTTTCTGCTGAAAGGTAGCACAGCTGAAAAAATTTGCTGAAGGAAGTGGACTTGGTATCAGTTTGGAAGGTACTGTAGATGTTGAAGATGGACAAGAAGTAAGACCTCATCATTATATCAGATCAATTCTTCCTGAAGGACCTGTTGGACAAAACGGATGTCTTAGAAGCGGGGATGAACTTCTAGAGGTAAATTTTCATCCAAAAAACTAATTAATGAATCTTGTACACATTTTTTTTTTTAAGGTTTTGTCCATTTTTATTGACCCTCGAAACTTCAAAAAACAATCTTGGATTTCATGAAAATATTCGTATTGATTTGTTTGATAATTTTATTCTTCCAAGACTGCTTCAAATCTAATGAATTGAAAGATATGTAATTCATAAATTGAAGATAAAGTTAAGAGTTCAATAATAAAGTTATCTATCATGTAAAAAGCTCAAGAATCTTATAAAGGCAATAAACTTATTAGAAATAGGCTTTTTAAGTATTGGAAAAAGTCTTCAACAATGAAATTAAGGGCTTCAAAAATACCCTGATTGAGAATAAAACTCAAAACTCATTTTTATTTTTAGGTGAACGGATATCGTTTGCTTGGAATTAACCACATGGAGGTTGTAAGTGTTCTGAAAGAGTTACCGCTTCATGTTCGTATGGTATGTGGAAGAAACATCGCTTCCCAAGACCCGCTTTGTCCTATAGATACTGCTCAGCATCAAGCAGCTTTTCAAACCAGAGTAAGTTGAGCTGTAGGATTTGATATTAAATTTCTTTATATTTGTATAAAATTAGACAAAGTAATAAACACTTTATTAATTTATTCTCACAGAGTATCCTGGGTGGTTCTCTGCAAAATTTGTTACCAGCAATGGATCGTCTAGTAAAAGCAAAGTCCGACGGTTCATTAGCTTCAACAACAACTACAGCCACAGTTACCGATGCTAGTCTTAGCAAAATGAAGTCTCGATCGCTAGAACCTCTCACTGGTCTTGCTATGTGGAGTTCAGAGCCGCAAATTATCGAGTTGGTTAAAGGAGAGAGGGGCCTTGGGTTCTCGATTTTGGATTATCAGGTAAAGTAAAGTATTGGGGATAAGAAATACCATGTAAAACACATGTTACATCATGTATTTGGCGAAAAATTAATCTTTTTATTGCTTTAAAATGAGAATTAAGTGAAATTTGGACACCTAGAGGCATTCAGAAGGCAGATTTCTTCAGCAACAGTGTTGTAGATGGATAAATTCTATCGATACTCTATATTCTTTCTATACTATGGATCATATCTCTTTATTTTTCATTTTTTTCATTTTTTTTCAGGATCCGATGAACCCCAATGAAACTGTGATAGTAATTCGTTCACTGGTGCCTGGCGGTGTGGCTCAAGTTGACGGTCAATTGATTCCCGGTGATCGTCTTCTATTTGTGAACGACATTGCCCTTGAGAACGCGACTTTGGATCAAGCAGTGCAGGCATTGAAGGGTGCGCCTAAGGGAACTGTACGCATCGGAGTAGCTAAGCCACTGCCTATTCCAGATAGCATTGCCCAGGTGAGCGGTCAGGATGATGAGGTTCAAGTTGAACAAAATAAGAGAAATTTTATACCCGAAATAACGGTCACCGATAGTCGTAGACAAAGGCAGGAGTATTTTAGAGAAAGAAAAATTAACGTCGTTCAGCCACCTCATCATATGGACTTGATCGAGGGGCTGCAACACCAACATAATCTTGTCAAGTCAGAAAGCTTTTGAGAATTTTCATACAATTGAATTAAAGTTACGGAACTCGGGTATAGAAATTAGGATACAGAAATTAAGTACTTCACTTTAGAGAAAAACCTCGCCTTTTTATTTGCTTTTTATACAGAAAATATAAAAATTATCAATTCCAAGGAACGTTAAGCCAATATTAATTCGAAATGAAAGAAAAGATTTGGCAAATCTCGAAGGATCAGTGTCTTATTTTACATTTCTTTTTTTTTTTAATACAGTATTGCCTTTTCCAGCAAACGCACAAATCGTATTTTCAAATGTTGACGAATTTAAACACTTGAATGAAATTTTTTTAATTCTTCAAACCAGAGGCAGCTTTAGTTACATCGAAAGAATAATTTCGCGGTTTTAAATTCACCATATACAAATCAAAATGTATAATTCTACAGGTAAATACAAGTGCCTTGAAAAAGTGTAACACTTGAGATCTAAAAATTGAATTTTGGATTCAAGATCCTATGACAAATTTGTAGGAAATATTTGATATATTTTCAGATTCAACGCGCCTAAAAAAATACCTCGTGATTTAAAATTTTTTGTTTTGTCAAATATATTCAACTCAGGTATTCATTAATCTGTTCGATTAAGATTTTTATTAACCACAACGATACAAAGAAAAAGAAAGTATTTTATATCACACAATTATACATTGATCTATACATTATAGGTATATAATTATATAATAATCTGCAAATATTGAACCGTAGATTAAATTAAACGCAACACAATTATAGCTAATATTCATGCAGCTAAAAGACGATCGATTTTTTATCTAACGTTTATACTTATTGGCTAGCACAAAAATATGATAGATATTATATTTGAAATATAAATTTAGTATTTAGAGAAACACATTAAAACTAATTGATAGATTTATATTTACAAAAGGAAACTCGTCACTCAATTTATAGTTTAAACTAGGATGATAATTAAACGTTATACTTTATATCTGAATGTAGATAGATACACAGATTATGATAAAATGGATATTGAAAAAAAAAAAACATTGTATTATCGAAATATTATAGGATCGTGGTAGTGAGGAGATTGGATGATATTTATCACACACTCATAGGTATTTCTTATCTTCGTTTATTTTTTATTATAGAAAAATATATAATACATACCAGGTAGATCGACTGTTATTAATTATGGGCAATAGAGTAAAGTTATTGATCAACAGTCATTCGCATTAAAAAAAAAAAAAAAAACTTACGTACATACGTATTTAGAATAAAAATGTTACATTCTGTTGAAAATCTTTTATAAATAACAATTTTATAGATTATACATATATACACATAGATATATTTTTTTAGAACATGTTAATTGCTTATTTACATACGTACATACATACTATACATATGATTAACTTATAACGATCTGAAAGTTCATTTCTAAAATCATGAAAAAGAGAAAGAAAAAAAAAATATCGTTACACATGCTAAGAATCTCGGAATTGTTTTCGTTACAATTATTATTTAAATGGAATATCGGAGGAGGATTATTGATACATTCAAACATCGAATAATGTACGAAGGTTTTACTTCTATTATTTCCAATTATCAGTATTTTCGGGCATTAGTTTAATGTTTTAGATAATAAATTCTTGAGACGCAGCTATTTCTCGTCGCAGGATATGATACAGTTTTTTTTTTTTTTAAATATTATTTTAGTATTGAAAAGGGAAACTCAATTTGTGCAATTAATTATTACTATTTCTAGCACGAGGCTTATAAATAGTATTCGATAAGGCAGGTATATATATATTTCACGTATTTTCTCTGTGTGATTCCCAAATCCTATATAAATACACGTATATGTATTATATGTTGTCAGTTTTTTTTTTTTTTTTCAATATACATGGTTTTTTTCTTTTTTTTTTTTTTTTGTGTATTCACGCCTCTGTCCCACATTACGTTTTTAAGTTTACTATTTCGTTTGTAAATTTCGATTACACAGCACGCTACATAAATACGCACCCGCTAAAATCAAAAAAAGAAAGAAAGAAACAAAAAAAAAAAAAAACTAGTACAATACTTCAAAATTTAAGCATAATTTGATTGTAAAAATCAGTTTTTAAATTTCAATATATCATCTTGCAATTTATTGATACGTTGATAAACGATCAGCGTTTTATTAGTGCCTCAAATTATTGTTTTATCTTGTTTATTTTACTTTAGTTAATTATTTTTTATTATTATCGTGACTGGAAGAATAAAGTATGCAAGAAAAATTCCAACACTTGTACAAAGACATGTAACACGTGATTCATTTGCTATAAAAAATATTTTTAAATTCTCAGTGTTCATAATAATCGATTTTCATAATATTCGCACCGCTCTATATAATTAGTTCAATACTCACGAGGCTTATTTTCTGAATCTATTGCATACATGTATATGCATGAAACGAATAATGTAGAGTAATTAATAATGGATCGTTGAAATACGGGAAAATGGTATAAAAATTTATTATAAAAATATAAATTTATATCTACGTGTGAGATATTAAAAAAAAATTATATACATACATATACATTTATGTAACAACAATAATTGCTTAAAAATTTGAATTGATAATAACTGAGTATAATAATAATGGTAATGATAATTCTGTAAATACACGATTAATCTGCATACTCTTCTTCCATTATGCACGTATGTGTTTTTTTTTTACTGATACAATTTTTTATTTTTTTTTTTCAATTCATTTTCAAATACATTCGTCACATATATTCCAATTCGGTATTTCAAATTCATATATAAATTATATTAAATATCACGTATAACTCGTAAGCATATCAAATTTGAATTGTGAAAATAATAACGAAGAAAAAAAAAATTCATAATGAATAAACTTTTCGAAACTACATACAATACAATAAAATACAATGAATACATCGGAATATAGTAATTGTTAACGATTGTAACGATTTCGGAATTTACAATAAACGGGATGCTGTATACCTGCAGTACAATTGTTATGTTTTGTTTATTATATACCCCTTAAGTCTGTCTGTTTCTCCACCAATCCATTCCGTCCGCTCTCTTCCTCTTATTTTTTTACCATTAATTTTTTTTTTTATTTCATGTATTTTAGTTATTATAATTGTCTAATTTTTCCATAGTTTTATCATTTTCCTTTATATACCTATACGATCATTATTATACATAGAATTAGCCAGGTAAATTAATTCGAAAATAAATGATCAAGATCAAATTATCGTTCATAATCACTTCAAATATATTCACACAGACGATTAATCACATATAATTTCATCATATCAACATTTTGACTAGATATGAAAATTCTACAAACTATATATTAATTATCTATATTACGTCAGGCATTATTTTATACTCGTTCATAAAATGGAAAGATATAGGTAACTAGGGTGCGTAATTTTAGGGCAATATTATAATTTTTTTGACAATCCTTTAGAACAAGGCTACAGAGATATCCTTACTAAAGAACAAGTGGATTTTGTAAAGTAACTCAATGATGAGCTATAAGTTGTCCCATTTACAGAAGATGAGAAAGATATAATTTTTTTTTTGTCAATTGATATTACTCAGCCGGATTTTATGACACATTATTTTGCGGAGTGCAATTTTATAGAAATTTAAATTCTCTATAAAAAAAATGTCCTTAGAACGAAGTCTGTAAATTCAGCGATATACACGTTATAAGGGTTGCAAGTTACCTTTGAACGCTTATGACGGCTAAACTATTGACTTTATAAAATTAATTCCGAGGACACTTTTTGCAGAGAATTTGATTCTCCATGAAACAACACTCGGCAAAAATTTTTTTCATAAAAGCCGACTAATTTATACCAATTAAAAAAAAAAAAAATCATGTATTCCGTTTATTCTTATAATTCATTGAAGTACCTAATGAAATCGGTTTTTTAAAGCCATATCCTGAAGTAGTTTGGTGTTAGAGCGAAGGAAAAAAGAATAATATTGCCCTGCGACGATACACCCTATTCGATTAATTAAATGGCGAAATTTATTAAGAATAAGAAAAGCAATAATGTTTGTCTATAATAATTGCACTATCTAATCGAAGACCGTGCCCCGAAAAATAATATTTTCATGGTAAGTATGGTAATAAAATTGTATATCGCCACTATGACTAACCAGTTCTGTTAAACTAAAATATTCTACTAATAACAAATTCGATTTTTTTTTTTTATTATCACCGGAATCAAGAGCCTTTTCAAAACGTGATTTTGCTGGACGAATTTAATTCTTCAAAATCAATACACATACAAATTCTTTAATCAACAGGGTTGATAAACACAGCAAATATTATTCGTCTGTAAATACCGACGTGTTTTCACCCCCCTAAATCGATATTCCGAAATTGCGTGATAAGCTGGCTGCACGTGACAGCTTCTAGCCACGTGTCGTTGCGTTCAATGAATTCCGCAACAAAAAAAAGGTATATGGATGAAATTGATGACAAAGGTACAAGCAAAAAAAATCTTCGCGATGATAAAAATGATATAAAATATTTCGAAAATATATATTGTGAAATGATAAATGTGGAATAAGAAAGTTGAATATTTTTTTTTGAAATTATTTATTATTTTTTTTTTTTTCGTTTATTAATTGTGTCTATATAATAAGAGCAAGTAAGTACAATAATAATAGTGAATGAAAATTGCCTGGTAGAGTAGAAAACTATATAACTAAACAATAAACTTATAGATCAGAATATATACCTATATAAGCTGCATATCCTATCATCGTTTTTGAAAATTATAATATATAATAAATAAATATATTAGCTTCCAACAACGAATTACCAAGCAGTGTATAAAATTGCCTTTATCTCTTTCCAGTAATATGCCAAAGAGAAAGAAAATGAGAATGAAAAAAAAAAATCAAAGAAAAAGAGAGAGAGAGAGAGACAGACATGAGAGACTGAGAGACTGAGAGACAGAGAGACATAACAAAACTGAGAGAAGTCTAAGAACAGAAAACCTCAGCCTCTGATATGCGGTAAATATTATAAATATATATACTCTAATAATTCTCTTTTTATTCGTTTAACCGATCTTAGATCGAGACCCATATAATAATATAATATTATATAAACATTTCTAAGTTTTTTCACCGTCACTTTTTCTAGATATATGTATATGTATATATATACTATACATATATAATATACAACACCATGTGTGTATATATATATGTATATAGAGCTTTCCACTACTCACTGGCACTTTTCTTCACTATTATTATTATTATTATTATTATTATTATTGTTATTATTATTATTATTAATATTGTTATTATTATTATTTCTATTAAATTTTTAAAATTCTCACGTACTTTTTCGGGAGCTATCAGCTGTAAAATATATTTCAATGAACAATAATAAGTGAGAATGAATTTTTTTCGTCAAATTTATACCTCAGGCAAGTTAAATTCAATTTTTCCAAATGTTTTTCTTTTCATTTTGTTTTTTATAGGATTGAGTTATGAGGGTTGAAAATCGTATCGTAAAAAACAAAAGGGAAATGGAAAAATGTTTATTAAACCTTTTTTTTTCTTTTTCTTTTTATATACTATTATATATAAAATCTTGTTCATATACCTAAATTTCCTTCGAAGATAATAAAAGTACAATATAATTAGCTATTTAAACTTACGCCTAGACTGATTAGTTCATAAACAATGAAGTACACGTGCGATAGACGAAATATTTTCGTGCATGGCGCGAAGAAATAAAGCAAAAAGTGAAAAAAAAAAAAAAAATGAAAAAAAAAGATCTGGCCAACGAGAAGATTTTCAAGGCGCGTTTCGGAGCCACTGAATCTTTAATTCTAGTCCCAGTTTAATCTAGTCGTCCAATATCTGCCTTGGGTCGACTATAAAAACCCTTTTACGAGCCAAAGGGTGACACTGCTTAAAGAGAAACTTTCATCCGACTATTCTTTCTTTTAAACCTGCCTCTTATTATTCACTCTTAAACGAAAAGAAATGCACAAATTTTTACAAAAGTCTTATTCATCTTTTTCGATCATTTGATTTTCTCTTTTCCTTTTTTTTTGGCGGAACAGGGGGTTGGGAGGGGGGTGGGGGAGGGGGGTGGTCTTACTTTTGTCTTCTATGATAAATTGAAGAATGTTAACAATTAATTTCCTCTCATACTTATAATTTGAAAAAAAAACACTGCCTTTTTCTCACGACTATCTATGGCCTCCAATATTATATTAACGTATTGCCAATATAAATATATATACCTATATACAATATATATATATATATATATACATATATATACATATTCAAAATATTTATCCTTAGAATAGTGAAATTCGAGGGCTTTTGATGAAATACAAACAAGAGCTATACATATATTTTGCACCAAATTTTTGTATTTTTTTTTTATTTTTTGTTCATCGATTCTTGCAGCCTGTAGCTAAAATAATAATTTGTAATATATTATTATTAAATTTCTTGCTAAATATTGTCTATTTTTTTCTGCTTACAGAACAGGATGTAAGCACTGATAGTAATGCGGAAGGATAATCATTATATAAACTATATATATAAACTATGCGACCAAATGCGATATTGTTGTTGTGACTATATACACGTAAAAACAGTAATATATATTGTAATGTTAATGATGTTATGTGTACCAAAAGTATCCATTCCAATCCAATCCAATCCAATTCCAGTAAACTCGATATAATACATATTATATTAAACTATTTACAACGCAAAATTCAAAGTAAAAAAAAAAATTAAATTGAACAAAAAACAAGAAACCGAATTAAAATATACCTCGTCATATTCAATGGACGAGGTTTAAACATTTTTATAAAACTTTGTAACTTATTTCATACGATCGGCAGCTCACATATCTTTAAAAGAATATATATATATATATATATATATATATATGAAACATAGGACTTCGAGAAAATTAATAATAATAATGTTAATGTTAATTAAACAAAAAAGAAATAAATAATAATAATAATTCATTTTTGAAGTTGATTTTTAAAGGAAGAAAGAATCAAAAATATTGCAAGAACAAAAAAAACAGGAATAAATATTATAACGAAGATTAAAATGGGATCAATAATTATTATTCAATTATTGAAATTATCCGTTGAATTTGAAAATAATTAATAAATCTTGTTTTATTGTCAGTAAAAAAAAAAAAAAAAATCATCTCTTACTGTAATCATTGATCGGTAATAATTATACCTCTATATCACCGGTATAAATTTGTCACGAATTTTGAACACACGTTGCTTCCATATAGTTGCAAAAAAAAAAAAAAGAATCAAAAATTTTTCTAATCGTTATATTATTATACCTTAACTATTTTAAATAACAACTGATCGAAAATAATTATTTCTATTCGTATTATTATACACACGTCGTGTATGATGGAATATTTGCAAGTAGCCAGATTGCAGAATATTCAAAGAAAATTAAATATTTAACGGTAAAATTAAACTACGAACTGCACGTATGTATACATATATATATACATACGAATGTCAACGAATGATTTATTTAACGAGACTATTTCCATAAATTATTATATGTTTATACATATATAAATATATATACCTATATATACGTTGATTTATTATGTTCATAATATAATAACGTTGAATTGAATTGAGTAATTATTTAAACGTAAAAATATACGTATATACCTATAATGTATATGTATTATACTTGAAAGTGACGTGACTTTGATTTTCATTATACAACGATACGACGTAGGTACTTCGACATACATATACGTGAGCAATTTATGTCCGAATCAGTTCTCTCGTTAATAAATACTTTAATTGAACAATAATTGAACTATAATAGTCTGTTAATTAGATCAGACCACGTGGTGTCTAACGAATTACGCAATAAACGTAAAATGCCAATAACGTCAAATCTGATTGACTAATGGGTTATATATCGTTGAAATCGGAATATACATAATTTCGTGTTTGACTTAATTGAACGTATGGTAAAATCAGATATATGAGACTTTGATTTTTGCGAATTTCAAATTTGTATTTCACCGTTCGTGAAAAAAAAAAATTATTGAAAATTTCACTTCACAGATTTGCCTTGTTATAATTATTACGATTTGAAATTTCGGGACGAAATTCGTTTCAAATGATATACGACATCCCTCTCACTCGACCTGACCTGACCTGGCCGCCTCTTTTCTCCCCGCAAATTGTTCAAAATTAAATAATGAATGTACAATACATGTTCAGTGTCCACAAGTTCGTCGAACTTTAATATTTACAAATTTCAATAATGACTTAAAAAGTAATTTTCAAACAGATGTAAGTAATACGTAATATTTAAACGAAACTGACGCAATCAAAACGGTACTAGCGAAGTATATGGCGTTAAAAAAAAAAAGAAATAAAAATCAAAAAATAAAAAATTGATAAATTAATATTTGTCCATTATACCTATAATAGATACCTGTATAACTTCCTTCTGTGAAAAGCCACGACCTTCACCCTTCGAATGTAAAAATTAATGACTTGTATAGAAGATTCTTGACCCCTTTTAATAAACATATACCGCGCTCGTGTGATTGCCTCGTGGCTATTAGCTAATAAGAGAAACCGAAACGTCAATCACACGTGTGTGAAAATTGGTGATGAATGGGAATAAAAACTGTGCGAAGTGCAAGCAAGAGAGAGAAAAAAAAATAAAATTGATAAAAAATAAAATAAAAACGAAGCAAAAAAAAAAAAATGCAATGAAATTCTATCAACGTTCGATATACGTATATATTTACATAGGTATGTGTATATATATATGTACGAATTTTTAAGGCTGTAATCATAATTGCAGGTTTCAAAAATATTTCCCCAGATTCACGTATACATTATACGTACATAGATACGAAGTTTTCAAATTTTAAACTACATGGTATATTATACATATATATTATATATGCAGAGTATATTTCTTACTATTTAATTACAATCTGGCCTAAAGATACGAAGTGAAAAAAAAAAAAAAAAATTGATTATAGGTGTATAATACCTCTGCTCTGTATTTATCATCTTGCAATTATACAGTGATTATAAAAGCATCAGTTTTTGGCGTCGTATTATATACATAAATATCATCAAATTTGTTTGAAAGTCGAAAAAAAGAAAGAAAAAAAAAAAAAAGAAAAAAAATTATTTCTATATCAAAATAAAACGTCCTCAAATTTTTTACTGTCTCATAATATCACGAGTTTCCTAAATTATATTATATCATTCGTATCATTATTTAACAACGATAATAATTTTATATTAATATATACGTACGATAAAAATCTGGTCATACCTGAAAGTATTATACTCTTGCAGTTGTAGCATTGACAAAGAAAAATGAAAATAATAATGATAATAATAATAATAAAAAAAAGATAAAAAATAGAATCAACTAACAATAAAATGATAAAAACTGAAAAGAGAAGAAAAAAAAAAAAAAAAACTCAAGCTCTGTATAATTCTATATACTGTAGTAACATTATATATACATATATACATATACATATAATAATAATAACAATAATAATCTGTTAAAGTATTTTACCAAAAAAATTTACGTTGATGTATTTACCTCTATTATTGTTAATAAATATAATTATGAGAGTAAGTGTAGAGTATTATCAATTATGTGACGCATATATATATATATATATATATATATATATATATATATATATATATATATATATATATATATATATATATATATATATATATATATATATATATATATATATATATATATATATATATATATATATATATATATATATATATATATATATATATATATATATATATATATCTATACATATAGCTATATGCAGTACGCACATACATAATTAACATGATCCTCAATCCCATTAAATTAAATCCAAGATTTAATTTTTGGATTATAACATTTGAACAGTGAAGGTGGAACAAAACAGGTAATGCAAATCTGAACCGAGAACGGTTTTTTTGCCATTAACAAGTATGTAAATTTACCTCCTAGCCACAATAATTAGTAGTACACGATGCAAAACCATGTCTACACGAATAAACATTTATATTGTATAAATAAATGGCTTAACTCGTTTGGCCAACGAAAAAAGTAAAAAAGAAAAAAAAAAAATTGTCTGCTGTTATAGGATCGAGATTTGGAGTTAGGCAATCGTATAGACAGTAATATAATCGGTCTGAGGTTTTTGTTCTTCCTTTTTTCTTTTTTTTTTTTTTCTCATCGAGATCCGTTTCGTTGATGGTCCTGAAGTCCTGTTAGCAAATGACCTTCTGAATATTTACGATAGCCTATCATCGGATGTAACAACAAAAACTGTAACAATAAAATCGGGATTTATCATCGTAATTTCTTACCGTACTTTTAGGTATATATGTATAGTATCATGTTGTATAGAGTGCGATTGTAAAACTTCGAGGAAATCAGACCGACCATTAACTCGACTTCTTCTATACTCACGTGTCTACCGAACATAAAAAATAACCAATCTCGAATGTGTTTCGCTTTTTATCAACAAATTTTCTACAACGAAACAAAATTAACGCGACCTGTTTTTTCTCTCTACCAAATCGCTTTTCACGTCAATAGCTATTTTTGATACATATTCTATAACAGATATATACCGACTGCCAATTCTTATTCCAAGACTTCTGCACAGGACAGAAACTTTTCGACAGCAAACGGACGGTGCGTAGTTTTGAAAAAATAAATAAAATAAAGTAAAAAACAGTTTTTGTCATTCTCAATTTTTCACGTATATAGAATAATCTCTTGACAGATATCTCCCGGAGATAGACCATCGATACCCGGTCAGTATAGATAAATCCTACGATATAGAGGTACCCAATAAAACCTGAGAGAAGATCCGTGGAATAAAGTTAAGAAGAGGGAGTAAATTAAGCGGTGCAGAAGTGAAGAAAGTTTCCTTCGCTATTGGTAGAACCGTTCGTTTCAGAATTCATTGCGGACCTCGAGATAGTCAGCCAGTTATAACAGCTCGTAGTTAGTTACAGTCTCTCGTTCTAGTATACAGTGTCTATCTAAGTGTCTATACGCGTCTATGATATATTCGGTTTGGAATACGCGATCGGTAACATTGATCGAATTTTAATATGGATCTTCTGGTTTTGAATCGCGCCTATTTTAGCTACGCTTGGGACGTTCCCATTGTGAGTGTAACTCTTGTACAGATTTTTTTGATTTTTTTTTACATCCTTCTAAAAATTCTTACGAACATTCGTATTCGTGGAAATTATTCATTCACCTCATGTTCGAATCAAGATGCTAAAAATAACCGCTTACTTACTTACATACTACTTACGTATCTTGTGCAAAGATATGTGGTTAGTGATTAGCACAATGTATTTCTTGAACGGCTAGAGCTTTGAACGCACAACTCTCATATCATTTTTTTTTGATTTTTTCTTTCGAAAAGATCTTCAGTCGGGAATGGGACGACGCGAAAATTCGGTGTTCGGAAAATCGACAGGCTCCAAAGCGCGTGATAACAAGACCGCGAAAAGTCCTTTAGACCAGGTTGACAAAGCAAGTGAAAATACTGAGGCTGAGATCTGGCTTCTCCGGGTTTCATCCAGCTCTGATCATCACTTAGTACAGTTACATAGTTCATAGTGTGCGATTACCTCTTTAATTGTGTGATGAAATCGTGTCGTCCCATTCCTTCATCATGTAGAAAGCTGCGTAGAATAATAATCATTTTATACTCTCATTCTTCGATGATGATGGATGATAATTTATACCGTCTGAAGCGATGATCCTTCTATTGTCTATAAAACCCTTGATCAAAATTCTTTAAGCTAGTTGTAAAAAATCCTCTGTAAGCCTAACTACTCGTGTGATGATCTGAACTTGAATGATATTTAATTATACTAACAAATAAATATTTTTTTTTTGTGCTTTTCCCCCTTGTATTTCGTCACCGTCTTCGTGGCCTATCGACTATCGGATAGCTTGTCACCCCGATCTGCATCGTTAGACGAAGTCGAAGCCTTCCCGATGACAGCGAGTCGACAAATCAAGCTCCTGACTTGGTGGACGTCGGAGACCTCAACGACTTGACATCTTCAAAATCAGGTGCGTTTTTAATGATCCTTGTTACGAAAGTGTATATTTCTTTATTTCAGTGGATTTATTTCCTGTGTGAAAACGCGAGTGGTCAGGTTTCACGTGACCTACCCTTGTTCAGTTGCAGGTAAGAGATGACTGACGGTGAAAAACCACACCCTCTCAGAACCCTGAAACTCGTTAATTAAAGTATTGACCTTTAGTCAGGTTATTTATAAAGTTTTCCTTTAAAATCGTACGGCTTTAAAGCGTATCTGACGTAAGGCGTAAACCTCGGTCAGCATTCCATTCAGTCTTACATAAACACTGGCCATCTCCATCTCCATCTCCATCCCGTTACACCATGCTGCAGTGAATCGATGTATCTGGGCACAGTCTCTGCCCGTCCTCACGGACGTAGGATTTTTGTGTACGTAGTATGGTGTGTGTATATTTATACATCGGAGCTGCACTCACGTGCTTGCATACACGCATGTATGTATGTATGTACATTGTACATACATATATCTACTATATATATATACCATTTGACCACGAAACACGCTGCGCTTTTAGGAACACGTGTATAAACGTACGGGAGCCATACGAGTACATAAAAATTTTCAAATTATTAGTTCTATGTATAGATGCGGTCGGGTATAAGTATATATGTATATTCGGGGTGAATCAACCCGGGGTAAATGATCGACTTGAATAAATGTGTCGATGTGTTTTCTCATAGATATATACGGGGATTTTTGCCATGTGAAAAATAGATTTTGTACGCATAGCTGAGTGCAGAGTTTCACTGCAGGAACCGATTCGAGTAGATCCGTGCCAAATTTTTTTTTTTTTTTTCGTTTCTTTTTGTTTTTACACTTCTTTCGTTTTTTGCAAACGTAAACCGTCGAACTTCTCGAATTCGTATGATCGTAAAAGTTGTGAAACTTTGAATAAACTGTTCGAAACTTCCGACGTATAGACGTTCACTGTTTAGATTGAAATCAAATTACAACGTCTGCGGACGTTGGTATTTATCGACTGTAAAAATTCGTCTACACCTGCTTAAGGAAAGTATAAAGATCGGATATTTGTTCAGGATTGAATAAAAACTAACTACCGTCGTCTGTTCGGGGAATTTACAACTCCGATGAAAATTTTGGCCAATTTAAACGACGATAACATCGAACTGGATGGAAAATCACGTTGTTGTCAATAAAAATTAACGCCTACATCTGCAGCAGCAACAGCAGCGTCGTGACCGATTGCATAAATATCATTAAGATCGAAGCCAAGTCAGCCTTCAATAACTGGCTCAGAGTGGTCCAGCCGATACCCACAGTGCTTCGAGATGTGGGCTGAGGGGAACCGGGAAAGTATATACGTGGATCCGTAGTCGGGTGTGCAAGATTTCGGTTGGGAAACTGACTCAGTGTTGAGAGAGTGTCGGGCTGAACCGGTGCTGCTGGTCCTGAACCAGTATAGCATTTTGTTATGCTACGTGAAGCTGTACAATGTGTCGGACTCTGTTGTCCCTTTGTCAAAGGTAGTGTGCGTTACCGTAACCGTAAATGCTATACATACCGTTCTTGTCAGTGAGTGATTCACTCCGATTATCCTCATTCTTGCCTGAATTCTTTTACACGAGGCCGGGTCGAAGGTCCGAGTTTTAAAAGTTCCGAACGGTCACTATTCCGAATTTTGATATTGGAGACTCATATTATAGTTTTTATTTTCCAAATCGACTCACAGTAGATTCAAAAAATTTCAATTCGAATTACACTGAAGATTCAAAATTTCGAAAACTGAAGATCTGAAAGGCCGAAACTCCGGAACTTGAAATTCACGCATGGGGCAGCGTGCCTCTCCATTGAATTTTCGGATTCTTTGCCTTTTGGCCGTTTGATTCTTCCGAGTTTTTAGCGGTCCGCTGCATTCCGATCTTTCCCAATTTTAATATTCTGAAATCGAAGATTTCCGAATGTTTGAAATCGTCTCAAATGAATTTGTAAATTCTTTCTCCGATTTGTTGATCGTGAGATTCTTTGATCGTGAATACATGTGCAGATGTTGTTGAATGGGAAAAAGAAAGAAGAAAATAAAAAATTTCATCTTTCCACCTTGTTTCCATTCCTCGAAAACCGAGTAAATAGATCAGAGTGGAATAATGGCCGAGGCAATAAACCCATTTTATTTCCGTTGTACGTACGTAATCAACGGGGGTAGTAAACCGAGAGAAAAAGAGAGATCTCACAGCTGCAGGATATTGTCTTTCGAAATCTATAACCCGAGTTTACTACGGAATCTTTTGGCTCGGAGATTTTGACATAAAATTAATTTTAGTCAAGCGATAACGTGTATCGATTATTATTTTACCTTCAAACCATGATACGTAGTATTTTCCCTCTTCATTGTCTGATCGCATAATCCTAGAACCGGAACATTAATTATCTCCGTTAATTAGAATGGAAAAACAATTAACATTCCTTGAATTAGTTTAAAGCTGGGTCGCCTTGGTGGATACAACACAATTAATTTTCCTCTTTGAATTATATTCTTAAGGTAATATTAATTGAAACGTTGTGTTTCCGCCCGGCTATGAAGATGATTAAGAGCTTTCATTTCCCTGTTCAACGATGTGATAAAATTTTTCAGAAAAAAACATATTCAAACGGGCGTGTTGGTCTGATATTTTCGTATAAAATCTGACGTATACAAATTATTTCATCTCATTCACATAATCGACGTCTGTTTTTCTAATACATTTTTAGAACTATAGATAAACCAATGACGTACCATTCAGAACGATTTACGATCTGTTTTATTTTCGTTTCAAATTTTCTAGGCCCTCCAAAAACCGTGGTACTGAAATGAAAATAATATGATAAAAAAAAGAAGAAAATGGAAATGAGTTTCGTGTGGAAATATAAATTTTTTGATATTCGTTTCAGGAGCAAGCGGCAATTCAATCGACAAACAGGACCCGGACGCTGACGAGGAGGCTGATCAATTCGAGGATGCTTCTCCGTTGACGCCTGTCCACTCGCCAAAGAAAAAGGCGAGTTTGATACCGCTTCAAGTAACCGGAACATCCGCATCGACAACAAATTCGAAAAAATCTCCGGTTGAAAAGGCGATATCATCGTCGGAGAAGAGCAGTCCTGTTGCTGTTGTACCGGAAGCTAATACGACACGTGATCTCCTGCTTTTTACTGACGGTGTTGTGCCCGTTGTAAACGTAACGATACTAAGAGAGCTGACAACTCCTGAGTCGAAATCATCGCTGGTGAAGAAATCCGATCTTAAATCTTCGCCGAGTATCGAAGGGGATTTGGAAAAGCGATTGGAAATTGAACGGGATGAAATTGCGAAGGATTTTACTGCCTATGATACAGGCCCTTCGACTTCGTCCGCTACGTATCGCCAAGAGAGGAGAAAAAGCATAAAACGTCAGGGAAGTTTGGTGAAGGAGAAAAGCATCGAGGAGGAAATAGCGCTTGGTACAACCGAGGATTTCACGGAACGGAAAGTTGCGGTTGAGGAATATACGTCATTGGAAACCGCGTTACCGTCATCGCAGTTATCTATGCATGAGGTAATCGGGGAGAGGAGGAAAAGTGTTAAACTTGAAGCTATGGAAGAAGCGTCAAGAAAGTTGGCTAAGGATCGGAGAAAAAGTTTAAAGGAACAAGAGAGCATTGAAAGGGTTAACGAATACTTGGCTAAACACAGCGCCGAATCATCGTTGTCTGTTGTTCAGGATAACAAGGATACTGAGTTAGCCTGCAGCTTGGATAGGAGGAGGAAAAGCCTGAAGGAGGTACGACCTGTTAAAAAGGAGAAGAGCGGTGAGAGGAGGCAGTCTCTCGCCGTCGATATGGGACTGATGAAAACGTCGTCTGAGAGGAGAAAAAGTCTCACGAAACAAGACCACGTTGAGATAGTGGGCGATAATCAGGAACGGGAAACGAGGACCGGTCCCGTAATTTTTGATAAAGATGACACCGAGAGGGAGAAACAAGTCGAAGGCCTTAATCCTGGGGAACAAAACACGGCATCAAAACGCCCGGATAACCTGGTGACTTCAAGACCGGAAATTACGACGTCAACGGTAAAGCAAAGTCCAGAGGATGCAGAATCCGGGAGATCAATCAGCCGGAGAAGTTCTATAAAGAAAAAGGAGAGTCTACCGGGTTCGATCGAAAAGGATGAAACGCGGGGACAGTCCCCCGGGGATAGCGGGAAAAAGGAAGTTAAAATACAGGAGAATGTCGAGGAGATATTTTACGAAGATTCTAATGAACAAGTGACGACGATACCGGAAGTACAATTAGTTAGGGCTAAAATAATATCGGCTGAAGAAGCGGCGGCCAATTTGGCGGGCAGGGTTCAGTGCAATACGAAAGTTGAGCTTAATTCACCACCGGAAATCGTCACTCTTTCTTCGGCGGATAATAACGCGGATAAACTTAACCCAAGAACGAAAATTCGTAAGGCTGCTTTGTCCGCCGAGGAGCACGACGAGGGACTGTTGAATCTCCCTGCACTGAAGAAATCGACCTCGGAAAATGTCCTCGTTGAGACAGAGGAGGAAAATACTATATCCGGTAAAAATTTCAAGCCAGATATTCTCCTCGATCTCTCCAAGGTGGTGTCTGACGAAATTGATAAACCGCAGGAAAAATCCAGGGAATTGAACGTAAATTCACCGAAGGAAAAACGCGTCCTGAACAGAGTTGGAAGCGAAGGATCTAAGATAAGTCAGGACACGAAACTGTCTTCTCGTATTTCGACCGCGGGCTTGATCGTGAGTGCACCACTCCCTCCGTCAGGTAAAGATAAATCAGAAATGACGTCCACGTCGGGAGCGTCACTGAAACTTGAAGATAAAGATTTGACGGCCGTTACTCAGACCGCGACAGACATCGGACTAAAGGAATCAAGTGCCAGTGAAGAACCAAGTGTTGTGCTCGTGGAACGAGAAAATATTGTGAATAAAATGATTGGTGAAAATCTCAACGCTCAGCTGGATTCTGGAAAAAATTCGACTAGGTGAGCGATCTCAAGTTTTTATATCGATTGAAGAAAATTTTTCCATGCTTTTTGTATATTTCAGTTTCATTTTCTAGATTTTCTAATTAGCTTAGAGGTAAATTTTCTCAGCTTTGATTTTCAATTCCGTATAAAGCGTCCATCGATAGTACAGCCGGTATCTGGCTGATAACCAATTCTCTGTCAGGTGTGTAATACTCTCGAATTCGCCTCACGTGTATTCTCTGACACGTGACTTGTATCGCGAAACAAATATTGCATCGCCCACGTACCGCGTGACTGAAGAAAAAGAAGAAGAAAAAAAAAAGAAGAATAATAATAATTTATATACATTGGCTAACAACGAAACGAAGAGAAACCTCCGAGATTCGAGGACTAGTTACGAAACATTAATGATAATCAAGCTTTGATCACAGCTGAACAATTACCTTTTGAAATCGGAATTACTATCTTACCTATTCGTTAGAATACGAGGAGATGAAGAGCCTCTCGTCACGCTCTCATCTCCTTTCAGTATAAAACGTAAGAAAAATATTCCATTTGGTTATCGTGTCACGTGGTGTAATATAATGTCTGCTGAGTCACTGAGTATATGGGAAAAGGCACCGGCGCGCATAGTCCCGATCCTCGACCCCTAACAGAGAGATAAATGAACACGTAGATACGTGTACGTGCGCCAATATGTAACTGGGACATCCGTTCGTTTGTCAGCTATTGTGAATTGGATGAGGTGATTACAAACCGCCGTGGTATATGGTGGGGTACGTACCCGTCGTCCACATACATGCCAACAGGTATAATGAGGCGTTATAGATCTATTACATCGCACGTGATATGAATTTAATACGCCACATCACATCGCGACTGTAAGACCTTAGCTGTATTACTTACCCTCGTTAAGACGTATTCGTGAAAAGGAAAAAAGCTCGAGTCTCGCTTAAATGATTGATTATCGAAATATTTTTTTTTTTTGGGGCAATCTATACAGATTCGCCTCTTTCATCCAATTTTATTACTCTACTTATCTTATCGTACCTTGACGATTAAAGCTCAAGGGTATACGTGCGGTGAAGATTTTTTTGAGACCAGGTTCAAGTTCCGAATTTTAATATTCCCCGACTCACATTTTTCAGAATTTTGAAATATTCGTTCGGAATTTTAAAAATTCGGGACTACTACCGGCCCTGTTTTTTCTGTCCGATTCGTCAGCCTTCGAAATCGTTAATAAACTTATCACTTGACGTAAGAACTGTTACAGTAAAATCGGCATATTGTATACAAGGACGAAAATTATGTATCTATAATGTAGTTAATCCATAGGATATAGGATTGGTTATCCAAGCGCCTACGAAGCTCTCAGATATTAAATTTGAATAAATCCTCACCTTAAGTGACAGTTTGTTACATAACGTATTTTAAACTCCATCAGTTACGTGAACAGTTCTGCAGTATTATAGGCATTCATTCGATCTACCAATTCAGTTAGATTAATGATCGTCTAAAGACGTCGCGTCGGTTTTCTCGTTCAATTGCAAGCGTCAAAAGCTCTTCGGTAGGAATTTCTTCCATTGAACAAGAAAAAAGGAAAAAAAAACACATTTTTGTGTCCAAGACTTTTCGGGACAGGGGAGGATCTCGGGAATGAATCATTCAGTGAAATTGATGAGATCGTTTTATAATGTAATTTCTCGTTTTGAAAATCGGTCGTAGGTATGAATAGCATTCGTTCATTCAATTATTACGTAGTTTATTTTCTTTGCACATCGATCACGAGTTTAATTATGTAAGTGTACCGAAATGTATTGATACCTGGGCCGATACTTGAGTATGAAATACTCTAATGTCCGTAAACAGAACAAAGACTGAAAATGTGTTTGCCCAGCGAATACTGCACGAGGTAGACACACTCGTGGGACGAAAGTTATATACGTACGCGGTGAGACTAATTGAATTAAAGAATCTATAAGGTTTCTCCATCCCGTGTTCAGGGTCAGCCATGTTGCCTTTATTCTCTAAACTTTAATCTCCATTCTTCTAGCCAGTCTAATACTCGGCTATATTTATACACAAAATGCGAATACCTATGTTATTTAAAACCCCGTAACTGACGTGGACTACGTATTTAAACTAATCGAATGATATAGGATTAACCGAGTAATTATGGATAATCAAATTACGAAAAATTCTTGTCTCAAAGGAAGTACATTTCCGGTTCTTTTTTTTTTTTTCTTTCAAATATTCAAGAAACAATTTTGATATTAAATTCTTGATATACCTACGTAGTTGACTTGGCTTTGTTGCTTCTGAAGAAAAGTACGGTCTAAGATTCAGTGAGGCTTTTCTGCAACTGACATGGCCCAAGCGATCTACTTTCATAAAAATGGTCGCCTTATATTCTGCGGTTATATATTATTTTGACCTTTTTTCCTTTTCTCCTTCCCATTCTTTTTTCGGAACCCAAAGGACCAGGGAGAAAAAAAAGGTGACCACAAATTTCTTGAATTCTTTACCGAGGTTGTTTTCCAGGTCGCGTGCAGACCATGACGGCTGATAGATTGAAGGTGGATTGCATATTTCGGGTCAGAAGAACATTGGCATATTTTTTTATTTTGCCCAAAACAGTTTTTCCTTCCTCCGAATCGCTGGGCTCAAGTTCTCTGGAATAAATTGTAGTCTAGCCGCTGTCAAATTTCATGCCTTGTCAAATATCGAACGAATCTGACCAGCGGAAATCCTTTAACCGATAACCATTTCTCCTGGCCTGACCTTGAACCCAATTTTTTATCCGATTTTCATTAGAGGTAGAATCGCACAGGTTTCCTAATTATCAGATGAGATTAGAGCCTTGCTCAACCTGTAAATCCGCCCACATCCAGCTTTAAGAACGAGGCTAAACCGTTTAGAAATACACAAATGGTCGGGAGGAGTCTTAACGGTGGTCGTTTTTCCCGATTTAACTCAACTCGTTGGGCTGGAGGGACGCCGGACCGATCAATTCGATTGTTTTAACTAAATTTTCGGCTCCCTTAGTCCGAGGGGATGGAAACCGAAAATTGACGGAAAGAATATCGACCAAATTTACGAATGAATTATCTCCGCGCTATATAATTACAAACTCGATCGTCTAGATCCGGGAAAATCGTTATGCAGTTTCACATTGGACATTCCAGCATGTAGATTATCCTGGAGGTAAATTACATCTCCTCTCGCAATCACCATCCGCGAAGTGAGGAAGCAGGTAGAAGACCCTACTAAATTTTGCAAACTATCAAGGTCAGAATTGCCTTCAACCCGTAAAACTTTCGGTCCCATTTATTCGCCTAGTCGGCGGAGGTGAGTCCTGGTGCATTCCAATTAAAATCCACCCCACCAAAATTTTCCGTCTATTATAGCAGGTACAGGCTCTACGTTTCGGATTTTAGTTAGCCCGCGCTGTTCGACCCTGAGGCGATTAGTTGAAAATTAACCGGCGAAATATTCGGTGTTCTCAGACCCCTTGTCATGGCTGGAAAATTCTCACGTTGTTCTTTGCTGATTTATTCATTTTTTTCTTCTTCTTCTAATCACTATCCAGCTCTGGCTATTAATATTAAAATCGTAACTCGTAAGTCTTCCACAGGAGTAATAAACTTCATGTATATGTATATTTTACCGCATACCTATGTGGTAACCCTCGTTTACTTATTGCTAAGCGAATTTTGATACATTGACGTCCTTTTGATCACGTGACGGACTATGTTCGTGCCAGGGAAGCTTTTATTGGATCAAAATAAGCCAGTTTGCATCGATGCACGACACAAGACAGACTGACGGATAGACCCATAGTCTCCCGTCCATTGACTTTGCTGCTTAGTTCTCTTGACGGTCAGGTTTATATTTAAAAAAAAAAAAAACAAAAAAAAAAATTTCTGTGTTATTTTTTTTCTTTTCTTTTTTCTTTCGATCTTCGAATACACGAATATTATTTGAAGCGATACAGTTATTCTTATTCTTTCATCAAAGGGGACATCAAAGAAATCCCTTGTGCACCAAAAATAGTGCATCGTTATTGGATACTACTCATTTTTATACAATAGCTATCGAAGGTATGTCATAACCACCCTTCAACTCATTCCTATTTTTCACATTCTTTTTTATTTCTAATTTATACCGGAGTGCAAAGTACGATCGCATAAAAGCACGACGATTTTTATTTCACTGGGACTATAAATTTGTAAAATTTTTATACACGGTAATAATATCGGATATATTGGATAATAATCAATACCGTCTGAGTTCATGGCCGGTATGATTTGGGACATTACTAAAAATTTACTATCGTCAGCTATTTATAACTACGCTATAAGAAAATGACGTTTTTTTTTTGCATCAATTTTTATAAAATTAGAAATTTTTTTTCAGAGGAGTTCGTTGTGCTCCGCTCTTCTCTGTGTTATAATAAAAATTTTCTCGTAGACTTGTAATATTATATTTTTGCGAAAGAGTAAAATTGATTTAAGCTCTTCTTTTTTATTTTTTATTATGACCTCGAGTGGTAAATATGAGTCAGATAATTAATTGAGAGTAAGAATTCCTTCAGATCTCATCAAAGTAACCGCTGCTGGTATATTATACTTGCTGCAATGAGATAAGATGTAATATTCGCGAGTATCTGGGTCGAGTGTAACCTCGCGAGTAGAAATTATGAGTATGAGTTGATATAATAAAATATATTTTGGAAATCGAGTCACGTTGGTACACACATATACTATATACCATATATACATATATATATTAAAATATAAATAACTAGATGCTAATTTCTGAGTACGATATACGTAATACGAATGAAAGAACGAAACAAAAAAAAGAAATAAAACAAGTCGAGGAGTAGATAGAACATAAAAAATTTTGCAATTCAACTTTTAAGAGAGACTCGAGTAAGGATATCCCGTAATCTGATTATACTGAGAATTAATCGTATAATAATACGCGAGTCGTCTGTATCAGACAGACGGGTTTTATCACGCGGGTATAAAATTTACTGGCATCGTGACACAGTTTAATTATTATCAGAATCGTCCCAAAAATCTATATATATATATATATAGATATAGGTACAATACATTACGAACATCAGTAATCGCAGATCTGTAAAATAATTGGCTATTATAGTTTTAGCCTGTGCGAGAAAGAAAAAAAGAAAAAAAACAGGTAAATTGGGACTTGATTCACGTGGGTAGCTGATTAATCGACCGCTGCCTCTGTATTTGACAGATCATTTTACATCCAGTCTGAATAATAAAAGAAAGAAAAAGATAGAGAGAAGGAAATAAAAAATTAAATATAATAAAAAAAGTTGCATAACTCAAACCGCGAGCCTCGGGAAAAATTCCCGTAATATAATTTATATATATATATCTAACACGTCTATAAATGCAGTTGATCATCCGATTAATCCGACTTCCTATACGAGCACACGCAATAAACCGAAGCGACTAATTGGCTAAAGAAAAAAATCTTAACAAATTCTCGAGAAAAAAGAAGAAAAAAAATCTGCCAATCGTTAAACAGCTTGGTAAAAAAAAAAAAATGTAATTCTAGTACATACGACAATTGTACGTAATAATAATAATAATAATTTCTACATATGGTATAACGCACGTATTTTATAGAATGGCGAGTTTTTGCTTGACATTTCAATTAGCGTTTCCCAGAAGCCTTAAATTTATTTTATTATTTTATTAGTGCGGCTTACCTTGGCCAGTATGTAACTACTTACTACTTATTGTTAGCTATTATACCCTAAGTATATATACGTCTGGATTTTTTCTTTAAGTCTATTTGCCGAACCCTGTGTTAACACAGAATATTTTTCTTCATATATACCGAGTGTCTTGGCTGTTTTTTTTTTTATTTCCAGGATGAAGTAAACCAAGATGAGTTGATTTGTATATATCCTCACAATTTTACACACCGTATAAACAAAACTCTATACAGTAGAGTTGTCAAAGTCACTATTATATGATACTCTGTCGAGTAAATATTTAAGTTAAACTTCAGTTTCAGAATTTTACACGTTTAAACCACAAGAAAATCTATACTTTCCTGTAGATATAGGTATACCTATATGTACGCACGGTGTAACCGCTTATTTGTCATCGTAATACGTCGATTACACGTAACAAATGACGCAACGAAATTGATGTAGTGCATTATGTAAGCCGGGGTCTGTTATAGGTATAGCGTCACGAATATCGGCAAACGTAATCAGCTGTTTCGCTATAATATTCAAAAACTGATTAGCTCGCAACGTTAAAAACGGCGAAAGAAAAAAAAAAAAAAAAAAAAAAAAAATTAATAACAATCATTCAAAACAGATTAGTCGCAAAAAAATTTGATCAGAATATTCAGATTCTGTCATTTGGTAGAACCGTCATTTATAACTGTGAGCTGTTTATAATCTCGTGGTATATACGCTAAAAATCGCCCCACGCAGCTCTATACGAGCGAATGAGCGAGCGAGCGACCGTTGACAGGATAGTAAAATATGTCACGAGTCAAATTGTTGTTGGACAGTATTTATTTTAGCACACTGTATGCCAGTTTTCTTTTTCTTCTTTCTCTTTTTTTAACGGTTCAATAATGATTAAGACGCGGGAAGATCGATCGTTTCTTTTCTATTTTTATTCTTTTCCTATTTCTCTTCTCGAAGTTGAATCACCCGCTTAAATTTATGCACGTCTCTTTATTTGAAGCTTTATCCTTGTAATAGCCGTGTGAATCATTGATCTGTTGAAAAAAAAAAAAAGAAACAAAAAAAAATAAAAAATCGAAATTTCAATCACCGATTCGTTTCAGAGTTGATTCAGAGGCAGAAACCATCTTGAGCTCATCGTCGAAAACACTGTCTGATAATCTTCACACCGAGAGGAAGGAAATAGCAATCGAAGAAACCGAAGTAAACGAAAAAAAATTAGAGGAGCCAAAACCGAGGGAATCTACTCCGAGTGTATCGAAACCGGAAGTAGTTACAAAGACTGTATACAAAAGCGATTTTCCTTTAAAAAAGACCGATACAGCTGGGTACAAAAGCGTAAATCAACGGCTTCGGGAGAGGGAATTCAGCGGTTCGTTTTCGCAGAAGTCTTCTGAACCGTTCGTTTCGAAGCTTCAACAACCGTTGGAAGGGTCTGCGGATGTTAATTTGGGACAACAAAGGATACAGCAGATTTTAACGACAGATAAAGAGGCCGAAGAGCAGCGTCAAAAAGCTCTCGAAAAGCAGAGGGAACACGAAAAGTTTCTTCAACAAAGACGGACCACCGTTGTTGAAGAAGAAAGTTGCGCGCATCAGGTGATCGTTGTTCGGGACGAAGATAATCTAATTGGCAAAGAACATTCCCTCGAGTATCAAAGTCAGACTTTAGAAGCTCGGTTCGAGGGACTTGACGACAAACAGCTAACCGGATCTTCGGAAAACTTGTACTCATCGTCGGATGATATAGGAGATCGAAGAGTACCCAGCTGCGGTTCTGAAGTGCAAGTATTGAAAAGAGGTGCCGAAGAGGTTTCGTCGGTTGAAAAAAAGGAGGCCGAAACCCAGACGCAACAAGAAACTAAAAGCACACAGTGCGGAACCGACGAGGATTTCGAAAGCGGTTTAAAATCGGCAAAGCACAGTTTATCGAGCCTCGCCGAAAGCCCGGAGTATTTCGGAAGCCCCAGAAAAGAAGTTCAAACACAAACCCAGGGAGAAACAAAGGGGACTCAGTGCGGACCGGACGATTTAGCCGAGACATTTTCCCAGCTGAAGACATTTTTTCGACAAAAAAGCTCCACCGCTTCTCTCGGATCCCTCGGAAGCCCTAGAAGAGAAGTAGAGGTTCAGACCGAGCAGGAGTCTAAAAGCGTTCAGTGCACCCCAGAGGATATACCCGAAAGTCCCGCGAGATCGTCAATTTTTTTTCGCCGAGGTACGACAAACTCGGAAAAGTCGTTTGACCAACAGCGAAGAGAAGTAGAAGTCCAGACTTATCAGGAATCGAAAGCCACACAGTTCTCTAACGAGGATATTCCGCAAAGTCCTTCAAGGACCTCCGAATCAAGGCATCAAAAATTTCCAATTAGTCCCGAACCCACGCCAAGTGCTTCTCTCTACACCTCGTCACCGATCATAGTTCTCGTCGACGGAAGAACGGACATGACTGTCACTCACAATTATAAAGACAAAGATGGGAATGTCGTTTGGGCAAAACATTGGGGCCCTGAGAGACTGGTCGAAATTTATCGGGAGCCTAAATCCAGTCTGGGGCTCAGCATCGTCGGAGGCAAGGTAAGACGTCGTCCTGAGCATTAATTATAGATTTCACGAGGCCAAGAAGTGAAGGCTGTGAATTTGACCGAGAAAAAAATAATCATAATCAATTTTGAAAAGAAACAAAACCGAAACGAATGATTGCAGGTCGACTTGTACCACGGAGGGCCCAACACTTCCCAAAACATCTCAGGGATTTTCATAAAAAATGTCCTTCCGAATAGTCCGGCAGGAAGAACCGGCGATCTCAAGGTAATTGGCTGGCTAGTTAAAGCCGAGTTTATATCCATCTAAGAAACATCTTTTTCCTCGCCACCGAGTCGCCGTATACTCGTATTAATTTTAATTAGCGTAGGTATATATAGCCTCGGAGAAATAATTACGGGTAATTAATGCTGAAGTTCACGGATGCCTAATCGGATTTTCTCAAAGCTAAAATCTTACGCTTATAAGACCGTCGCGTCGCCAAGACTCAGAACTTGTATATTCATGAAACATAAACCATTCTATAATCTTACAGACTGGTGATCGAATAATAGAAGTCGATGGTGTAGACCTGAGGAATAGCACTCACGATCGAGCCGTCAAAGCCATCCAAGCTGCGGGAAATCCGGTCTGTCTTTTGGTCCAGTCGCTCATCCATTTGGTGAGTAAATTTTCAAATTAAACTAGATGCTTTTTTTTTTTTTTAGCGGAAGATATTCCTGAGTGGATCAATTTTTCATTCTTGAAGATCTCGACGCTGTTCTTTGTGTGAAAATATAAAATTCTTTGGATGGATTTGGGGGGGATTTTATAGCGGTGGAAAATAAAAACAAAAAATTGATGATATTTTACTACAGAATGAAGAAGTTGACTATGAGTAGTATTGTGTGTATATAGTCATGCGAAAGAAACGAGGAATAAATGAATGATATTAAATTATTCTTTGAGGTACGATAAAGCGTTATAAAAATGGCTCTTGATTGACACGATTGATCCGTGACGAATTAATTAGAATTCATTAAGCGAGTTACAGATTTTTTTTTCAAATTCTTTTCCTCATCATTCGCATATATTGAAGTCGGATATACTATATTATACATGCCGTCCCTGACCCCAATCAATTCTAATTATTTCCTACACGATTAAACTGTCTGAAAATAGTCGCATCTATAACGCAGCTGGTAACTATCTGAACGTCTCACGTATTACATATCGCGAAACGTTCGTTGGTTAGGGGTATTTTCGAAATTTGTTGATAGCTACGAAGGGACAATGAGCGACTCAACCCTCTGCAGCGTAGGTATATCTGAAAAAAATATTTAAACAAAAAACAGAAGGTACAAAAAATTTCAGGACTCCTTTTACTCATTTTTTCCTCGACTCCCGTATGCACATACGTATACCTATATGCTAAAGTATCGATAATTATTTGAAATCGAAAACCACTCCCAGGTTGATGTTCAAACTCTCTGAGAGTTGGAATGAAAGTTACGTGTCAGAGTCCACCGACCGGGCAAGCTCTCCGGGTCCATGCCTATGCGTATGGCTTGGCGGGGGTTGAACAAACGGAATTCTATACAGGTCAGCTAATATCAAGGTCTAGCATAGCGTCGGGACCGAAATGAACTGGAGGTATCCAATAATCGTTTCTCCCAACATGTACCTATACAGGTTCTGGCGATGAGTCGATATTAGATCCATACAGGCCTGGATGTTGGATATATACGGAGAGCAGGCTGCTGCAGCCACCCGCCCATATATCCATCCGTTAGTTCGTACATCCATCCGTCCATTCGTTAGTTCGTTCGTTCGTTCGTCATCTGCACTATAAACCACAACGAAACACCCTTCCCTCTGTTTGCGTAGAAGGCCACAACCGGCCTCGTCCGCGGGGTTTGTCATTCGATCTAGTAAAGGTTTTGGTGCCGCGATGAAAAGGCTGTTCGCCCGGAAGCGCGTCTCTTTCGTTGTTGTAGGTGTTTTCATTCATTTTTCAAATCCAGTACCGACCTAGTATACGAATTTGCCTATACAAACACGCGTCAAGATCATCCTGAGGTCGCTGATCGATCCTCGAAGGAGAATAAAAGCTTTTAGAGCTTTTTTTTTCTCTCCTTCTCTCACTTAAACCTAAATTTTTGCTCATCGTCTCACCGGTCAGAGAGAATCAGGGCATTTCCCATGCTTTTCGAAGGTTGAGACAATCCAAGTTTCTAACTTGTTCACAAATCCGCTTAAAGGTCTTCGAAAGCACGCGTATACATCGCTGCGTTTGACAATTCGAATATCGGGTTCAGTATTTGACCAAAAACCGCAGGGTAGATCGTGACGTTGAAACAACTGATTGGCATACTTAGTCCTGAAAGTAACGAAGCTTAATACTAACAAGTAAACTCTGTAATTGAATCGGAGCTTGCAGTAGAGAACTTTGTCAGTAATTATTCTAACAAAGCTCCACGGAGAGATCGCGTAATTCTTTCGTTCATTTGGGTGAACCTTCTTATCAGACTCCGTGTGCGCAGGAGCTAGTTAACCCGAATTATTAATCGACGCTTTCGATAATTTGACCGATCGAAAGAAATTCGGCATGAAGCTTTACCCATAACGTTTACAGTTTCGAATGATAAAAATTTTATTTCATGTGCTTTCCGCTTCCTCGTATAAAACACAATATAAAGTTCGATCGATGAAAAGGTGAAGGCGAGGGATTTGCGATCTTCGCAAAGTTGTTTTCCCGTTTGGTCAAGGGCACAGAGAGCGCGTGATGTTCGTTCCAGAATGACTTCTTTTTGCCGGAGGCATCTGGGCCCCCAAGAATGTTAGGATCGTAATATACATTTTATTAGCATCTATGGCTTGGAGCTGGAGACGGAATAAATCGATGATCATTTCACCCCGAGGATCCGTCATTTAGATTTTCATTTTTTTCTCCCTCTTTCTCTCCATATTCGCGTCTCCGCTTTCTTCCGCGAAAAAAAAAAATAGCCTCGAAAAATTATAGGCTAAAATTCCTCCAAGCACATTAATGGACGGAATGAACCTTCTCGAACGGTCTTCTTCAGGTTTAATAATAAAATCACGTGACCTATTTACCCGACGTTATATTTGCTGCTCTTAAAAGCTCCTACGTTTATAAACGCTGCACACGTTAGCTTATAGAGATGCTGCAGGAGATACGATACGTATATAACGCGCTGCAACCGTGATGCAATCGTCTATGCAGTTTGGATCAGGATTTTACTTGAAACGAATATAGAGACGTGATTATTTTTCATTTAATATAATGCGTTGAAAATTCGTCGATTCAATTTCTCTCTCTCTCTCTTTCTCTATGAGCAATTTAATGTGCGATTTAAAATTCCTCCGAGGTGTAACTAAAACTACCCTTAAAGCCCTGAAAATATCTTTCTAGGCGCGTGAGGTAACGTCGGAGAGACTCTGACGTGACTCTGAAACAATTCGTTTGTCGCAGAGTCCCGACGAGGAGAGAACTTCCTCGCGTGATACAGATGAAAATAGTGGTGGTCGAGGTGTCCGAAGACAGGGTACCAGAGGACACGGTGCTATCGTCGGAGCCGCACCAGCCACACCGACTACATCATTTCGGCGTAAATCCTCAGGAGTATCTCCTGGGAGAACGATCACCCCGGAATTGATTCAGGTTGGTTCACAATTTTCAACATTGATAATTTCGGGCCGGGTCCAAGTTCCCAATTAACGGTGAAAATTACGAATTTTAATATTGGAGAATCACAGTTTCTCAAAAGCTTCGAATCGAAGAACACCGAAGGTTCGAAATTCTGAAAGCTAAAGCTCCGAAAGTCTAAAATTTCGAAATTTGAAATTCACGATAGAGCCTCGTGCCTCTCTATTACATTTTCAAATTCGTGGACTTTTCGAATTTGAATATTCTGGACTTTAACGTTTCTAAAAATTCGATATCGATAATTTTAACCCTCGGGAACATCGACCCGGTCCTTTTTTTATCGTTTTTTTTTCTTTGCACATCGGAAATCCCCTAGAATTTAGTTAAAAAAAATTTTCATCATCGTGTAACGTTCGTCCAGTTATAATCTCTGAAGAATTGAATTCTAGCCAAGTTTTAATCTAGGAATTTCTACCTACTACTATACGCCTGGATATACACGCGTAGTTATGTGTATCCGACCGCTCAGGAAATACGATTTATCAATAGATACTCGGCACAAACCGAGCCATGCGTAATACGAATAGTTATTTTTTTTTTTTTTTTTATTTTCTCTAGAAATCAATTATTTTTATCCAAATTGCTTATGGAAGTGTTGAAAGCTTTATTCATTCTACTGAAAACACGTATAGCCAGAGTGGCTTTATTATTCGATCCCGCGATGTTCGGATCGTCCAATAAACGTTTGTCAATGAACGTGTAGGTATATCTCGATTTTCGATATCTCATTTCATTGTATCTCATAATTTTTTCTCTCTATATCAAAGTCAGTCTCTGTTATAGACTATCTCAGCTCTGCAGAGAGACTCGAAACTCATTGTCCACGCTGTTCAAACAGAATAGTGTGGATGTATCTACGTATGTATGTACGTACGTAGTACATGTCTGCAATTGTTTATCAGAGTTGAAGCTCTAATTGCGTAACGTGCAACGTGCGTGAATACCGTGTGAAGATAAATACACATATACATATACGCGATGTCTAAGCTCGCAATGGCGTCGCCCAGGAAATTTTATAGCGGTACGAAAAACCGCATGGCTAATAGATAGTAGGCGTTAGTTTCTATATCAGTAACTTGGAGGCCAATGCCAAGTTAAAGCGACGACTCTCGTCACAGTTTGTGTTGTGTGTCTGAAGAAGACAGTAGTCCGTATTTATATCTGGCTTGAAATTTTCCCCGCATTTCTCTATAGGGAAAAATAACAAGAAATATCAGAAAATTTTCATTTTCCGAATTTTTTCTTTTCCCGATAATTCTCATGCGTTTGATGGGGAATACAAAAAACGTTCTTACTTCGATTCAAAGAATTTTTTGACAGCTAATTCTTCGGTCAATAATTCCGCTGGCTAATCAACAAGTGTCGAGTATCTAGTTTTTCCGCGCTATTTCCATAGTCTGCAAATTCGACCGAATCGTAACTATGGAATTATTTTCTCCTATGAAATATAACGCGGTCTTTAAATATCGTGATTAATTATGCACACTTGATGCCTCGTTAATTTACGGAACGTTTTCATTTTCCTAAACCCAACGATAGACAAATTTGAATAATCAAAAAATAATAAGTTCGTCGAATGACGCGGATTGAAATTTCATAAAAATTAAAATCACTGGATTAGTGTGATAACACAAAAAAGTGAAGTTAAGGCCGCGGTTCTTATCGTCGACACAATTCGATAGGAAAAAATAAATAAAAATGTATCTCTACGTTGTCCACACTGTTTGCAAGTGGAAAAATAAGGCTGTAATACAACTAAACGCAATAATAAGTATATTGTTAGGAATTTTTATTCACACCAATTTCTCGATCTTATTATAGTTTGGTACTATTTTCTGTACAGGAAGGGATCGAAGATGAGGCACGGCAAGGACCCAGCAGATCTGATTACAGGAGACAATCGACAAAAAATGATTCCGATAAGGCTGGCCCCAGCGTTAGAAGGTAACAAAATATATACATCGAAGCATTTTTCATCGACTGGTGTTAGAATTTTCCCGGTTATTAGAACTGTGATGGCACAGATTAGAATTCGCGTAAAGATCGACTAATAGAAAACTATATTTTGATGAGAAAACAAAAGAGAAAGGAAAAAAGAAACCAGATGGAAACAAATTTTTGGCGTATTTTCGTTCTAGACAGACAAATGGTGCCATAAACGAAGAAGAAAAAAGAACATAGAACAAAAAAACACTTGTTTCTCTGTCTGAGAGCTCTTCGTCGTTGCATCAGTATCTGTATAAGCTATAGATCCGTGGCTGTAACATACTAGCCTCGTTTTTTGGCCAGTTACCAAATTGTGACATGAGTAAGCGCCTGGTTAAATACCCATTTAATTGCATAGCGCGATTCAAGATGACGTGTCAAGTGCATAAGTCATGTCGTCGGACAATTCAAAGCAAATATAAATTATCTGTACCAAGGTATATACATATCGTATATTTCATTGGTGCGAAGGGGTTGGATTAAAGTTACGAATCTCGAAAGTTCCGAACGATAAAAATTACGATTTTTTTTTTTTTCTTTAGTTGATTCGAATTTTTAGAAATACAAAGTTCAGGATATTAAATTTCGGATAGATCAATATGCAGATAGTTAAATAGTCAGAAAGTCAAAAGCTCCGGAAGTCCAAGAATCCAAAATTTTTATTGAATTTCAAGTTGCAAGTTTTTCAGAAAAAAACCAAAATCACAACAAATCCTTTCTTACCTTTTGTCTTTCTTACTCAAAAATTTATTTCTAATGAAATTAGGCGCATCACTTTGCGATTGAATCTTTACCCGACTAATCGGACTCGGGTAGTTACTTTCAGGTTGAATAATTGTCAGGATCACGAAAACCTTGTTTAGGTCTTAAGGTTTTTTATATTGAACGATCAGAGAGATAGGACGAGGTTCGTGCTGGCCGAGAATATTGGATTTGTTATACCCATGTCGCGATGGGACTTAACTCCCAGGTTTATGGGTACATACGTATATAGTAAACCATGGTTGCCTGCAAAATGGAAATTACCCTGATTCATTAAACGTTTTGAGGAGGGATAGAGTGGACTCGCTTTTCCCTGGCGTATTTTACCTAATGAAAATTGACAGGCAGCCTGTAGCGAAAGGCAAACTGTTCTCGTCCTTATAGGGTAGATATATATATATATACATTAGCGTATCGATTTATCGGAGGTTATTATGCGACATTTTATAAGTCCATTGATATCATTCGGTACTTGACGAGGCTCCCATTATCGTTAATTGATCAATAAATCAAACTTGTTCTCTTTTCTTATTTTTTTTTTACGGTTTAAAATGTTTCAGATCCTCCATGAAACATTCTCTGAGAAAGAAGGCACCTTCGCCTCCAAAAGGGGCTGGAATTCTTCGAGAGGTTAGCGAGGAGGGTGAGGATCAGCCTCAACAAACCAAGCCAAAGTATTCCTCGGACGAAAGTTCGGACGAAGAGGACACCAGAGATTTGGAAGGAAATGTTTACACTAAATCCGGGATTGAGGTGAGATTTAAAGAATTTTAGATCCTCAGTTTAATCCATAAAACTATATAATTCTCTATTTCTTTTCTTAGCTTTAATCCATAAAACTATACAATTCTCTATTTCTTTACTTACCTCCTGCTCCTGTTCTTGAAACTAACGTTTATCAATTCATTTACTTATCATTTCAGATCTCAAGAAAAAGTGCTGGAAATGTGAAAAGATCGAGGGAAGAGATCGAGGCGGATCCAGAGCAGGAAGATGAGTTCGGCTACACCGCAAGTGAGTTGTATTCTATATATATCAATATCTTTATTGTTATTCATTGTTACACTTGTGCCATAGTGTACATTATGGATTTAGCCAACGCAAACATATTTGTTTGATGGCTGGATAGCAGAGTCATTAAAATATAGTTACATCGATCGATCGAAGGATATATAGGCACTGCTGCTGTTGCAGTATAGGAGCGTGATACAGCTTCCGCCAATTTAGCATTTACTCGCATCTAACAATGGAGATAAAACGAGAAATGGATAAATGTTTCCTGAACCATAAAATACAGGGGGGAAAAAAAGAAAGAGAAGAAATCAAAAAAAAAAAAACAAAAAAAAATTGTACAACCCACGCTACGTAAAGTCTGCTTATATGGCTCGGTGCCCTGCAGCTTTTCTATCACCCACGGTGCACTATATATTTATTATCGGATTCACTTAAGGTTATAGTCATCGTTAACGCCTAGATACTGCTTCCATATACAGTTATTACCAATCTTATTGTTAAGCGAGGCTGGACAGAGGTAGTACATACATACGAAGGAAAGATTGTATCAAAATAGGGAAAAAGTCGGGCGATATGATATATATGGGGTAATTTGGCCAGCTCAAGAATTGAAGAAAAAAATGTAATACACTATTTTACCATACAACAATATACCATACAATAAAATAATACATACAGGGTTAGTTTTTTTAAAGTGTTATTTATAAGCGAATGTCTAGAAAACGGTTCGAGGTAGTGAAAAAAAAATAATATACGAAAAATTGATGGCATGAATGGGGACTTTACCTGAGTCATACGAAATTTCAATGACTCAAAAATATTGAGAACAACTTTGTTTTTGTTTTTTTTTGAATGAAAACCTGGATTTTTTTGCACATAATTTTGTTCTGGTTAAAAAATCAAACTATAACTCTTGTATGAAACTTTTTCTTGTGAGACACCAATTTTTTGTGACAATCAGCTGATCAATTAGAGATTTCTGAGCTTCCAAGAACATTTCACCTCTGAACTATGAAGTTTTTAGAAAAATTGCAAGAGACAAAAATCGCGTAATTTTATGCAAAGAATCTTGAAGAATATTCTTTCAGAAATTTTTTAACAATTTTTTAATTTTTTTTTTCACGCAACTGAAGAAACTGCAATAAAAAGTTATAGGGAAAAAATTCTGCAATTATTTTCCAAAATTTCTTTGCATAAAATTGCACACTTTTTATCTCTTGCAATTTATCTCCAAACTTGATAGTTCGGTTGTGAAATAGCCTGAAAAGTTCAAAAATCTCCAGCTGTTCAGCTGCATATCATAAAAAATTAGTATCTCACAAAAGAAAAATATTTTATACGAAAGTCGTTTGATTTTTCAAGTAGAACAAAATTACGTGATAAAAAAAAATATATGTCCATTTAAAAAAAAAAAAAAAAAAAATGAAAGTCACCTTGATATCCTTGATTTATTCAAAATTTCATATATGCCCCGGATAAAGTCCCCTTTCATGCCATCAATTTTTCGTATATTTTTTTGTTTGCAATACCTTGAACCGTTTACGAGATATATGCGCTTGTAACATTTCAAAAAACTCACCCTGTATGTATTAGATTCGACAGATGGATTATCGAATTTCTTTTATTGATTTTAAGAAGTGTGTGGGGGGGTTATCCCACTTGATGAAATTTTTTTTTGACCATCAAATATTGCCATATCAATCCTAAATGGGAGAAAAATGACGTGGGGAGCGTTTTAGTATTAGTATTTTCTTAAGAGAGAGGGCATACATTGCCAGAATTTCCTCTAGATCTCCGTTTATTCCGTGAACATTTTTTATTTGCTGTTTTTAGAAGAATTTTGATATTTTTTCTTGGAAATTTATGGCTAAGTATAGGTATACCACGTGGTGGCAAAATTTTGGAAGACAAGAATTTGAGTCATTAAATATGGCGGTTGACGAAAGCGAGAAAAAAGTGTAAAAATATTTTGAATCTCTTAAGGATTTTTGTGAAATTTTGTCATTTTTTTCGTGCGTAGGTATGTCGTGTGAATAACTATTTTGTCATCATTACACGCACCAAACAGGATTTACTTTTTTTTCTACTTCTCTTTCTTGTTCTTTCTTTCCGTTTCCTTTCCCTTTTCTTTTTCTTTTCATTTTTTTGGCACTGGCTCGCGTCCAATTCTCCTGCCTACTGTTTTCTGCTAGGTACTTTCTCTTTCCCTAATATTTTTCTGTACAATCTGCATCACATGCAGTCACATCTATACGAATGCGTGCTTGAGTAGACATACACTCAGGGGGTTTTCCCGCCAAAAATTTCAGCACACCTCCTCGGATCAGATGTTCTCCTGATACCAGGAGCAATTTTCGACTTGAAATTTCGAAATTGGGACTGGGCGAGTTAGGAAACCGCTGGAAAATGCTCGGAAACGACTTTTCAGGTGTCAAAACGTGCTCCTATATGGTTTGAGATGTTTTTCTCGATCCGACGTTTTTTTTTTTGCGATGGCGAACGTATAAGGCACTCCGTTTTTCAACGATCGTGCCTTAAAAAGGCAAAAAATTATCGCGAATGTTATGAAAATAGTTTTACATTAATTTTATGACGTCGGAGAATTCGCGTATCGCGATGTATGCGCAGGAAAAAAAAAAATCATTAAAAGTGAAAAAATTATATTCATACGCAACCTTGTAGAATTTGTTTGTTTGATCAGGTAAATTTATACCATTGGTAATTCTTCCCACGCCCGGATAAAGAGAACAAAAAAAAAAAAAAAGATCAGAGAAAAAAAAAAAAAAAAATTCCTTCCATTCAGAAACGAATGAATACCGAAATAAAATTTTTTCACTGTTATTTCTGCGGATGGAAATGATTGGATAATATCTATAAAGACTAATTCAACACGCGGATGAAAAGAAGAAAAAAAAATCATTGAATACTTCTCGGTCATGTTTGAATAACGAGGAGCAACAAAAAAAAAAAAAAAAAAACCCTACTACCAATTAGTTGTACAGGGTGTTTCCTTCAACCTAACAATAACGCGAATAACTCGAAAAATATGGACAAAAGTTTCTTATTCCTTCATGTATAGAAAACGATTCTAAACAAAAAATATAAAATTGCAATTTGAAAAAACTGAAGTTGACTTTGATTTAACCTTCAAAGCCTCCCCTGAATAAAAAAAAAGAATATTGCCAATGGATTGGTCCTCTCGAATGAAGAAACTTTTGTTTGAAACATTTTGTTCGACAGATCTTATGTTTCAAATTATTCGCGATTGTCAGATTAAAGGAAACACCCTGTATACCTACAAAAAATATCCGCGGAGAAATACGTGGAAAAACAGAAGAAAAAAAAAAGAAGAGGAGAAAAAAAAGGTAACGACCAGGAATGTAAATATTTTTGCAAAACGAATTTCATCTTCTAGTTCAGCTTCCCCACTTTTTTCCGTTTTAGCTTCGTCTTTCAGTCTGGTTGGAAAAACAAAGTAAAGAAAAAAAAAAAAAAGAAAAAAACCTAAGGAAAAAGGAAAAAGGAAATACAAATTTTCATTCTATCCCTCGTTGGCCTCTCGGAGAGTCTTTCCTCGACAAGTACCTACCTACCTACCTACGTACAACCTCTCAGAAAATACTTCACTCTGAAATTACTGTCTACTGCAGTAAGGAGTGTTTTGTATCTCTGAAATGAAAGCTTGTCACTCAGATTGTCGTCTACAGAGGAAATAATCTCAGTAACGAAAAAATCTTAGGTTTGTTTAAATGAAAAAGAATCTGCGGAGAGTTGACCGGCTATAAATTTACCCCCAAATCCCTGCACGGATATAATTTTTTTCTTTCCTTTTTTTTTTTTTCAAATTATTTCGTTTGACTTTTCAGACTTATATTTTCCATCTTATTTGCTCATTTACTTTTAATCGTCGTGATACGTGGCTAATTATATCCTGTTTACTGATACACGAATACAGGATTGGGATATCAAATTTATTGACGTATGTTACATATCAGTTGCTCGTTACAAACAAGGGAAGCTATAGAGGGTCACGGAGAAAGTTTGTTGGATGAAAGCCGAGTAAAACTGCCCACGCAAGTTTCTATTGTTTAGAATTAACCGTATACCCCGCCTCCCTCATCCACCTCATCCTCCACGCTCTCATTGTTTTTGAACTAAAATTCAAACGAGATTTTGCTCTCCTCTCTCGCTTTTAGTCGAGAGGGTTGAATGTTGCGAGGGATCTGGTTACCGGTGGTATAGCTCTGCTTACTTCAAGCTACGATATTCGGTATTATATATGTATATTCATGTCGTAGGTGTATAGTTATACGAAACTGCCAAGCTGTCTGTTTCATACTATTTCCTCCCGTCACGCCTCCCCACCTCTCACGTCTACTTGTTTAATATATTTATACATACACCGCGATCTGTTTGACTTTTAACGTTTGAACTATACCCTAGCAGCTCTCCAGGATATCTCTCGCTGTTTCTTTGCCGCATATCACTGAGCCTCTCGGTCGACAAGCTGTGCAAAAAACACTTTTACCTCCTCTCCTTAGTTTCCGTTATTTATTTATTTTTTTCTACTACCTTTCGAAGTACATAATTAAATCATTGCGCTATGTACACATACCTACGTATATAACGCGAGTATCTGTCTACAGAAAGTCTTAAATTTCTAATCTAATATTTGCAGTATGAAATTGTTGAGAAATGAAAAAGTAGAATGAAATAAAGGAAGGGAAATAATTCATGTACGGTATTATAGGTATATGATACGAAAAAGATCCTTCGCCTGAGAAATTCTGCAAACACAAAAAAAATTTCGCAAATTTTCAACGCTGGAAAATTTTTTCATGCATTTATTTTATTGATCTTATAGTATTCTTCTTTTTTCCTTTCTATTTTCGGACTACATATATATATATATATTTTTTTTTTCTTTTTTCAATTATTCATCGTGATCGAGTGAACCGTCAAATATTATCTGATCGAGACGTTCGGCTCTAACGTCGCGACTACATCACTGTTTACTCTGAAAGGCGAACGGAATTTGTATACTCTGTTCATAGTCCAAATAACTGTCGATATATCCAAAGAAGGTGGCGATTGAGATTTGGGGAAAAAGTTTTAGATTTTAGGGACGTTCACGCGTTCCCAAGAAGTTTTCTTTTTTTTTTTTTCATTTTCTTTTTTCGTTTTTTCACGATAAACTTACTAGAAAAGCAAATTATCTCACGCCGTATCAAAGTGAAATAGATTTTAAAACTTATTTTCGGAAATCATTTCGTCACCGATATACGAACGATCTGGCATTATTTCGTTACGAAATTAACAAACGCGAGACTTTCTGTTCTATTTTCAAGGTTTTTTGATTATTTAATTTTGAACAGAAAAATATCTTTAAAAAAAACGAAGAAGAGAACAAAAAAAAATTGCTAATTCCAATTAGCGCGATAGAAATCGCTTCGTTTTGAATTAGTATCTTTTTCTTCTTCGATTTTTTTTTTTTATAATGAATGAAAAAGCGAGGGAAACTTGAATTTTCAAAATTTTCTTAATTTATATGTACAGTTTCGATGATATACAGAAGTTCGGTTGACCCGCGAGTCATTCAGCCGTCGTGTCTGCAGTTGATGCCAACTAACAAAAATAATCGCTGTTTGTCAGAGAGTTAAAGTCTTTGAAGTTTGTCTCTCGATATAATTTAATCTCTGGTCAACCTAGATCCACCCGATTTCTGCTCACGTCTGACGGAGAATTATTTCCTCTACTATATTAATAATAACCGGCTATGTATACGTATATAATTTATGGTACCCAAAAAATGTTTCCAATTAAAATCAAATTAACTTAAAAATCGGATAATTCCCGAACAATTTTTTTTTTCTTTTTTCAAGCTCGTGCGAAAAGGTGAAAAAGCGAATATCGAGTTACCCTGAAATCGCGGAAAAATTTGACGACTTTTGAGCTAAAAAAAAAAGGAGTAGAGTCGGATGAAACACTGTTTAAAATTCACGGTATCTCTCGTAGCTTAAAATCCTGCAGGAGTCCAGCTTGAAAGACTTAATTATTATTTATTCTCGTTCAGGAGTTTACGAGTTGGAATTAACCACTCGACGAATCCGTCACGTCGTTCTTGTTTCTCGTAAAAATAAAAAGAAAAAAAAAAAAAACAAGCCAGAAAAAAACCGAATGGCAATGAATACTGGCTAATGCATTAGGTATCATCGACAGCGTTTGAAGAAGCCCAGGGAATCGATCGGAGCCAAGAAAACCGACATCAATAAAAACGATAAAGACAAGCGCGGGGCCGGATCATTTCTGTTAGAAACTAAATCACAGATTACTAGTGGCTTCCATTTCCGAAGCAATTCACCCTTATTTACCAACGTTAAAGGGGATATGGACGTCCATTCGCACGTATTATTACACTCTATATACCTGCAGCAATTTGGCGGGTGGTTTTATCGCGATATAATCGACAAGCTGATAAAGATACTATGTGCTATAATGTCCGGTACTCGATCTCCAATAGAAGCCTCAAACTATTTAATATTCATGGTTTCAGACTAAGAGGAAACCCTTTGACAAACGGTTATCAAAATTATAATAGTCTGGCTTTACGCCGCGGGCTCTAGACGAGAATAATTTTCGGTTCTATAACGTGGGGCCAAAGTTTCTGATTTTTCTTTCGCAGAAAAGTAAGCTCTAAAAAAAAATTGATCCTGCAGATCTACTCCGCATGAATAATATCATAATCTAAAAGTCGCGAAGATGAAAAAAAAAAAAAAAAAAAAATTTGCGAGATGAACGCGAGGGAGAGAATTTTTTTTCTCTCGGAGCACGTTTAGACCTTTTATATAGTATCCCTTTTTCGTAAAGGGGCGCAGGTTAGTTTCCCACGAAATTAATACCGGGCAGATAATATTTTGTGAGAAGGGAACCGTCCGTCTGATAATCTTCGAGGACTATAATAATACCGACGTATTTACCCTGGCGATATCCTACCTTCGCTTTTAACCAGAATTTGGTAAATCAAGTTGGGTTTAATTGATAGGTACATTTCGTATAACGAGTTCGCAGCCCATAGCTACGGTAACTTTACTGATTTAGGTATTGATAATTAAATTTAATCCCAACGCAGATTAGGGATTAGGACACGGCGCCGTTCTATATCTTTCGGAGTTTCCCTCAATCTCTATTTGCTGTTTCTATCGCTGTCTCTCGCTCGGCTCCATATCTCTCATCGTTTTCAACTTCGTAAACAGGCATACACATACAAATCTATATATACGTATACGTGTATAATTAACTAGAAACTGTATCAGACGTATTTCCAAGTCGAACTTCCCGTCAAAAGTTATACTCGAAATCGATTTTCAATCAATCCAAGAACCGTGGAAATCTGTGAATAAAAGTGATTCCAGATTGAAGCGTGTAACTTTATCACTGGTCCTTATACCTACCTCTAAATACGTATTCTGTTTATTTACGTATATGTATATACCTACAATTATACCTACCTTCGTAGCTATGACGGAATAATTATTCCAACCGTTTTCAAATTCGCTTCAATAATTTTCAAAGGCAATTAAACAATCATTTTACACAAGTATGATAAGAAACAGAGGCATAGATATATTCTCGAACAAATCGTTAAGCTAACTCTCGAAGAATTGTGAATAAAATCAGAGAGACGTATTATTTACCGGCTGATTTAACTATCTTTGTTTAATAATTGACGATCAATTTATATAATGGTTTTGGCCAATCATCAAATTCTTTGGAATATAGCTTCTCTGCCAAATTCTAATACGTCTTAGTCAGCTTAAAATCTTCATTCCCGATACGTTCAATCAACTGATTGGCAGTTTAGGTAAAGGCCTGGTAAACTCTGGTCTTCGTTAAACGTTCGACGGTTTGACGATCTGTTACAGCTGTTGTTAGATTCGAACTACGGCAGTTTAGGTAGCTCTTGGTGTATCAGCTATAGTAGAGAATTTTAGTACTTTGAAGATACTAGCCAGCTGCCTGCATGTGCCGCTGCGGTTTATTATAGCGATCTAAGCGCCGAGGAGAGAATTTCACATTCTCAAAGGTAAAAGGCTGCAGCATTCGCAGCACTCCTTGTAAAAAAAATGGCAAAAGTTGATAAAATTACGTGGATAATAACGCGGACGTGAGAAATAATAAAACCGGGGAGAGTTAGTATGTAAAGTTATTAAGGATGAGGAAAGAGGGGAGTAAAGGGTGTCCTGAATTTATCGCCGAAATATTTTCAACGTTGCAGCGAATGAAACTGGAGACTGAGAAAACTTGCGGTGAAAAGTTAACCGATAAATATTAAACCAAGAAGACGACGATGCTCCGGCATAGGTTACACCATGGCCATGGTGTAACCCTGCGAACCCTCAACGGAATGAAATTACACACTGATATACATTTGTCGTTAAAACGGCGTTTATCAACCCCGTTACACGTTTGCCACGTATAATTTTTTTTCCCTAGGACAAGATGATCCGATTCTTCAAAATTATATTCCATTCTAAAAAGCTCGAGGTCACGATCATTGAGGATCACGTGAAAAGAGGACCCCAGTTATTTTTTTTCTAGGGAATTATTAACGCGCGAATTATTGGTAACGCTCGGAGCTTTCTCCCCGATGTTATAGGTGTAATAAATTTAAAACGTTGTATACAATTTTGGGAATACACTAATACCGATATGGGTATTGACTACAGGGTACTTAGTCGGCCATTTTGTTTGCCCAGAGGCCAGAAGAGAGAAATAAAACTCGGTTCGGTTTGATTAGGCGATTGGAGCACAAAAAGCTCTCGCTATAACGGACCGTGACAAAGACGTACGATTCATCGTAGCTTTATCTAGTCAATTGGGTTCCCCGCTGAGAGTTACCTACTCCAACTACGATATCCTAACTGTAATGTAGATGTATGTATTACATGGTCAGCGATTCAACCAGCCAACTTCCGCAATTGGTCTTAACTTTCGTGAAAAAGCTTTCTTTCTTTTTCCCTTTACTTGTCTTCGAAAAAAGGACAGCTCTGTTTTACAAATTGAAGTAAATTATACTGACGAATCTTTCAACTGCATATGAGCATGTGCTGTACGTCCTTGTGAGAACATAAAAGAAGATTTCGTTGAAAAGAGTTAAGAAGAAAGAAGAAGAAAAAAAAAACAGAATGTATGAAAAAATGTGGCAGAGGGTTTTCTTCATCCGAAACAATGGGCTTTGAATTCAGTCGTGCAGTTTTTATTATACAAGCTCTGCGTAATAGATATTGTGGAGTATAACATAGAAGAACTAGATAGAGCTCTATGTATAGTATATTATAGTAGAATTGCGTGAACCGTGCAGGCGAGCTTTTCACCGAGCTGATTGAAAATGTTTGAAAAAATAAAAGATAAAAATGGGCTTTTTCTAGCGGCGCAGTATTTTCATTATTTGGGAAAATAAAAATCGATCCGGAAAATACACGTCGCGTATATCATCGCCAGTCGTCAGAGTTTGAAGGTACTATCTCTCAGACTACCTTGATCCATACCGATCGCTGCACGAACTTTAAGGATAAATCAGCTTAACCTGCGAGCCTGCACCGTCTACGCGGTTTATACCTAACGAAGGTTGAGTCCCTGGGTAGAAAAGCAATTAACGTATACCAGTAGTTTCTCATTAGTGACAACCGGGAACTTAGCTACTGCAAGCTTGCATTTCCGGTCTGTGAAACCTTCGCCTTGCCTCGGTCTTTCGTTTACCTCGTATAATTTTATTCACGTCGTACATCGTTCCTTGATTAAAAATCGATTTTTATCGATATCATATACGATGCCAGTCTAATTTAAATTTCGGTAGAGATTTTTTCTATATATACGCATTCGATTCGTTCCTGAATTTTTTCACAGTTATTGATACCTCGAGAGAGAAGAGCCGCCCGAAGGGACGAAAATGATTTTTATTTTTCTCTTATTCACTGGACGAAGATCTGTTGTCGGTATTGTATTGACGGGGACGGTTATAAGGGCAGGCTGCAACCCCTCCTTTCTCCTACAAAAGTAGGTATACCAGTGGAGGAAAGGAAAGGGATGAGCAGACAGACAATACGAAGGTATACGAACCTTTGTATATATATATGTATATGTATATGTATATATGTAGTATATACATGGGGTATATACATATACGAAATGCCCTGTGGAGGGTATAATATCAACGAGAGAAGAGACACGCTGATAAGGCCGAGTTGATCTCAGCGCATGCGTTACCAAACGCGAATATCGCAGTTCTGCGCGAACCAGCTTCGGACGTGGTTCGTAGCTCGGTCTTTCGCACTTATCCTCGAAAAACAATAGACTATATATTATTACATGTGACTAATTTTACTCGAAGGGTTTTATTGACCATGATCGGGGGATATGACACCGTCCTGATATCAATATTAATAAAATGATTTTAAAATTGGTTTCATATTCAATAGCGTGACACCTTGTATAAAATATATACATATACACATATATACATGTATATATACCTATATAATAATAAATGCAATGATGAAAATAATTATAACAACAAATAGAAAAGGGAGCTGACAATTATCCGCCGCGCAATTATTATCGCATCTATATACATGTAATGAATACCTATATATGTATAATAATTTAAAAAATAGTGCCAAATTTTGTCATCTGATTTTGGTTTTTTTTTCTGTTTTTTTTTCTCACTTTAAATGTTAATCAAAAAATTAAATAATTTCACGTGACCGTTGTCTGGTGTGATACTTACTGTACCTACTCGCTGGATAGATATGTACGTGTAGGTATATATAGTTTCTCGTTTGGGGTAAAGTTTTGAACTACCTTGTACCTACTACTTGGTCTTGGTTTTTTTTTTTTTTTTTTTTTACTCCTTGTTAAAATTTTCGCGAAGTTAATTCGTTAAAAAACATGACGTAAACTCCCGGCGAGGGGGGGCTCCTTCGATTTTTTTTTTCCTGTTTTCTTGTTTTTTATACTTTCTTTAATTTTTCTTCTATTTTTATTTTTTGTTTTTTAATACCTATATAAATTTATATATCAATTTAAGGGTACGACAAGTCATCAGGGATTTCGTCTCGGTTGATAAAAGAAGCTTTTTTTTTTTTATTTTTAGTTTCTTCTCCTTTTTTTCTAATTCTTGGGGGATTATCGAAAAACTGAACTTGAAATGAAAATCATTATCATTTAGATAAATTCTGATATACATCACTTATACGTCGAGGTATATCGTTGCGTTTTATATCAATTAATTATTTCTATAAACCCGAAAATCTGAACTACAGATTTTGAGAAAAAAACAACAAAAAAAAAAAGCAGAAAATGAAGAAGGATTCTGTTTTACTCTCTGTGTTCTCGATCTCTAAAATTAATCCGGAATTCTAACATAAAGCTGAAAATCTCCACCTGGCTGTAGATTAATAATAATAGACTGGTACCACGAATTTTTTGGAATTTTTTTTTTTTTCTCTGTTATTTTTGATTAAAAACTGTTCTTCTACCTCTTCTTCCATGAAAAACGCGTGTAACGTTATAGAAAAATTTACCACCGTGGTTATTTCTTATTTTATCACTTGTACAGGTATACATACAGTTTTTGGTTACACGCATAGCGTGTTTCCTGTTAATAAATCATATAAAGTTGTAAGATGAAAGAAAATTAGTTTCCGTTGTATTATATTCAAGACAAGGATGACGAGTCGTATCGTCCAGATTTAGTCGCAAAAACAAAAAAAAAAAGAAAAAAAAAAAAGAACTAAGAAACAAAAATTGCATTTTTTTTTTCTAAGCCGTATAATTCAACGATAAAGAGATAACGAGATCGAGAAAAATGTCGATTGCTTTTTATACACCTTAACGTGCTTATTTATACAGACATTATACCTGGTTGACAAATATATTAATATACACCAATGTATAGTATAAAGCAGGTGCTAGGGATTATAAAGTTGGGTATAGGTATATAGCTATATAGGTATTACGTATATATATCGGTGAATATCGTCGGAGAAGTAGCAAATATCTCAAGGTTATTTAGGAGTATAGTCTGTTAATCCGGGAATGTGTTAAGCTTCTTTAAAAATAATATTTGGCTAGTCAAAATATTATCAAAGATATATAGATATCTGTATATACCTATATATCTATATAAATACCTATATAATATCTACAGCAGTTCAGCTCTATACTAAGTGGATTGTATAAATATTATTGAAACAAGGATATACATAAGTGAAATTAAAACAAATCAATCCGATATATAATTATATACATACGAATGTGAAGAAAAAAAATCAACAACCAAAAAGTCAATCTAAAGTGTCAAAAAAAAAAAAAAAAAAACACTCAATACGTATACCTAACATATAAAATCTCATGTGTCAAAAATCGGTACATTCGTGTACATATAAAACTGAAAAAAAAAATAAAAATAAAAAATGAAAAAGATGTATAAAAATTTTAAACGGTGGTTAAAACACGTGATCGCAATCTTACCCCCGCGACAGTGTTAATCGCCTATACGAGCAGGTTAACAGCTAGCTGGGGATATAATGTTAACCCCGTGACAAATACTACAGACGATAATAAAAAAAAAAAAAAAAAAAAAAAAAAAACAGAAAAGAAAAAAAAGAGAAATACTATGAGGATGCTGGGTGGCGGTCAAGGAGGTGCTGTGAGGGGTTCGCAGCCTCAGATGGAAACAATTGCTGAACAGGTGGACGATGACGATTATGAATTGGGTCAGTTTAAAATTTTCAATTAACTCAGAAACACATTAAGCTATATATATACGATTTCTTGTTCAATGCAACTCCACTGCGAAGATAATTATAGCTGCAATTCTTCAGCAGGACAATGAGGGTTGAAAAAAATAAAAAAATTAAATAAAAACGGAAAAAGAGGAAAAAAAAGTCCTGCGTATCAGTTAAAAAAAAACAAAAACATTTTAATCAAAAATTGAACGGATTTTTTTTTGTACCTGATTCTCATTTTAATTAACATATTATTAAAAATTCCGTTTGGCTTATACGTAGTATATGCGATCGGGTCTTTAAAGGCATTTTGATATTGCGGTTTATTATATGCTTTGTTATATAATAGTATATATAATCGTTAGGTATATTTCGTATACAGTTCGTCACTTCCTTTGTTTAAATTGTTGAAGAACTCGAGCGCGAAACTAATTGTTTGAAATTCAATTGAAACGCTCTAATTTTAACCCCTCCGCAAAGCAATTTGTATATATCATCGTAGCGTATAATACATAGGTATATATACATATATATAATATTCGAGCTTGCATTGCCGTAGGCAAGTGTTTTCCATAAGTCACATTAAATCGGAGAAAGTCTATCCATGTCGAGGACCGGCGATTTATTTCATCGATTTATCCAATTTTTTCTCAAATATATTAGCAGCGAATTTTGATAGCTAAAACTCGATAATATAAGATGATTAAAAATCTCGAAATTGATTGATTTTTATCTATGATTTATTTCCATGCACTCATCTCTCGTATCTGCAGACTCCTCATTTTTATACTCGGTCAAGTAGGTATACAGATGAAAAAAATTAACGAACGATAAAATTTGAAAACAGATTGTATGCATGTATCATTTTTTTTTTTTTTTGTGGAATACTCAGCGAAAAAATTCAAAATATCGCAGATAACTCCCTCGGACACGCCCTTGTATTTTTACTGGCAATGTATAGGGTGTATATATAGTATTATACTGTATGCGCTATCCTATACAGTATACACCGTCGTTACTTTACTAGGTTAAATGCCTGTCAGCAGTTCGTCGATAAAGACGATCGATTTATTAGCAAAACTTCTCAAAACCGGCTGCGCTGTCACTATACATACATATAGGTATATATCGATGATATATATGTATATACTATATCTTGTATGATACAGAGAGGAAATAAAGTATCATAAATATAAAATTGGCTCCAGATCGACGGACGGTATATACATATAGATATATATACGAATAGCCGCAGAATCTCGAACTTCATTGATGAATCGTAACGGAATTTATTATACACAATTTTTACACCCTGTGTATAAATTTATATGAGAATAATAAATGAGCCGTTTATCGATCGATCGAAACTGATGAAACAAAAATTAAAAAAGAAATCGATAATATTGCAAAAATTGAAAGAAATGATATGACAATAACGAGTCAGTCGAAAAAAAAAACAAAAAATTTCCCGTATAGAAAAATATGTGCCTTTTTTTTTTTTCATCAACGCGTTACCTAAATCTGAGCCAAAAATATCGTCGATTCCGTACGTTTTCGTTCGTTAGTTCGTTTTTTTTTTTTTTTTTTTCTTTTCTTGTCTCGGCTCTCGACACGTACGCGTAAGATACATAAAACACAGGTATAATATCCGCGTATATCTGTATCATCGAACGATACTGATATACGTATATATACGCGTTCGGTAAAATTTCACGGGATAGAATTCGTTGTGTCCGAAAATGGTTTATTGTCGTTATAACGAACGAATTTTTTCATGTTTTTCCTCTTTTTTTTTTTCTGTCTCTTTCTTTATCTTTGCAAGGCTATATATGCTACATATATCCGATCCTCTATAATCCATATCAATGTATACCTATACACATTTTTCCACCCTGTATGTATACGCAGAAAACCTGCGAGAGAAGAAAAGATAAGATCTGTACACAGAGATATGTATGTGTGGGTGAAAACACTCCCACAATGCGATGTTAGGGGACGAGGTACATGTACGCGTCTCTTCTCGTTAAAATCTGTTCGAATGAATGCGCAGATTGAACGGAAAGAGATATTTGAGTAATCTTATAACTGTCAGACATTAGCTTGTAGATACGTGTTTTGATTCTTATCGATTTTTTCGTTTTTTTCTTTCATATATAGGATACAGGGGGTTCGGTTTTTCCGTATACCTATATCCGAAGTAGACACGCACATATATCGTATGTTGCACTTGAGAATCGAAACTTGCGATGTTTGTCCTCAGGTTACCATGACGGCCGCCTGGAAGCTCCTATATATTACCCAGAATCGCACGAAAGCTAATGTGTTTTTCTTTTTTTTTTTCTTTTTTTTTTTTTTTTACACCCCATTTATCCCCATACGAAATTTTATTCGATCGTCTCACAACTCTCTCTCCCTCTCTTTGAGCTTCTCTCAATTCTAAAGAGCGTTTAACACCCATCGGGCAATAAATCTGCAGAGAATTTCCTTTTTTTTTTTTTTTTTTTTTTTTTACTTTCTCCTTGCTTTCTTTCTTTCCTTCTTCAAGCCCAGCTATAGCTGCAAATGATACCGACAGTCCAGGGACAAAAAACGAAAGAAGAAGAAAGAAAGTTAGAAAAACATACTGAAAGGAAAACGTACTGCTGCAGACAATCGGTATACTCTGCTGAGACCAGGCTCGACAAATGTTCCACTTTAGCGTAAGCAAAAAAAAAAAAAAAAAGGAAAAACTGTATCATCTATAATATTTTTGGAAGGACTTTGGTATAATATCGCGATTCTTGAAGGATGTAAATTAGGAGGGAATCGAAAGGTGTGAGGGTTGATTTATTGTGGATAATCAACCCGCTTGATTTAACCATAAATATATTTAACGGGGGGTTAGGTTAATTCAACGTAGCGTAGAAAATTCTACCCTTGTAATCCACACCCGAAACACCCTTTACGTGATCCTCACACTTATACGGACGAGCTGTTACGAGCTTGGGGGCGTGAAACACGTACACCATAAGACATATAAGAAAGTCTCAGCTAGCAGTGAGAAATTGCCTCTGTCCTTTTACGTCAAACTGGCTCGAGTTTAGGAGGCCGCAAATTTTTCCTAAAGATGATGGAGCGTTACTACATTTATTATACTTTACCCCGGGGCGAGACCTAATTCTTTGGACATGCCCGCGCCTACGAAGCAGAAAAGAAGAACGCGATCTTCGAGGTCCTTAAAATTCTATAGCCCGAAAAAAAAAAAAAAAAGAAAATAAAATAGTAATAAAAAAAAGCTCAAAACCGAGATCCAGTGACAAGAATTGATGACTAGAGGCTCTTCGCCATTCGTTTTGGTGCCGAAAACTTTTAAAAGATTTATATTTACTCGTTAAGGATTCGATTTCAATAGGAACTTTATCTCATTAAATCGAATTCAAAAAAAAAAACGAAAAAAAAAAAGAAGGAAAACTGTTAGCGGTTTTATTCACGAATCGTTTAACGCGTTTTCAGGGGCATAAAAACACCGCGTATAGGTGATATATATTCTGTTGGTGCAAAGCAATAATTAATACGGCCCTGCAATTATAACATCTGTAAATTAGATTGCCAGTTAAATTCAGCCGTGCAAGTGATACGCGAGAATTACGAATCCGCGGTGGTATTTCTCGTGACAAATGGCGTCAGTCTGTGCCAAATGGAATTACATTTCGAAAATTTATCGTTAGGTACACCTATATCAGCACCTCGGATATGGGTACTTCACGCTTGAATCTGCATGCATTAATGTTCTTTTTTTTTTTTTTTTCACTATTTGGTCAGTGAAAATTCGAATATTATATATATTCTTTTTTATTTTTATACATTTTCCCATCATTTTGTTCCCGTATATAATTTTTTTTTTTTTTTTGATGTATTCGTTGCCCTGGAATAAAAGAAAAAAAAAAAAAGATGGCTTATAATAGAACTTTATGGGGTCTTATACAATATACGGTCATGCGGTTGAATCGAGAGGCTGCGTTGAGTTGCCGTTTAGATTTATATAGATCGTCGAATGAATATTGGACGCGTGATTTTACGTCGATATTTCCGATTAGCCAAAGACGATAAAATTTTAATAGCATATTGCGTTTCTTGTGATTCAAACTCGGCCTCCGGCTAATACAGCGCAGGCAAAATTCTGCAAGGAAAGGACATCAACCCCCCAGCTTTTGGTCTAATAGTTACGACTTTGCCGATTTTTCACGCGCCATGAACTGTCTTTTTTTCTTTTTTTTTTGTGGGGACAAATTATACTGTATTCCATAAAATTTCGATCATATTCCTGTTTATTTTCTGAAATATCTTACCCGACGAAAGTAAAGGAAAAATTATGCGACCAATTCATGCAGGTCGAAAAGGCAAGCTCCAGATCTATCTGTCAATGACAAATGACGCTGATCGGGTAAACTGGACCCGGAGGAAAAATAAGAAAATGAGATTTTTATACTTGAACTCACATTCAATTCGTCCGGAAAATACTTATTTTTCGACATAACGATAGCAGGGCTGCAGAGCTGGCATCGAGTGATGTCGATTCTGGCGCCGAAATATAATAAATCTTGTTCAACGGATATGATGTGAGGATCCTCCTATATAGGAGTAGTCTGTCATTTATTTCAAAATACATTTTACTTACGGTTGATTGAGATTTACGACTGTATTGGGATATACTGATTTCCGCTCCGCGCTGTGATTGAAAATCCACAAAAAAGACATTTGTTCCGATAAAAAAAAAATTCATAAAAATTGTCTCCACGTATGTAAAATAGAAGAAAATTATCGGCCCGATCAAAATTTTCTGAAACATTAACTCTTGCATCAAAATTTTGCTTCATATATGTATTTTTATACGTAAATTATTTCGATCGAAGAATTTCGTCGGAGATATGTTGGCACGTTTTTTTTTTTTTTTGGAAGCGAGAAGAATTATCGTTAAAAAGTCTTCAAGCCCTGAGCAAGAAAGAAAAGTGTTCTTTTGCATTTTGTTTTTCTTTTATTTTTTTATTTAGATTTCTTGTGCAAAGTTTGCGAACTAAAATGAAAATAATTTGAGGTAGGTATACGAAGGGAAGCTCTAAAAATTTAAGACAAGGATTTTTATATCTTGAAAAACGTACGTGAGAGACGTCTGCAACACACAGTTTACGTCATATTTGAAGTTTTTTTAAAAACTTTTAACCACTCTAAAGAGGAAGTTACGTTTTTTACGGTTTATTAAAATCCAGCTACATACACATACTTACCGAGCTAAGTTATTCATCGATCTTGCGGTAGGAAAGCGTTACGCTGCAACTTCGTGCAATAAAGCTCTTTATTCGACTGAGTGAATCACTCAGTTTCTACGTAATTCCTATATTCCATATTTCCTGAAGCCTTTGGGCTTCCTTCCAGCTGCAGCTATAAAGTTGCATAATATCCAAGTGGGATTCGAAACTTATATATTTATACGTGGATTCATCAAGTCCGAAGATCTTTACTCCGAAAAACAAAATTTTCTTTTATTTTTCTTTTATTTTTTCCTTTTCAATTGCATACCAAATTTTCCTAGTCACTATAATGCAAAACGACTCGACAGCAGACGGCTCCACCCCCGTGATCTCCATAGATTTGAATTTGCAGACAGCTGACAGTTGTTTCGACAATATATATACTATACATACTCAAATGCCAGAGGCAACACCGCACTCCGTTCTCCCTATCATCTGTCGACCACATACTATATGTGTATGTAGATATAACGCCAAATATCACGAACATATATTCGAAGATTGCAGGAGAGAATCGTAGAGGCTCCTCAATCTCTGTCTTCCAAAAAGAAAAAATAAAGAAGTCGTTTTTGAACCGCCGTGAATAGGATTTCGAAATTTTTGCACTCAGGAAATTCGCTTTCTCCTTCTTCTTCTTCTTCTTTTTTTTCTGTTTTAATCCTCGCATCGATTGGCACCTCGTCTGGATGTTGTCTGCTGTTGTCCCTCGATGTTCTCGAGTGGGTTGTCCGGGTTTTGAATGAAGAATGAAATGCTGAAAGGAAGCGGTCTTCCGTAGGCTTGTTATCGGGCTGTTGAATGATCGTTTATAGTATTCAATCAGGTTCAAGAGAGCCCCTGGAGCCACGTGGGCACGATTTTATCAATACAATTTCAACCCCAATGTAGAAGAAGGTTGACTCGCTAATTTTGATTTTCAATTCAGCGTTTCCGCATTTTCAATCCACAAAGGCATGCTCCTTACCGAAGTGCCACATGCATGCGGAGAATGGGAGAACCACTGTTTGATCTTTTCTCCGATAATATACGAGGACACTGCCACAGGAGGGGAAAACTAAAAGGCAAAAAATACCGCATCTCATTGATCTTAGAGACAATTTATTATACATGCGAATTCGTCAAACGATAGCGGGAAAATTCGAGATTGTGTGTGTGTGAGGTATACGGTAAAGGTTGACTAGAGACCCTGCCGAAGATCTGAATAAAACATTGTTGACATCGACTAGTGGCCGCTCCTCCAAGTCTAACGACTTTCGGCCAACCTTACTTCAAAGCTGTTCCCCAAAATTTATTTTGCATGCTTTTTTTTTGACTTGGTTTTTTATTTTTCTCGTCTAGCACCTCTATCCACGTTTTTGTCTTAAATTCTTTCTAGTCTGTTTTCACTTTTTCAAGGAAATTGACGATCAAGAAAAATCGTTTCGAAACTGTACCTTAGAATATCGATCGAATTCGAATTTTGAATGAAATTATTTTATCCAATGTCAATTATTAGGTTCAATTCTTGACTTTTGCTCTTGTGTCATAAAGCTCCGCAAATGCTTTTCCAATCTGGCCAACAGTTCTTTCCGTTTTATCGGAAGTATCGATAATATCCAGAAAGAAAAAAGAAAAAGAAGAAGAAGAAAAAATGTTTTCCCTTATCGACCATGCGAGTATAAACTGGGAAAATAAACTGATTTTGAGTGTCCAGGAAACCCGGGGGATTCGAGGCTTACAAAGGTTGATTTACTCTTTCTGTTGGTCCATTAGGCGGCTCGAAGTCTGCAAACGGAGTTTTTACGTTGAAGCATACGACACACTCGGTAGCTGGCTGTGTAACCGGAAGAGTGTTGGCTTCGGTGCTGTTTGGGGTCGCGAAAAAAAAAGAAGAAAAAAAAAATAAAATAAATAAAAAACGGGCAAATTTTTCTCTTTAATCTCCATAACCGGCGTCAGAGATATTTTAAAAAATATAGTCGAGGTATTAGTCTCTAGATTTTTTTTACGCACATTTTTCCAAAGCTTTGTATTATATATTCTCCGAATTTGAATTTGAATAAAAATTTTGTACGCTGTTTCTAATACTTCAAAAAACAATTAGGAAAGCCTGAGAAGAAGATATGCCACCACCGTCGATCCTTAACCGCAAATTTTACCCGAAAAAATTCGAACCGTCACAAACGACCCTCAATATTCGGAGATTTTGGGTAGAAATCTGTGTGTATGTATTATCAGTAAGTTTGTATAGGATAAGGGAGAAGCGAGTGAGACTGCGAAGACATGAAACACAATATCCCAGAAGTAGCGACGCGGCTTAGGACAAAACTCCCTTAATCTCATCCCAAAGCGATTCTCGTACTTTGAAATTTCAGATGTAGGTAGGTATTATCCGAGCAGTTTTAGAAGTTTGCATCACCGCGGTAGATATCCGCGGAGAATTAAAAGAGAGAATATGAATTTTTGAAACGGTGCAATTTTGCGTATATAGGTATATACAAAATTTACGATTTAAATAAAATATCGCTTCGGGTTATTCAAATTCTCCGAAAACTTTCAAACACAATACGTACTGTACATCCGCTCGAAAGGTCCGTTACCAAATCCGCCAACTCTAGACGATGGGCTAAAATCTCTGGGCATTATGTACACGGTGTCCGTATATACGTGTATATAGGTATATAAATACACACACATCAAAAAGTGTTACATATGCAAATATCTGGGATAAAGTGTCGCGAATATGGCCGCCATTAGAGTCGCCTACAGCTTCTCTGCCTACCCTCGGTCCCTTGAATCTCCATCGCTTTGTTCGCTTGTCAGAAGCTCGTATTCGCTACGTCTTGATGGTTTTGGGGTGAGCGTGGAAAATGTGTGAACGGGATGTTTCACTCGTTTTCGAAAGCTTCCGTTATTTTTTTTTTTTTTCTTTCTGTTTTTTGGTTTCCACCGACTCAAGTTCGCCGTTTTGAACTTGATCTTTGCCGATCAATTTTCATTAACATAACCACTCATATACACATCAAGTGAAATTTATTATTCAATTAACCCTGATTACACTTGTTCAACCTCTTATCATCGACGTTAATTGAATAATAATTTATCTTAGAGATCGCGGCGCAACCCAGACAACATAATAAATTGCCCTAACGTTTGGATTAAGGGGCAAAGCATGAGAGGAACTTTTATAACGGCCTGAATTTTTTTCGTGCAATAATTTGAAGAAAAAAAATCGATGTAAACGAGAATTTATTGACCCATTCGAACCTGTATACAGAGTGCAGTCCCAGAACTAAATGTCCAAAATGAAAGGTGTCCTAGAGGAGGTCGAACTGAGTAAATTCGCCCGAAGAACATGGGGTCTCCGAAGTCGCGTTCGCGAGATATCACGAGTTAAAAAAAAGTAGTGCTTTGCGCCGCCGCGACGCGGCGCAAAGCGCTACTTTTTTTTAACTCGTGATATCTCGCGAACGCGACTTCGGAGACCCCATGTTCTTCGGGCGAATTTACTCAGTTCGACCTCCTCTAGGACACCTTTCATTTTGGACATTTAGTTCTGGGACACACCCTGTATATTCGGGTATTTATCGATTGCGAAATCTGATGATGCGGATCAGCTACTCCCTGCACCGATTACCCGCTTGTAACTAATTATAAAGAAATATCTCGTTACACGTGATGTCGATCTTATTACTCAGCTGTTATTCAATATCCATTGAAGAATATCAATGTATCTTATTATCATTATTTTTTTTTTCTATTTTTATTTTTATCCTCTATTGCCTCGGTTTCCCTGATCCCACCGAATTTCTAACGATGTGAATAAATTTGAACTGGAATCCATGTCAGTCCCGCGGTTAAGCGGAGAAACGGAGATGCTTAGTTTCCGTGTTTACAGCCTGTTTTTTTTTTTTTTTTTTTTTCTGTTCCCCCGAAAAGATTTGTGATTGAGAATAAACACGTCATCGTGACAAACTATATACACGCGAATATACATAGGTATAATATATTACGTATATATAAATGTTATAGCGCGGAACATCATGCGAAATAAATATGTTCGCGAAAACCTCCTCGCGATTTTATCACTACCCACGAAGTTTCTTGTGGAAAAAAAATAAAATAAAATAAAATAAAGTGAAGTGAAGTAGACGTAGCTCGGCGTTCAAATTTATCGATGTATACTTTTTGCGAAAAATGTGTCGAAAATATTTCTTTCAGTAATTAAGATTCGATGAATCGTAGGCTGTATATACCTTATATCCGTTACCAAACTCTTGAACATACCCCCAGTTCTATCTACTATTAACCCTCCACTGAACCAAACGACGAAATTTCATTTACCCTCGTCGTGGATCACGTCTCAATATACCGAGTTTTCGGATAACCCAATTTTCTTACTACGTTTCTGCCCTTTAATCGATTTCTGCATCGTTATTTCCAAAGAAATCGGGGACTGATGTATGTATAGGTACATCCCTTATCGTTTGAAAAACCCTAAAATATATATTTCCCTGAAGTAGGTATATATACGAGGCGATTTGTTGCGTTAAAAAATATGCTGGATATACACGATTCGGGGGAGTGTTGAAGGTTTCACCCTTATTTTCTCCTTTCAAGACATTATACTTTCTCTGAAATATAAAAATGAGTAACGACCGGCTTGTCGTCGAAGATATATAATTGAAAAACAACCCCCTCTGTCTCGCTTTGTATTTTTTTCATTACCTTTGTTTGTTACAATTCGATATTTCGTGAAAATGGGTGAAAAAAAAAAAAAATCTCCACTGCAGTAAAGTGAACGTCTTTCAGGTTTTGAGGATATTTTGAGGTAAACTTCCGTACGGTAGTCTAGATCAGCCATAAAGAATTCAGAGCTTCAATTTATCAACGTCGTAGGCTCACTGAAGTAGCAAATTTCTTCCGATTTCACGTGAAATTGAATATCCCCAAGTTATCTTGGCGAGCTTGCGCGATCTGTCGAAATTTTATAACGGCGATAACGAAGGCAAGAGTCCATATAACACAAATTCCTCGATCTACATGGATGTACCTACTTTCCACAATTTGAATTCAGCTCATTTATTCATTTTTTCCCTGCTATCAGAACAGCTGAGACCTTCATCTTAAGCGAAAATAATAAAAGTTCCAGATTATCCTTTCACGTGCAGCTAATATCCTGCGATTAATTTTTAACCACACTCTGTCCATTTATCGGGGTATAGCTGTACAATTTGTTATAGTGATTAATTCCAGTCACGTAATTCAATCAGCTCTAACCTTTTACTATAATTAATCCAATTGATTGAAAGTATATCTCCTGAACGGGAATTAGATCCTGAAGTCGATTGTCAATTTGGTGTGAACGCACCGCGCGGCTATACGGAATGAAACGTAGGCACAGCTGTGAATCATGTAGATACCTTTCCCTTGAATTTTATCTAAAACTTTTTTTCTTTTTTAAAAACCTCTTTTTCGATCGCGATTCGCTAATTGCCAGTGAAAATTGATCGGAACTTGAACAATCCCTGCTGGTGTAAATTGCTGACCGATTTGAGCAACGCTATAACAGCTCGCTGACGATTAAACATAGAGCTGGCTTTACAGTAACACCGACGATTAGCACCCTGACGAATAACAGGCTTTTGAAATTGATTTCAGCGGTTGACGTTGTAGCCGATACCAGATATCGGCATCATGACAGGTTTTGGAATTGAATAATCATAAAATTTTTAGGGTTTGGTATACGGCCGGTAATTTTGAACGTCGAATTTTGTTACGAACAAAAATCATCGGACTGTGTCATTGCACGGTAATTTGCGGTTCTCTGAACCGAATCCGGGCCAGTTTCGAGTCCACTGAATGCATTTTAGCAAAATCAGGATGCACTCTGACTAAAACACAATCCAAACTGAATCCTGGAGCTTTGCTATGGCGAAATTTACCACTCTGCAAGGTCTTGACCCACTTACATCTGAACCAGCACATGCCCTCATTTACTCATCTCGTCTTAGCTTCCGGTTTAATGACACTGGAAGACTTTTCCATTGAATAGAGCTGCTCGTGTTCAAAGAAAATATATACCCACCGAGTCCTTCAAGACTTGGTACATACATGTCTGTATGTATACGTATGTGCGGGGTAATATCAAATGCATTGAATCTACCCAACCGCTGTCCACGCTATTGCTCGTCAAACTGACGAAGATTGATTACCCACGATGGAGTCGTGTTGTGTGGTTAGACGGGCTAGCTGGTTGGGTCCATAAGGAGGCTAGGAGAAGTGCGTGTGGAGTTCTTCCCGCGGGAGATGAGATGTAATGAGATTAGGTTAGATATGCTCTTGGATAAAGTATACAGGGTAAGATGAGCGGCAAAAACGTCCAGCTAAGAGAGCGGAAAAAAGCGTCGATTGATAATTTCAGGCACCTATAAGATTGGATCAGAAGATTTTCTGGACTAAGCTAACGATGAGTGGTAATGCCGCGTGATCGTCCCAACTCTTCCTTATGAGAGAATAAGCCACGTGAACAGAACGGAAGTTGGATGAAGTGGGCCGCCGCGGTGTCTAGGGTGGAGAGAGATTTCAGTGGAAACTTTTTAAGACCTTTTAGGACCTTATCCCGGCGGTCTTTACTCCACTCATTTTCCACCCTCGACTTTTGACGATTTATACCCATTTTTATAATAACAGATTTCTTAACGCCGTTAGTAATCGCTCTTCATGAACGTCAAATTTCACAATCGCATCTCCATACCTGCGCCGTATTCATCTGACCTCGATAATAATTCCCATTGATTAAGTACCAACCCCTCGCCCGTTTCAATCTGATCGCTGTCATTATCAAAGCATTAGGGGAAAAGAGATGTTGGAAATCTGCAGCGAATTTTACACAAAAGGAATCTGTCCTCAAGACAGAAGAGAGGGAAATAAGAAAAAAGAAAAAAATAGTATTGAGCGAAACTCGGCTCCTGGCTTCCCTGCTCCTGTTGGAATTTCGGTTTTTCGACTTGACCAAATGCCAAATATCTGAAATCGCGAGGTAGCTGACCCTCCCGAGTCTAGGGGACAACGTCTGAGCGATGAAGAAATGTTGGGCTTGTGCCCAAAAGTCAACCCAACGAGCGTTGCGCTTTGCTAGTGCCACGGGATGCCGGGGAAACAGAGCAAATTATTATTTGATTATACCCCCCCAGCGGTTTGATACAATATCCACGTCGAAGCTACGCGTTTTCACATCATTTTTTACGACAATTCTATAGTTCGGAGAGTTTCGACACACCCTTCGACTCTGGGGCCATCCAATACCCTTAATGGCACCATACTAAATAAGGTCAGATACCAGCTACGCCACGTCGTCTCCGATTCAATCTCACGTGATACTTGTGTAAAAGAAGGTAATAAATCACTTGCCTGTCATGCATCTAGATAATATATTTGTCGATTATTATGAGCCGATATGTTCCTCGCATGTATAAGGTATAAGTTGGCGTCTGTATAGACAGTTAGGGCAGGTACCTGTACAGGTATGTATGTACGGAGAAAAATTTTGCATCTTTTCAAAGATTTCATCATTTCGAATTACGCTAAAACCCCAATTTCTCTCGTATCCGAATTCTCCCGAAGATTTACGAATTACAAACTGCTTAGAACACGGAATGTATTTTTTGTTCCACCAACAGATTTACTACCGTCCCGAAATCTCAATGGGCTGTACGTGCCAATAAATCTTCCTCTTGTTCAACCGCCATCCTGGACACGAACGGTTACGGTTAACATATATCGTTTTCGAGTAGTTAAGTCGATAAATGACCCTCAAAAGTATTCGGAGACTAGTATATCGGGGTTTTCAAAAATCGTTAGCGATTTCAAATGGCCATACGAATCTTTGAGCCCCTAAGACTGTCTGAGAAATTAACATCTTCTAAATATTTCCAAAAATCTTAATTTTTTTCTTTATTTACTGATGAATTTTTTGGTCAACTATTCCCACCGTCTTAGCATTGAGAAATTTTTTTTTACGACTTTATTTCACACCGGCCTAAATCACGGGAAAAGTTTCCTCGTGTTGAAACGACTGGTGAGATCAAGCGGTACTGAATAAATTTCGCAGGAAACTAGTTTCTGCTTTTGTAACTTGAGAGGGTACCCGTACGATCGGAGAAAGAGAAAGCAAAAGGGAGGGAAAAAAAAGAGGATAAACTTTCGGTCACAACTTTGTTTTAGAAGCTTAGATCGGTGTCGATTTTAGCTGAACCCTTTTTTCCCACTTTTTTTCGAGATTTTACTCCGAGTGGATTATATCTATATGCACTGACTTTGTCACTTTGAAGCTTCTTCTTCAGTCTTCAACCCTCTTTCGCACTCTGCGGTTTATTAGGAGTTTAATTTAACCGATAGTCACGCACGTAGCCACTCGTCATTTCTGAACTTGAGATACGCTTAGGCACGGTGAAAAAAAGAAAAACTCCTCTCAGTATTTTTTTTTTTTACGCGTCTATAGAGCAGTCCTAACTGGCTCAGATCTGTACTATATAAGGTGTACACCTACCTACTCGAGTGGTAAAGTTTCGATATCGTATGTGTACCCTGGGTTATTATTTATTGTATTTTATCCGACCGAAGAACCTTAAACTAATCTCTAAGAGGAAAACTTTTACCCTTGGATTCAATAACACCAACAACGCAGTTTTTCCTATATCGAAAAGTTTCCGAACCTTTCAAATGTCTGGAGGAATATTACAGGTCTTCTCGCTTTATCCATCACGCGAAAGAAAAAAAAAAAAAACCACCTTATCTTTTCTCCTGCCCTCATCCTGGCTGACTCTTCCTTTTTTTTGTGTGCCACCATTTCGCATGCTTTAAGTTTCTTTGTTCGGCTCAAGTAGCTCGGCTGAATGTAACCTCGAAGCGGAGTAACAGATAAGCGACTGCTGACTATAATGTCTGAGTCAATTTTTCGCTATGACAGTATAAATACCGCGGGATATGGGTGCAGCTGGGATAAAGAGGAGAAGTTCTGGAATCGGAAAAGAGACATTTTAAAAAAAAATTTAAGATTAGTCGAAGTTGAAAAAATCCCTCCGTATAGCCGGAAAAATAAAGATTGTTTCAAAATAGCTATTGTTTATAACGGTATTACAGCGAGTCTGCAGATGTCTTGCTATTCTCTCGCTGAAGGCTGTAGCTTTTAGCTTTGGTCGAGGGAAATATAATCGGAGCCAGATTTTAGGAAAGGTTGAAAGCGGGCGTTGGAATCGAATCTGAGTTTGATATGAACGCGAGGAGTGTTGGCCCCGAAGACAGACAAACTGGGATAATAAATTATTACAGTTTTTTCTTTTTTTCATATCGACATCTTTCCTCTTTTTTCTTTCTATATCGAGGGACAATCTTTTTTTTAGGGATTTTAGCTCGTAAATTGAGACGCCTTTTGAGTGCATCCCTCCGAATCCACCATACCAAGCCTGGTGCTTTGACGTCGGGTTTTCGTCCCGAGGGAGAAGGGTGAGAAAGCTCGAAAACTGTATCCACACACGTGGTACACAGGGCTCGTCGCGCCATCCGGTAAAAGCTCCTGGGACTGTAGTCTCGCTGTAATCCTTTTTACGTAACATGAAACAAAGCATACATATATACTTATATACGGATATACGTATATTTATGCAGTGGATACGTCGTCGAGGAACTATGTACGTACGTACATACATATACCTATACTAACAATGAGAAAGCTGACTTGAAGACTCCGGGAAATAGCGACTTGTAAGCTCGACTGTTATTCACAGCAGTAGCTCAAGATTTATTCCGTTTATTCTACTGAAAGGATTTAGTTGATACGCTACTTCAGCAAGAGTTGATTCTCTACAATATTCAAAATTGCAACTATTTTCAAGACAGAAATTTTGTACCAGAAATTATCACCTCGCGATTTTCTTACCCTCTCCCCTATTTTTTTTTTTTTTTTCAATTCTAAGCTCGACAATTACCTCAATAAACGCAGCCGCAAGAGTTGGTTGTTATTCGCAGTACGAGCCATGGAGCGGAAGTAAAAGAAGTCCACGACCTAAGCAAGGTGCCAGTCGTTTGCTGGCAGTTGATTTAAAAACGTTGAATGATCCTAGAAATGTCAAAATTCAGGATAGACGAACAGGGGAATGGTTCTTGTCGAAGTCTTCTCGCTTTATTCTGCTTGATGACAATATGTATGATATGCAAGTGGACTAGGTCCGTGTTAAAATTCAGATTCGAGTTTTGAGCTGAGCGAGGAAAAACATAAGTTAATTTTTATGTAAATTGGAAACGCGACGAGCTACGTTGTAGTGGGTACAGCATCCCGTAATAAGGGTGCCACTACTCCAGGGCGCGGGCGGTTCGAAGGTCGTTTCCATGCCGCTTGCAAGGGTGGGTGATGTGAAAGTATTCGGTATGTAGTAGGCGAGTGGGTATAGGTATATTTTCGCACGCTTAAGCGAAATATCACCACCCCTCCTCGACAAGGCCCTCTTTCAGTTACGTTCTCGAAGCCATCCAGAGACAAATTCAATCGATATAACACGTAGAAATTTATTTCGTTTTACGATACTGACTAAGCCCATCGCTCCGCAGTTCCTATCTCAAGAATGAAAAAATAAAATGTGGAAGAAAAAAAAACTGAAGAAAATTCGAATAGTATCCGACGAGTTTCTGCAGCCATCTCACTTATACCTCTCGCATTTTTACATTCTATTCGAAAACTCCTTCGATGCAGTAATTATGCATCAGCTAGATTATAGTCGGCAGCAGAATCGAAGAAGTTCATAACGAAGAGACCGGAATGAAAAGTTTAAAGTTATACATAGCCCGAGGAAGTTATATCCGCTGCCGTAGCTCCCGCACGCGGATATACCGTATCTACCGTGCAGAATTTGTAACGAGGTGGATGACTGCAGTCCTCGTTGTTTAATCAATACACATTGCATTTGAAAATAAATCCCATATAATAATCTAACAACACGTGATCGCCCAAGAACATGCGATTGTTTAACGAAACCTGTTAAACTCTTGACCTTCTCTTAAGATTCTGGAAATCAACGGAAACGAATCCAAATTAGAACCCTTAATTAACCAGCTACACTATTAATCGTGCGGAAACCTCGAGCCTGAGGCTACCCGAACTCAATTGGATCAACGCAAATACAAGAACGATGCGTTCTACATCAATTGAGCTTAATCTATCGTCCTCACCCGCGTTAGTGGTAATGACTTAAATCGGTTGTTATAAATCAAACTAGGATATCAGTATCGCCAATGAATACGATGGATAAACCGATACGAGATGAGCACAAGTTCTGTTAATTGTTTTACTCTCTCGAAGATGTGTCTTTCATTTGATGATACCTTAAATTTTATTTATCTACTTATTTATTCGTTTGTTTGTTTTCAGAAAAGATAAAGAAACGATACGATGCCTTGGGGCATCCGGTAGTCATGGTCAAGCTAGAAAAGGACAGAAGAGGACTCGGCATTTCCCTAGCAGGTCACAAAGATCGTAACCGAATGGCTGTTTTCGTTTGTGGTCTAAACCCTAAGGGGGTTGCTCATAAGACGGGAGGATTGCACATCGGAGACGAGATTTTGGAGGTTTGTAAACATTTTTTTTTTTTTTTTCCTTTTTCCAAACAAATTGCCAGATTCTTTCGTCGGTCTTTTCTTTTCATTTGGCAATATGATATGTGCGAGCTTTCACTTTTCGTCGTATAAACGATTTTGTAGTTCGTGGAAAGATTTTCTTCGCGAAAAATCTCTCGATTTTTCTTTTTTTTTTTTTATCATGAATATACACGTTCGGTATTACATACTCGTACCTTACTTTCAAACTGCATTAGTATCTGTGTTACAAAATATCTCGATTTCGAATCATCTCTTGAGCAAAACTTACGCTTGTTCACATCATCGACTTATGCATAAACAATTATACAAGTTTATTTCGAAAATAACTTTAGAAACTTTGTTTTCATTTTGTTAAGACAGTAATCGATGAGACCCCTGCACCATACGTGACTAAAATAATCAAGGTCTTTATTTTTATCATTTTTCAGGTAAACGGTACCGTCCTGCAGGGAAGATGTCACCTAAATGCATCAGCGATGATAAAAGGGATGGCCGGTACTTGTTTCAAGGTCATCGTTCTTCGGTGAGCAAATTATTTCACTATAAAAGGTTTTTTTTTTTTCTAATTGTTTTTTGATTGTGGAAACCGCAGTGGATCTAATTTTCAATCAAAATCAAGATTCAATCTTTACCTTTTCATTCTTATGTAACAATTCTAAGAATTTAGTTCCTCTCCCGTCTTGGCCACCACCAAAACGAGATCGATACTTAATTGGTTACAATTAATTAACGCTTAACGAGTCTTGACTCTCGGCTCCTGCTCGACTCCTTGGTAACAAAATTAGAGGGAAATATCTTGAGGATTTATAATCGACGCGTGGGTGACGGTGATAAAATTGTTCAATTTGTTGAAAGTCAACGATTGAATATCATTTTCCACGATTTAATTAAAATTTTCCCTTATGTATATCCATAATTATCGAAAATTTAAATTTTTATCAGATGAATTATTTTATTCGACGGAGGATCGTTACGCCTGTGAAACGCAACCCAACTAACGGACACTTCCTACTCTTCGAAAATAAATAAATTCACGTCTAGATTAATAAATTTTGGTGAAATTATCGTGTATCTATAAAATCAGAAAAAATCGTCTATCCCGTAAATTCCGATCGATATATTGACGTCGAAAAAAAAGCACAAATTTCGAGCTTAACAACCTGCCGACAGCTGGTAAGCGTGAATGTCGCTAAAACAGAGCTCGCGTTTTTACAATCAAGCTTCTTCAATGAATGAGAAACGTAACCAGCGAGTGCAGTGTCCGCGTTAAGCCGAAAAGCTCTCTCGCGAGCGTTTATGATCGCTTTTCACACGCTGTTATGTATGAAAAATGATAAATTATTGGAAACAACGATAGAAATTAGTTTTCTAAATTAATTGATGAATTAATGAATAAATTAGTACGTAAGGTACTTAATTGGATAAAATCCAGCCGACGAAGATCTTGATATATTTTCTTGATCATCGATCTACGTGAGTCGTTGAAGACAAAGGCGAGGTTCTCTGATAGTCAGCAAAGACGTTTTGATGTGAGGTACGACGCACTTCAGTTATCAGCTGCCTCGATCCTGAAGGAATAAAATCTTGAAAGATGATGAATTAGGAGGGGATTTTTTTCTTCTTTTTTTTTCTTCGTTTTATCTTTTTCTTTTTTTTTTTGAGTCAGCTGTAGGCGAAGCTTGTTATTGGAAAAGTACACTCTGCCATGAAAGTTTTCCTCGAGTTGGGTCATTATGTAATAACTTGATTTAAGTTCAGTCCGCGAAAGAAGAATCGTACAAAAAGGAAAAAGAAAAGTAAAATAGCTACGTAAACTATATAGAATAATATTATACAGTCAAAACGATATGACGTAAAAATCCTCCTGTATACACGTATTATATAATTATTATATATATATGTATATATACTGTTTAGAAAGTATATTAATGAATTTGAAAATTGTTTTCCCAACTTTTTCCACCGCCTTTAACAAAGATTCCATTTCAAAGCCTTTCACAGTTTTCAGTCAACACGTTGATTGAATAAACTGTCCCAAAGAGTAATTAGCCTTACTCAGTAAGGCTTTTGTAATGAAGGGAAGTACCAACAAAATGGTATAATATACCTACGTTTTATGTACGTTGTACGCAACACCCCCACCTCTGCCCACGTCAATGCACACGGTATAACAAAGCCAAAGCAAGCCAAACTCATAATCATTAACAATGCCATTGTCTCTTGTCTATTCGCTCTACACTATAACATCCCATATTATAAAGTACCATCTAGGTATATGTGAGAGTGTACCGATAGTCTGCAGCCGTTCGCCATCCACTATTTAATATTATAAGCTGCATTAAGTAGTCGAGTTAGTAAATTTCCGGCTCGTTTTCGAATTCTCTTGGGAGTCTTTTTTTTTTGCAATCTTCGAACCCCGAGGCTTACAACTTTGTTCTTTGATGACGAGAGAGGAGTGATATAGGTATAAAAGATCAATGACTGAGACAGGATCAAAGGCGATTATTTGACCGGTAGAAATTGATTGGAAGTATAGGTAGGTGTATATAGGTATCCGTTCGGTATCCCGAAACCCAATTATTAGATACCGGGGTTATTTGAGGTCCGCGATAACCTTGGAGTTTATTGTCGAAAATGATATCTTGCCATGCTGCATTAGGTAGATATATACGTATACACGTATATAACATAGGTATATAATATATACCTTTGTATAAATGAAAGTATAAACCGTTAATGCGCGAGCGCGAAGTGGCGAAACTACATGTATCTACAATCTGATTGCAAACGAGGAAATATAAGGAATTAAGGTGCGTTCACAGTGCGTAATGCGCGTGCGCTTTATGCCACGTGCGGTTATACCGGCGGTGACGCTTTTCTTGTCAGTAAACAGAACCTCGGCAGGTCGTCAACGCCGACGTAATCCGGACGCACGCAGTCGGGAGGCGGCCAATACGGAATTGATTGAATATGGACTGTTGTATAGAAAAAAAGAAAAAATTAAAAATTTTGTGAAAAAAACTTATAGAAAACCATACAATTTTGTAGTTTCCCCAATATCATTGAATTAATTCATTGAAAAAAAAAAAAGTGCAAAAACCTCTCTTCCTGTTGCCAAATAAAAAAAAAAAAATTTAATTCAATCGGGTTTCGAATCGGTTAAAAACGAAAAAAAAAAAAAAAAAAAAAATTGGACAAAAATCGACCAACGCAGGGGAATAAATTAATTATGGGATTAATTAAATGCGGATGTATTGTGGCCAACAGGTGTTTGACAGCAACGAGTGTCTCGTACACAATATGCACGCAGTAATTATCGGAACTAATTGAAGGCCCCGGCCCCCTCCGATTCAAATGTTAATTCCATTTACTTATAATTCAAAAGCAAAAAAACGAAAACAAAAAATAATGTAATAAAATTTTGCCACTGGGTGCAAAAGTGCATACGGTTTAAAGAAATAATAGTGAACGTGACCTACCTACTACTCCTTAATTGTTACGATATATGATAGTATATAGCATATATATGTATATACCCTGAGTCATATAGCATAAAAAACAATCAGTCAAGAAGAATATTGCACGTGACTTGATATCTGAAGTCAAATAAACCGTCTCTAAAAAAGAATGAATTTTAATTTGTTAAAGTAATTAAAGTGTCTACCTCGTCGGTCATTACGCGCCTACACACCCGCGTGCAGATATAGCTATATATTATGTATATAATATCTCCTCGGTTTTTGATCTGATGAATTTCTACGGAGTACCTCGATATTATATTTGATTATTTAAAAGAAAACCGTCTATTTAGTTATTTTACGGAAAAAGGATGTTGGCTATCAAGTTCTGCGGTTTACATCGACCTCCACTTACTCTGCAGCAGAGAACTTTGAGATTACTGTTCAGTATGCTGCTGCTGCAGTCTAGTTCGGATACGTATACATACAACAGTGTTCACGTGTTTAATGTTTATTAAATCCTTCGTAATTTGGATGGAGAAAAATTCGATTCTCATACACGGAAGCTGGTGAAGATAAAAAGAAGAAAAAGAAAAAGGAAACAAAAAAAACTCCTGAAATGATACCTGAGACATAAAATGCAGCTTAATTGTGCACGATTCGAATGGACGTTGCCGAAATGCTTCAAATTTTTGTACGAATTTCAATATTAACATACGTCATTATTATTCTTAGGAAATTTTTTTCTTCAGAATTCTTTAGGTACGATTTGCGGATAGAGAAATATTCGACTTTTGTCATTTTTTAGAGTAGCTATAGCTCGTATATCGATAATGGTTCTAATTTTTTATAGAAATAGAAAAAATTCTACTTCAAAAATTACCTTATTCATTTTATAAGCCGCGATTATTATTGTGGTCGAAGGGCTAATTATTTGGGTTCGGTTACATGGTGTGAAACATCTACGATCAATTATGTACGTCACGTTTCACGAATTTGGTGCGGCGAATTTATCCCCTAGACAGGAATAGTACATACATAACTGTATATATATGTATAATGTATAACCGCACGAAGAGACGAATTTGTTCCGATTGTTAATTAAATTTTCACAAAATTTATCTACCATATTTCAATTCACTCGTATATATATACGGTATAATACCGGATATACATATATACACAATTTTAGCAAATTAATTCGCGCTTTATGGTACATTATACATATACCTTCGTTCTTTATTAAAACTAATACTTAAGTAATGTATATATGTACACTATACTCATATACATATACCTATGATTAATGATTTTTATTTCATTCTTGCAGGAGATCGTCGGCGGTTAACGACTTGGCAGTAAAACCGATAGTCCAGTTTCCGCCAACTCTAGACGAAGATGTGAGTGGAATATTTCTAGTTTTTTTTTTTTTTTTGTCTTTTTCGGGTATAATGTAGGTATACATATTCCGAACACGATCGTAACTTACGAATGCTATTAATCATTTTTTTTTTTTTTTTCATTTTTCCTACTATTTTACCATCAATTTTAGGTACTATGAATAATACCTATATAATCTGATATCAATATTTGATCAACGATTGGGAATTTAAAGTCGATTTCGTGTGCAGTTAATTTTTTTATTTTTTTTTTTTCGATTTTGTCTTATGCAAAATTTAATAACGTTCGGGACACACGATTCGATTCAATTTAGACGCTGATGCAAAAAACGAAAGAAGAAAAACCAAAAAAAAAAAAATTCTTGTATTTGAAAAATTTTTTTCTTCTTCACCATCGTTTTTGTTCGTTTTAATTGGATTACGTGCTACAGGTGTTGTACAATACGTATACTATACATATATCGATTTTTTGAACGTCCTAGATGTATATACAATGTACATATCATACATATATATGTACATACATTTGATATTTGGGTAAATTATATATATACGTATATTATTCACGTAATTTGACACGCGAATCGACGATAGTATAATTCCGGTGTTTGGTCTGTATGTTTGTTATCTGCTCACTCTTCATTATAAGAAATGATCATTTTCATCACCTACCTTCGAAACAGAATACGCCAAATTTACAAGTTCTATTTTATTTTTTATACCTTGCGTTTGTTCAGTTCTTCAAAATTCGCGAGTCTATAATCGGTAATTATTCTCAAATGAATTACATGCCTATAGGTACTACATATTCTTACCAAAAATTAGATAATTATTGTATGAAAATATATACATATATTTTTAATCATTTATTATTATTATTAATTTTTTTTCTTCAGATATTTGTGAGTTATTCTATGATTTTCTTCTATACAGCATAACAAAAGCTTATCATAATTTATATCGCTGTAAATTCATATCGTTAGACGGAGTACAAATACCTAATTAGGTACGTGTGCATAGGTACCTATATTCGATGTTAATTTTCAGCCTATTCCTCATTTTCCGTTTTTCCATCGTCCGAAATTAAAGAGGAGAAAAATGAGAAATAAAAATCCGCTCAATCGCAGAAGGTTTATAACACTTTCAATATCTATTTACTCCGGTAATCCGGATCGTGTAGGTAAGTAGGTACAAGTACAGGTACATGCGTACATACGGCGGACAACGTGTCTTTGAACCTTATTAATGTTTGCTAAACGATAACCTATTTAAACGTAATTTTTTATACCGGGTTTTTCGTTATGTATACGCCGATGCAAATGGTACTAAAATAAAACAAACATCATATACTCAGCTGGTGATAATAATTACCCACATGTAGCTGTTAGGTACATACATACATGATATGATCGAGTTTAGACCTGGTCACCGGGGCTCAGCGGCTGATTCTTTTGATACCAGCTAAACAAACCAAAACTTTGAATCCAGGTATATATTGGTCGAGGAGATAGCGATCCCCGATATCCCATATCTTGTTAAAAGAAAAATAATATTAATTTTCACTGTCTATTTAACGTCGGAAAATTGGCAGATCGCGAGGACCACGGATGAGTTCAACTTCTCATTTTCCCGAAATTCAACTAAAGAGGAAAAGTGAGAAAAAAAATCTAATTCCATTTTTCCATTTATTAAGTAAAAAATTCAAACATCTTATATCAATTCAGAAATTCATTTCTTCATTAACACCGACGTTTCTCATATGAAATTATAGATCAAACAAGGGGCTTATGTATATTTGCACAGGTCAAGCAAACCGTAGGTACTGTATGACACGTAACTAGTTAAGGTTGTAAAAATCTATAATCAATCCAGTAAATCGTTGGTATCAATTGAGGCAATTAGCAACCTCCAAGTTTTCTTTCTTTCTTTTTTTTTTGTCCTGAATTTCACTATTTTGATTGGTCTTAAATTTGATCAGCCGGGTCAGTTTCTTTTCTAGACATAGGGATGATAATTTCCGCCCTTGAATTTTTCCCCAATTTCTATGTTCTTATATTTTATTTAAATGGAAATATATTCTGTTTCAGGACCCGGACAGGTTCAACCAATACAAAGGCGTGAGAACTGTTTCGATAAAGAAGGTAAGTCGAAGTTTAAATTTGGATAACTAAAGAACAAAGATCAAATATATATATCGACGCCGATCTTGTATCTTCTCGTTTAACCGCGAGGTATCTTCTCGAATCGCGTAGGCGCAGGTAGACATATACTGTAGGCGTAATGGCAATAAGAGGAAATAAAACTATCCAGAAAAAGAGCGAGTCTAAAAGTACCGCGGAACTTATACGTCGCGATCATTAAGACGACCGTCGATCCGATGACTAAGCGCAGGTTTGAAATTTTTTTTATTACGTTTTTTTTTTTTTAATTTATAGCTCGGCGATCTGCGAACAGTCGCGCGTATGTACTAAAAAAATTTCGATAGTGTCCTTACCCCGAGCTCTTTAAAAAAATTGGTCAAAAACGAGTGTGAATAATCGCGAAATAAGGCACGAACTTTTTTCTCTCATTCGTTGTAGCAGGTACGTATGTAAATCGCGGACTCCTAAAGGTAGGCATCGCTGCTTCAGCTACCCTCGTGAAAAGGTAAAGACTAAAGACACGTTCGTCGAGTGGTGAGAGCCGAGCAAATATGTCACACTACCCGATGATATCTTTGACGAGAATGGCTAGGGTAACGACACGAGTGTAGGTCTTATCGCCTCATCCCCTGGAGGGTGAAACATGTAGGCAGATACAACTACGAGGGTTGAGGTTGCTTTTTGTATACAAAAGTATCCTTTTTTTAGCTCTGAAAGGAGAACGGGTATTTTCTCGTATTCAGGGGGACGAACTTGAACAGGAAAAAATGAGAATTTATCTTTGTCGAATCTCGAACAATTTGTAAAATTTTGTTATTTTTAATAACGCCGATTGTAAGCCGTGAATCCAGAGATAAACGTCAATTTCCGGATCTTCTCTCCAACTGAATTCAATTTATACTTATTACTGCTACGACATAAAAAGTGGTAGACTAAAAATTTCGGGGTACAGTGTTTCCGCTAAATTAGCGATAATTTAACGCAGTCTACAGATTAGAGAAAATTGGCTCGGTACGTTTTTGTCGGTTGTATATTAGCCGGACCGAGTTTAATTAAGGTATAAAATGGGAATTAAAGTTGAATTAACCTGTTCTTGTAGTAGTCCTACGTCTGTGCAGTCCACAGTTTGAGCGTATGAGCGATAAAGTAGTCAAAGATACCTCGAGACGTATATGACCGATGAAAGATTTCAAATTTTTTACACATTATGTAATTTGGGTGGGATCTGAGGGTCGACTAAAGAAAAAATCAGTCTATTTCCGAAATTCCAAAACTTTCTGGACCTCGATGGTCCATATTTGCGAACTTTATATACCCTCACAGTTTGCATCTTGCATAATAACGCAAATGGCGAATAATAGACATGATTGGCTAATGCCTGACTATAATAAGCCCATTGTTACACATGTGGTTTTTGGTCGCGATAATTCTAACTACCAATGTTACCTATACTTTTGTGCTAGATAAGTAGACACACCGATGTATTGCATAATGACTACGATAACTTAAACTGAAAGTATACTAGCAATGCGTCATCGTCATTGCACCGGGTTAAGCTGTAGGCCACAATCAAAGATTAACCATGACCTGTTACCAGATTTACTTTTCCTTTGTATAAATCTTTCTAGATACGTGTGTACGTCCATATATGCTCTGTTAATATTGTTAGAATAATAATCAATCGAACGAACGAACGGAACTGGATACCGATTAAAAATTAATTTCTTACATAAACCATAAAAATTATAGACCTGCATTGCAGAGTTTTTACATTTATTCGCATAACGAATTTCAGTATGATTCATGCTGTAATTTTGTTACAGGGTCAATATGGGTTGGGGATTATGATCATCGAAGGAAAGCACGCCGAGGTTGGCCAAGGAATATTCGTGTCCGATATCCAAGAAGGCAGTGCCGCCGAACAGGTAAAATTAATAAATTATATAATTGAAAATTTAATTATCAGTAATAATCGGAATTTACGGAGCTATTTGATATAGCCTTCGATCTCCCCGGTGATAAGTATTCTGGAAATTCAGCCTTGACCTGATCCCTGCGCATACCCTTAATGACGGTAAAGCTAGGCTTAAACTTAAGGCCTAATTAGTAAAACGTGTTATACTTATCTGCCTATAAACTTTTAGCCCCGGAGTTGAGGATAAATTACTTAAAAATATTACCGGACTTGTTTACAGCGTACGGTTGTTAAATTTCATTATATTCGTTTAGTTAAAAATTATCATTCAAAATTTATTAAGCCATCATTATTCCAGGGAGCAAGAATTCATTTTTTAATATCTTGAATCCTTTGAAAAAAGAAAGAAAAAATATTTCGCAAAAATTATAGGAATCCATATCTTGCATAGGAATCTAAAAATAGTCGAAATTAAATCATGGCCATATGACACTCGACCAGAAATATCTATTATCGACTATTCGTGACCGCGAATACTGTTGCCTGACGTTTCCCTGATAGATTTACAACGCAATTTAATTAGACTTCGATTAATTGTCTAATTGCTGAGAAGAATGAGCGGTCTAATTGGAGTCGGAGATCCTTATCGCGAACTGGTAAATTGGGAATTCTATCATCGAGTTAACATCATGATTTATCATTACCACAGAGAATATTATATTGCGAAACTAATTACTATATTGCACTCAATTATATTGGAAATTATTTCACATTATACATCGTGTTTAATCAATTCAAAATCAAATTCAACATATTTTCTATTTTCCTTTCTCCATTTTTTGCATTTAGGCTGGACTTCAAGTCGGTGATATGATCCTCGCGGTTAATCTAGACTCTTTACTTGGGTCAAGCTACGACGAGGTAAAAATCATCGATGCAAATTTATATAGAAAATTAAATTGGATTAATAAATAATTGGACATATCCAATTGATTAATCTCTCCTTTTTTTTCTTGATTTTTTAATCGTTTAGGCGACTGGTCTGCTCAAGAAAACCGAAGGTGTCGTTACCCTAACAGTATGCAATCCTAATCAAAGTAAACTTGCCAAGGAAGAGGAGGAAAAAGCTAAGGGAGACTCGACGTCGCCAAACGGTGTTGATTCCGCGAAAGGTCAGTTCATTTCTAATATTTTTACAATTAGCTATAGATATATAATAATAATGTCTAATTTTTATTTTCATTTCTGCAAATTTTCCGGATTCATGAAACCGATATATTATGATCTCTCCTTATCGTTCAGCGGAAAATTGGCGAGATAAGAATGAAAAATGTATTTTTCGACAGAGTTATCTGTGGTATATATATATATGTATATTAGCTGGATGTTAATACGTATCCAAGATTAGTTAAAAAAAAACACGAATTTCCAATTACTTTAACGCCGTTGTTATTTGCCACTTTACAAAACCATCGTTCTCCATTAACGGACGTTGAGCTATTTTCTGTGTAAATGTACCCTTCAACTAGTTCATATGACGTACAGGTAATCTTTTGGCACAATCATGACACGTGAAAGCTGCAGGATTCAGTGATCACGCGCGGTTAATTATCGTCAGAGTTTGAAACAAAAATAATCATGCTGATAATGATAATAATAATAATAGTAATAGTAATGAATGGACGAAATCTGGAGAGATCTAATTAGCGACTTTGCCAATTAATTTGTAATTATCTACCATGCGGGAGAAAAACTCATTTCTATATGGAGAAAAAAAAAAAAAAAAAACGTGTATACTTATGTTCGTACGTCAATACACTCTTTATTCATTACATCAGCAAAGGAACCGGAAAAACCTAAAGAACCTGAGCCTCCAAAGGATCCAAAGGACTGCGAAATATCCGTGGGAAGAGAAACAACAATCGAATTTCCTAAGGATAAAGACAAAGCGATTGGACTCAGCATAGCTGGCGGATCAGGAACACCATTGGTAGATAGAATAACATAATCTTATTTTTACAAGATAATTTATTCGACAATTTTCTGAACTCATTTATCGATACGTTGATCGTATCGTACGGTAATTAATTTTAAATTGACGAGTGAAATTCAGTTTCTTTTAAAACGGTGATGATGATCATTATTAATTATTTAAAATAGGTATATATACCTTTATAAAAATTTGTACGATTCTTTTTTAGGAAAATTGGAAAAAAAATTCACAGATTTCCATAGAAAAATAAAAAAAAAATACGAAAAGTTGGAAATTTCCTAAAAATTGGTATTTAAATTCGTAGAATTATTTTCAACAGGGTATAATGAATATCTATAAATATATTTGATTAGTGTATATCGTGCGAGTACGCAATAGTCATCGACTAATGGAGAAATGAATTTTATTTTTAGGGTGGTATCGTGATACTGGAAATATTCCCAGAAGGTGCTGCGGGCAAAGATGGCCGATTAAAACCTGGCGATCAAATAATCGACATGTGTCACGAAAGTTTCAAGGCGATAGAGTACGTTAAAGCTCATGAAGCGATTCTCAAAGCCGTTGGACCCGTGAGTACAAATCATCAGTTTTTATTTATTTATATCTCTATTATTTATCAGAACCGCAATTGTAAGAAATTTAAGCCTGAATCTGAATGAAATTTGAATAATTCGATGTACATACATGAATTAGCCAAAAAGTTCTAGTACCTAATTCGACAAAAATCTAATCACACAGAACTCCTTAGAAAAAAAAAAAAAACTAAAATTCTGATAAATCCTGCGAACTCGAACGTATACTTCCGATTAAAATGAAATACAAAAAAGGATAAGAAATGGAACCAAATAAATGCTGTTCAAAATTTCCCTGAAACCTTGGACCAATTTACTTAGACTGTGTAATTATTATCTGTACAGATACACATGGTTGTATTTCGGGACGATAAGCCTCCCGAAGAATTCGACGTTGAACTGCCTAAGAAGTCTGGTAAAGGAGTTGGCCTCTGTCTGACCGGATTTAAGAGTGGAAAAGGTGCCTACGTATCAGACATGGTAAGAATATTATAATTTATAGTTTTCGGTTATTCACTGGTTGATTAATATAATTATACATATAATTAATATCTTGAAAAAATCTTTTTCAGTTGACTGGCGGAAGTGCCCTTGAGTCTGGAAAAATTACAAAAGGTGATCGTGTCGTAGCCATAGGTGGACAAGACGTCCGTGAATCTCCCGTCGAGGATATCGCCCTTCATGTAAAAGTTGCGAACCCGGTGCAGCTAAAGCTGGCCAGGTACAAGACCGTCAAGCAATGACAGGTATGAATGGATTATTTGATCAAATAATTTTCTGTAATAATATACGAAGATTTTGAAAAATTTTTATAATTTTTTTCTATATTTCTTGTTATTTTTTTGTTGTTTTAGGGTTCTGCTGGCGGAACCCAAAGTCAGTATCTCACCCCAATAATCGCATCGTGTCGTAATCGGGGATCCTAGTGTGATATACAACATAGTTAATATAATATAATTATAAGTATATAATAAAAATAATTACATATAAGTTTCCATGAAAGAAAAAAAAAAAGAAAAACAAAAAAAAGAAAAACCATTAATCATTGATTTATTTATTATTGATTAAATAATAATAAATAATATATATATACTATAATATATATAATTGATCTGTACCATAGTTATATAATAATTATTTACTAAACTTAGATATATTTTTACTCGTCCCCAGCCTCCCGCTCCTCCCCCTATCTAGATTTTTCTCGAATTATATTAGCTTACGTACGTTATACATATATAGGTATATAATATATTACATATTATAGAAAAAGTGTCAAACCGAAAAAAAAACAATTATTATTATTATTATTATTATTCTTTCCTTCTATTTTTTTTTTTTTAACCAAAGATCATTCTTCGCCCTATCGAGATTTCACGATATATTATAATTTATGTTATACATTAGACATATACCTATATATATTAATAGTTATAATATCGCCTTGGTCTGATCATTTTGTTAACAAAAAAAAAAAAAAAAACAAGAAAAAAAAAAAAAAAAGAAATTATATTAATGTATTAATTGTTAATACAACTCATATAGGTGCAGTGAAAGAAATATTATATAATTGTCGTAATTATTGATAATATTTGAAGAGAAAAAAAAAAGAGAAAAAAAAAAAAAAAAACAATTATTGAACTGCATTATTGATATATACATACCTTATACATATATATTACCTTATATATGACTAATATTATATTATTATAACTTTATAAAATACTGACTACGATTGTTTATCTAGTTCGTATATGATCGATTATATATTATATTAAATTAAACTGTAACTAATTGTACGTGTTTTTTCATACTGTTGATAGGTTGCAATTGTAAAAGCGTTGAGAAGTTCTATACATATATATATATATACTCTAGAGTTGAATATAGGTAATACATATATACATATATAATCGGTATTTTGAATACCAATTGTTAACGTAGTTGAATTTAATCTATATATTATTATTATTATTAATAATAATTATTATTCTAGTCTATAGGCTAGGATTTTCAGAAATTGATTAAAAAAAACAAAAATTGAATTGAAAATAATAAAAAGTAATGAAAACTAATATACGTAAAGAGCGTATTTGATATATAGATATACTATATAGAAGATATATAAACTATATATCTAATATATTCATTCAAAATATAATATATATATATTCTGAAATTAATAATAATAATAATAATAATAATAATAATAATAATAATAATAATAATAATAATAATAGAAGAAAAATTTTTATTCATATTCAAAGTCTTTAGCAAGTTAGACATATTATATAATATATAACCTGTAATGTATATAGCTAACCGTTTACAATGCATTTTATTTATTCACTATACCTACGCAATAGGTTATTAATTAATTAATAATTAGATATTATAGTTGGGACTATCAAATATTATACAAGTTTAATGGATATAGTATAATTCTGTATAATCAAGTTTCCGACAAAAAACAAAAAATAAGAAAAATAAGAAAGATATATAAAAGATAATAACCAACAACGTATCTAGTCATATTGAATATAGGTATAAGTACTATACACTAACGAAAGATCTGTGTAAGGAAACGATGTTTAATTTATTATTATTATTATTATTATTAATTATTATTAATTATTATTAATTATTATATCTAGATTATAATTTTTGAACAAGAAAATATTAATTGAACCTATCTCTCGAAGGAAAAAAAGATGAAAAAAAAAGAAATGTAAAAATCATGATAATATCTTGATTCTCATCGTCTATGTATATTTATACCTGTACAAGGTATATGATATGGATACGATTTTTCTAGACGCGAGAATGGAAAAATTTATATATCGAAGAAATTTTTTTGAATAAATAAATACATTAATTATGACTGTGGCAATAACGTTTTTATTGAAGAAGATTAAACCGCGCTTATTCTTATCAATTATATGCAATTATATACATATACATTTAACCATGTAGATACATTATTAATCATATAACATCGTAAATAATATAGAATCGTAAATTATTATAAATAGTCAGCTATACCTGCTTGTATTCAGAATTCAAAATTTGAATTAGAACTTAAGTATACATGAAACAATTTAAAATTATCGTTTTTTTTTTTCTTCTTACTCTTTCCTTTTTTATACTGATCTGCTAATAATTAGCTGATCGTAGCTCAAATTATCTGCGTGAAACTCAATTCTAAATATACGAAAATCGTAAAGATATTGATAGGCCTGCAGTAACTAATCATTTATTCCGTTGCAATTGAGATCTGATGTTGTAATTTTTAATTTTTTTATTCCTTATTTCATCTCAATTTTATTATTTCTTCTTCTTCATGATTATTCAATTCGTGGGAACAGCTATGTAGGTGTGAACTGTAAAATGGAAACAACTTAAGAATGTGATATGATACAAAGATATATATATATAGAGATATATATACTAGATAAAGATGGATAGAAAAGAATAATAGAATTATAATATTAATTATTATAATAATTATATACATATATACAATATATTGTAGATTTAATTATACATATAGTCTGACCACGCTATAAAACTGCAATTTTATCTGATACGTCCATGCTTTCGAAAAATAAAAAACAAAATAAGAAATAAAAAATAGATAAAAAAAATAGTAAAGATAACAATTATAACAAAATATTAAATTAGTAATATAATTATAAGTTATTCATTATATATTATTATTATTATTATTATTATCATAATTTTTATTATTATTATTAATATTATTAAAAAATTAGTGAAGAGTATGAACGCATACGTATTATAATAATGTAATAAATATATAGTTAAATTATTGCCTACGTTATGTGTTATTATTATAATATATAGATATATACATATATATATAGGGTAGCGTGGTCCCAAACCGACCGCCTAAGTAGCAAAGGCGATAAAAGTGCCTGAAATTGATTTTTTTGCTGAAACAACATTTTGATTCTTTGAAGGGAACGTTATTCGAAGTTTTAGGCAGCTTGACGAGGTTTCGGGTACCGTTTGTTTTAAGATACCGAGGCCGTAGTGAAAGTCTGCATATTGGTCGTTCTCAAAAATCGTGGTCCGAAACCGACCTCCCCATGGTCCGAACCCGACCCCCTATTTTTTTGCAGCGAATCAAGGGAAGCGGCTAAAATTTTGAAGTCATTTTGCAACATATGAGCAAAACAAAACAAATTGGGAATAATCTTTGAATTTATTTTAGAACATTTGAAGGCCTTTTTTCAGGAAGCGAAAATCCTAATGCCATTGCAGCAACCGCTCGCCGCAAAATTGCCGGATCTCGGTTTAGCTTTTTACGTGTGAACGATCGCCCCATTTCTAAAAAACTATGTGTAATTACCGTCGGAAGTCATTGAATCACAGTTTGACTGTCAAAAACAAGCTAGAAAATCTGTAGTGCACAAGAACATAGGGGTCGGTTTCGGACCACCCCTTGGCGGTCGGTTTAGGACCACCACGAATTTTTTTAAACAATGACTCCCCGTTCACTCTCAACGATGAAAGTGATCTAAATCTGATAGTGCGTGTTCAAGTCTAGGCCATGAGCAATCAAAACAACCTACCTTTGGATTTTTCACGACACAATAAAACACTTCAAACTGAAATTCCGTGCAGCTCCAAAATTAACTTCACGGCTTTCAAAACAAAACACGGCACGAAACCATAGAATAAAATGAGAGAAAAAAATGGCTTTTTACCTCCAAATTGTCGGTGTTGTGAGAGCTTTCAAATGCCACCACCGACAATTTCCGTAGTAGCATAAATACTGAAAAACATGGAGAGGTCGGGATGGGACCACCGGTCGGTTTGGGACCACGCTACCCTATCGTTAAGTCAAAAATGCGTGCAGACGTGTCGTGTCTCGATAGCGGTTAAACTGATACTATAGATGTAATTGTTAAAATCAAATTCATATATTATGAAGAAAAAAAAAATCAAGAAGAAAAAGAGAAAAAAATAAAAGAAGAAAAAACTAAAATCGCGTAGAATTGTTATAAACAGAAAGATCGGAGTTAATGTAAAGAACTGTTTCAAATTTGGTAGATAAAAGATAAAGAAGAAACCAAAAAATATTCAAAATAAAATATAAGAAGATAATTTTTTGATTCAGGCAAATTCGAACAGCTCCAATTAACGCGTACATCATATGAGCACGATACTTACATCTATACCTACATTCATAGACATCATATTAGTATGTTATATTAGAATATAAGATTTCTATAGATAGATAAAAATTCCGCACTCTAGCCTTACCCTATAGCTAAAAAAAAATTAAAAAAAAAATTTCTTATATTGATTTAAAATTGCATATAGCTGTAATAATAATAATTGTTAATATACTATATACATATAAACGTAAATGAAGTTTTATGAAAGCAGTTCATATATAGGTATATTGTATTATTCTAATATCGTAAAAAAAAAATCAGAAAAGAAAATTAGAAAAAGGAAAAATTTCTAAAGCTTATTTCGCTAACGAGATATACTGTATTAAGATTACAAGTGTCTGTAAGAGATCATTAATTTTTCTTTTTTATAGCATTATTCGCATATACTCGTGCGCAAAAAAAGCCTTCTCACGTCTAATTAACATAATAAAATAAAGATTATAAATAAAAACAGCGTCAATCATTTGCTTGATCAATCGCGATTAACAAATTGGGATAATTTTTCATTCAGATGCTTTTATAATCAATCCTATAAACTACCAAATAACGTTGATATGTTTAAATCCGGTATCTGTAGCTCCCAGAGGTACAACTATGCAGTAATTGATTAATGGACAATTGCATATATTATATATGTGCGCGGGGAAATATATATATATATTGAATGGTTTTCTTTTTCTTTTTATTTTTATTTTATTAAATTGTGTATAGGGTAATGGAAGAAAAATTCTCAAATTATGAATCGAAATTATAATTCTTTAATGGCAGGTAAAAAATTATAAACCCTTGACACGTTTCTTCTATATAATGACACTTAAATTTTAACCATCTTAACGAATACTTTTATATATATATCTATATACAAAATAATCAATTAAATATAAAACATATTATAATATTATGTATATCAAGTCTATAGGCTTAAATATTCCTAATTATCCTATACGTCAAATGCTGGCAGGTATATTAAAAAAATGATGACTAAAGAATTTATTCAAAAACTCGTGTTATAAAGTTTTGAAAATTTAAATCTAAACTAATATCGCTATACGAGAGTTGAATGAATAAATAAAAAATAATTATTCATCGTTCTAATTCAGTTTTTCTAATTGACAGTCAAAATTCAAATGGAATCAAAAAATTCCTGTTATCAAACCATTGCCAAGTTTTGTTGCTATCGGTGTCAAATTCGTATATCATGCACCTCTTCGATCCAGGAAAACTATAATACATATAAGGAAATAAATTGGCAATTTAAATTGCACGTTCCAAAGTAATTACTCCTAAAATTTGATCAGTTTAAATTACCTTGTGTATCTGATACATCGTTTGACAGGATATTCTAACTTGAAGCACTGAGGCTGGAGAATGTCAAAGTAAGTTGTGCCAATTTTCTTGGAAACCAATGTACGAGTTTTTCGCAAACATCTGTGAAACTCTTCGTCGCAGGCACAGTGCGATCTGAGAGAAAGAAAAAGGGGGAGAAAAAAATAATCAGCGATTTGGTAGTGAAGAACAAATTCTGTATCAAGGCAAACTATTTCGAAAGGTTTAAAATTCGAATGCAATTGTCCGTCTTTTTTTCTTTTCTTATTTTCAACCCATCTAACTTTAGCACAGCCCGGAGGTAAACTGACGCAATTGGCATTTTTATTAATGATAGTATAAAGTGACCAGGAATTTAATTCGTATAGCTCGTATATAGCTACTCCAAAGACTATTATTTCGGTTCGCGTAAGCGTCATCTTGACCTTCAGAAATTTATTGAAATTAGGTAAAGAGGCCACTGCATCATTATGTTGTAAAATTTGAGTATTGATAATTTTTTCTTTTGTTTTGTTGCTTTTGCGTGCAAACCTGATTCCGTTGATCAAAGAACTACAATAGTTTAACGATAAGTTAATTTCAATATTTCTACAGTGTAAATGATTAAGGTATTGCAATACCCACTGCAGCCTGCACTTTGCGGATTGCCTTCACTTTCTCCGTCCCAAAGGTGCAGGAATAATTCCCGCGCAGATTATACGTTATAAAAAAAAGAATTGCCGGTTCGTAATTTGTTATTTTATGAAGCTATATACCACGTCCGCCGTCTTTGTAGTTAAATAAAATATTTTTTTCTATCGACATTAGGACTAACTCTATTTATAATGAATAATGAAACGCTATTTTAGTGTTTAGAAAGCCGGTTCTTTCGAAATCCTAACTCATTTTCTAACCATCTTCGAACGACATCAAATTTTCGGCTTCAACAATCCTGTCCCAATTATTAATTCAGACAGTTTCTTTTTGTTTTTCTTTTTCTTTTCCAGGTATGTTGCTGCCTACATCAAGGCTCTTTAACTCCGTTGCAGTTCACCGTACACCTACCTTCACTCGGTCTTTAACTGCAGCAGCCACACATACCCTACTTCGTTAAATGTAATAAGCAATTTGGTCCATGGCCTAGTACACAACGTGTTACGACATACATATACTTTTTGGAGTCTGCAGAGTGAGTACGAGTGGTGCACCGTTGAATCATTGCATCACGAAGACCTTGAGGATCCGGTGGCTTCATTTGGCATCGATTACACTTATTCGGTATGAAGTATCGATTGGAATTTACGCGAGTATAAAGATGGCTGCGTTTTTTTTTTTTTTTTTTTTGTCAGCTCCGTTTTAATTTTTGAATCAGATTTATTTCACCAATTTTCATTACCTGGCAAATAATCCATTGTTCTTTAGTCCCCTGCTGTCTTCACCTGCGTTTATGTACTCCGGACAAGCGTCGTGGGTTCTACAACAAGTGTCAGTCAGTTTGAAGATCCCTATGTCGTTTGAACTGCGAGCAACATCCCCAGTACCACACCAACGAGTTCCTGTAGTGGAAATCGAAATTCAGATGCCCGTAATCGCATCTTTGGAGATTGAAGTTCCTAATTTTTATCATGATTTATTTATTTTTATTGTTTGTTTGATTTGTTTTCACTAGAAATAGAAACGGAATCACGTACGCGTTACGCGGGCGAATCGAATCAGCTTCAATTATCCGACAAAATTTATATTGCATTACGGCGTATTTAGGATTCCCCATCGGTAGAGATTATTTTAGCAATGCTGCATACGTATATGCTCGGTCGAATTGGTCGATTGGGTTCGAGGTTCATATGCGTCGATTAATCCGATCCGACTAGTAATTACTAATTGCAGGTCTGATAATTTATGGATAATAATTGTACCCGTCAACCTATAAATGTAATATCTATCATTTATATTCCCGTGAAAATTGAACGTGACACAAATATATTTCCGACTCGGTCAGTTTGAACAATAAATTTTATGAACTTATTCATTAATCGACAAGTTTTTCGGGGAAAATATCAACGAAAATGCAGGTTAATATCCTTTTTTTCTACTTCATAAAATCGAACTGGCAAAATTCTTTGAGACAGATTTTCACCGCGAACGGTATAACACTGCCTTATAATATTCTATGTGAGGTTGTTTATCTCGTTCGATAAAACAGCGGTAAACGGGGTGAGGGGTGAAATGAAAATTAATTCAAAGCACGGAGTGGCTTGTGGAGTAAGTTTATGAGCTGCAACATTTTTATAGGCCAATTATTTGAAAACAATGGACAGCTTTCACAATGCGACAATTTTACCCCATACCCTGCACCCGTAGTTATAACGGAGGAAACGGTAGTATATTTCGTTGTATGGGTATAATCAAAAATGATGTTTTATCGCGGTATTCGGTGGAGGCACGGAAATTATTGTTTTTGGCAAAAGAAAAAAGAGATAATGATAAAAATAAATTTGAACAAAAAAAGAAGATTCTTGAGGAAATATTTGACACTTGATCGAATCATTTTCGGCGGATTCCCGATATGCGCGTGTGATAAATGATAAAGAAACTTGAAATGAGATAAAGACGTGATTAAAAAATTTGAACATTTAATTTTATTTTATCCCGTTTTGTAGAAACGAATTTTTCACGGTAACCTACGTGTTCAGGAGCGAAACAGCCCTAATTAGGTAAAAATGTCACGTGGTTAAATCTAGTGTCACGTGAAATCACCAGTCAAGAAGCTGCCCCCTGCATAGCAATCAGGCTAACCATTTAGTTATTATTCACGTACGCGATCCGTTTATCGAAAATTATTCTAATTACCCTAATAGCAAGAAAATTACCGCACGAAAAATGGGATTCAAGAAAATCGAGTTTTACTCTAAAATCGCATTGCCCATCGCGCGGAAAAACTTCGTCGAACTCGTATAAATTTTTAACGAAAAATTGACCGGATTCATAAATTATGCAAATCAACGTATTAATTATTTATTTATTTTTTTTCAAGTAACTTGCCAGGAAAAATAGCCTGAATTCGTTTATGGTATTGATTCATGACGTCGCCAAATCCTCTCTGTGTTATGGCCCGTCCGGCAAAAAACACGTCACGAATACCCGGTGGCAAACCTAGGATAAATCTTTCGGTATTACGATCAACCTGGTCCTCGGGGCGGTTGAAAATCCGAAAGGGGTTTGAAATCGTGAGTAAAAAATCCTCCAGAGGCGATATACTCGTCGATACTAAATCGATCGCGTTGTCTGTGTAGTCTTCATCTTCATCTCGTTCTCCGTAAGACACTGAGGATCCGTAAGAGATTAAGACGACAAGAATCACTCCGCGAAGCATAATTCTGGTGAGCAAAAAAAAAAATTGACGAAGTCGGTATTCAATTCATTGCTCAGAAAAAAAAAAAAAAAAAAAAAACACTAATCAGATGAAAATTAGGACGTTCAGACACGCACAAAGGTCAGTTTTAATTACGGATCATTAAAACGCAAAGTTTATACAAAACTGACGGAACTTGTTTATGTAACAGTACGTTTTATGGTGCCAATAAAATGTATGTACATGATCATTAAAAGATTATTACAAACACGGGTAATTTGGTAAGTGCAGTATAATAACATGTTGATTAATAAACACGCTTGAGAACGCTCGCGTATAAGCCCCGCGGGTTCAATTCTGCACCAATAGCCCGACGGTCAGTAACTGAGCCTATGAAATATTTTGTACTGGTCTAGCGAGAGCTGATATCTACCTCCTACAGTGACGTTTGTTGACAGGTGTTTCGTGGTCCAGCTATCTCGACACAACTGACCAGCGAATAATCATTCTTTGACTGATATTGAACAGGCGAGAAATAAGATACGAGAGCGTATAAGGAAGCTGATACTTGAGACTATGGACCTTCGATGATCAAGGGCAGTATGTGGTTCTCATTTTACACGTGTTAAATCGAAGCGAGGTAAATTTTACCTACATATCATAGAAATTTGTCACTTATGGATGACCAGTCGTAGAAAGGCACCTCGTGCATGTACTGTACATACATACCATGGCCAATTATGAAATTGATAATAAAATTGTCCCACTGAAAGTTAAGGTTGGGCCTCTGTGAGTTATAAACTCGTAAAATTTATTTCCTGACGATTTTTTGTAATAATAGAAAGACGAAGATAATTGCAAATAGTATCCGTTGAGTATCGAGTCCTGATGATCGATTCACGAGATATGGTACATCGATTACTGAACTGACGAAATAAATGTAAAAAAATATTTTTCGACATGCTTTCGAGAGCGTAAAAGTTCTATAACTTGACCTCATTCGAAATTAGTATAACTTCGAATACTTATGCGGTAATTTTATAACTCGAATCATTTTTTTATGTAACATTCTATTACAACTCGTGTGTGACACGATTAACGCGATCCAAAATCGCAGGTTGATATATTCGGCTAATCGTAAGTATATAATCTTATTCGAGTCTGTCCTGTTCCTAACCCAACGACTTTTACCGATTGCGAGGTTCTGGCTCGAACCAAATAAATTCCCGCCGTCTAATATGTTAATTTGGTCCTCGATAGACGAGAATCGACTATTGTTAATCTATGCGGTGAAAGATGTTCTATCGGCTATTACCGTAACCAGCTGTATAGGCATTTTGAAATTCAGCCTTTTGAACACTCTGACATTTTCAGTTAAATTTCTAATTTGAAATTGAAATTTTTTCGAATAATTTTTGCAAATCGGTTCTAAACTCTTCTCGATTAATTATATTATAATCTACTTCGAATCTTTTTTTTTCAGACAGCCAGTAATTGGCCGTTATACTTGAACTAGATTCGCTAAGGAAACAAGGCTGAAAAAGGAGCGCTAATTATTACGAGCCAAAGTGTAAAACCATGGTATCTGCCTCTTTGTCAGTGTGATATAATGGTCAAGGTGTAAATACATAGTATCTAAGTACGTAGGCCGCGTGGTAATTAGTGTTAAAGTATTTCGTAACTTTTTACTTTTAAAACCGAGTGCAGGTTGACATTAGAGTTGTTATAGACTTAGGCTGCAGGCTGTTTGGGCTCACTAGGTAGTGTATGTACATACGCATATAGTAGCTGGCTTTGAGTAATTTTGATGCGAGTGCAGCAGCCTAACGGGCTTATACACATTACATATTTACGAAATGATAATTACAGAACAAGCAAGAAAAGTAATTGTACGGAATAAATATTGCTGCAATAATTCTATTGAGTCATTGGAATTCTAACATCATACTTCACTGCCGTTCCATCCTTTCATTTTTTATCATTATTTATTGCCTATAACAGGTACTATACAGATGTGTACACGATTCGAAATACCAATTTTTTTTTTTTTTTCACTAAAATATTTCACTCTTTGATTTTTTTCTTTCTTTCTTGTTTTTCCACAATCTCCGGCTACGGTTATTCATTTCTTTTTCATTCGTTAGGACCTCGGATTTTCCTTCTGCTCCGTCAGCAAGGCCATTTACACGATTCTGATTAACACCTTGTGAAGAAAGTGTGTAAGAACAGTTATACTCTCGGTTTTTTTTTTCTTTCTCTAACTTTATTTTTATCCTTTTTTTATGCGTACGGTGATCGCGGGCTATTTATAAGTATGGTATAGACGATAGCTGATGCGTATACGAGTTTGAAGTATGTATAGTCATTGAATATTTTTAAATCGATGATGATCTTTTTATATGGGATTATTAATATCTACCGCAAGAACGAAAATATGAGAAGGCAATGATTAATATTACGGACTCTTTTATCCAAACGAAGAATAATCCGAGAGATATAAAAGCGAGATTTATTCATTCATAAATCCCATTCCATACCTGATTTTTTTTTTCTTATTCGTACCCAAAAATAAAGCATTCGCATTAGACGTGTGGAGCTTACGTCAGAGTCAATTAATTGCGACAGATTTACTTTGCTCTTTCCTCATATATCGAAGGCAGCGATAACTCTTTCAAAGTTCACAATTAGCTTGTATCTATAATATAATTATCGTTTGTTTAATTCGTATCAAAGGTTCACAGCTCTCTGTTATAATGTATACATATATACATACATATATACGAGTGCATAATATGGTTAGGAAATATACTTGAAACACTTGAATTTATTTGAAATAAATTACACCGTTATTTGAGAAAGAGAAAAAAAAAAAACCGTTCAATGAATTATCGGAATTTGTATTTTTTTGCTTTTGTTTTTCAGGACTTCAAAAGGCTTTGATTTCCGATACTTCAAATAAACGCGGTACAGCTGTATCCCTTTTACCTGTTTATTCGTTTTTTTTTTTTTGTCTTTTTTGTCTTTTTTTACCTCCCTTGATCGCTGAGTGATTAAAAAGCAAAAAATTTCACCAACAGAAAAAAATCGAAAATCTAATACACGCTGCAACGTTTCGGATTATGAAATTGTTTCAAATAGTATATGTATGTATGTACCTAGCGGTGATTTCGGTCGATGCACTTGCGGTTAAACAACACTATGAATAAACACCCACCTCGGTACCTCGGCCAATCACTTCACAACGACTTCTGGACGATTCCACCATAACCTTTACTTTCGATTCTCTACAATAAGCGCGAGAATGCCTGGGAACACCCTTGAAGAACACGACGACTACGTTACCTGAATCATTTTGAGATTATTTGAATAACGGTTATACTTGAATACTGCGTAGCACTAATCACCGTAGTAATAACAGAGGGGTAGAGCCTTTCAAATCCCCGATTAGGATACGTCTGATTTCGAATAAATAACTAACGAAAAAAAAGAAAACGTTAGTCTTATATCCAAATATATTTATGAGCTGGATCCTGTTTATCGACTATGGGAAATTTTGCAATAGAATAGATACTTCTCTTGTAACCAATATAAACACGTTTCATTTTTCGTATATCAACACGGTATATTGTGCGGAATTTTGATAAAATTCACATCGTACTATAACGTTTATCCTTGAGTATATAGGTATTATAAAAAGATAAAATAACCATATATCTATAATCGTATAAATTTTAAGAATTAACAAGCTATACAATTCTTGCTAAAAATTACAGAGCTGAAATTCGAAATCGTTGAATACACCTATACCGTGCACGTTTACGAGAAATTTGTGTAATTATTTTTACCGCGAATCTTAATGCCGAATTGTAATTTCATTGCTTCAAAAAAAAAAAAAGAAGAAAAAGAAATCGCAGGGATCTGCAAAGCGTGTGCTAAATTTGTCTAAAAATCCTCGAAGATTGTTGGTTCTGGGAAGTCATTAGAATTTCCTGAAATTACTGTATTTTATTGCTATTTGATAACAGCTTGGTACTCGTATGTATAAGTAAAAACAGAGAATTACAGTAGGTATTTATATATTGTTTGTCCGATGGCCTCGCCTCGACGATCGTAGTATAATACCACAAGTGTTCCACAAATTTATAGAACGTAAAGATATATAGGTGGGTATAATTATTAATGGTAAAAGAAACGAAACGGGCTTTTACCACTAAATTTTTTTTTTTTTTTTTCTTCTCTTTATAAATATACCTATGTAGGCACAGCGGCATGCTGCAGTAGGTCAATGTTACTTGTTGAAATGACATAAAAATAATAATAAATACCCTCAGGCGTATTGTGTTGATAATTAATAAACTATTTTTCAACAAGTGTGACGGATCGTCGTAGCGGAAAAATAAAATTGAAAAAAAAAAAAAAAAATTAATGAAAGAAAGAAAATTCAAAAAAATTCCAACATTCGGTAATTTTCCACAAAGGCCCATATTTTTATTCTTCAGCACTATAATACTCGCATATACAATATGAGATCAATTAGTCACACGTCGGGAAACAGAGTGAACAGAAAATTTGATAAAATCGTATAATTACTTCCCTTTTGACGTTCATTTTTAACCTGTAATTAATAATTGATAAAAAACAAAAAATTCTGGCAAGGTTAATATATTCGTTGACAAACACTATACCTGTACCATGTACAGTGTGGGTATCCTTGATTGAAGACTATCGAAAGTTTAATGACTTTACCTTTTTTTTTGTTTTTTACTGAAGAAGCAACGCTGTTTCTCATCACGTAAATTTCAATGCTTATTAATATATATACCTACAAGGTTTGCAAAACCTAAAATTATATAGACACCGACGCAATTTACTACCTTGAATTTATTATTAGGAAAACAGACGATCAATTACCCTGCATAGTAGATTATACTCGAGTGCCAGACTCATCTCAAATATTTCTCAAGTCTTTAATTTACAATTTAAAATATTAACATTCTTGTCGAGATATTTCGACACGCTTTGCCTGAAACTTGAAAGCATCTCTATATAGATTTGCTCGATATGGACATTTGTAGCGATCTAAAGCCTGTTCTATACGATTCATTTTATCGTCCTAAACGATAGAATCCCTTGAAAATTAGAAACATGACTTTTCATTCATTGAAATAACTTATTAGCTATACCAATTATTATTATACAATAGGACTCTCAACTCCCAGAATTAGATCAAACTTTATGACATATGTAACCCAAATTTCATCCTGAGAATTGGTCGTCTTATTCTAAAAGTATGCTTCGAAAAACCGATTCCTAGAGTGTGACAAAAAAAAATTCCAGAACGATACGCCTTATTACAGGCAACCTAATTTTCAACCGATTCACCTTCTGCTCATTCGATGTCTGAAATAAAGAGTCGCAGGATGTGGGAAGTGGGTCCTCGAATACTAATCTATTTGGTCAAGACAAAGAGTTAAAGTCTGGGTAATCCAGATTTTGTTTTGTTAATTTTTTTTTTTTTTCAACTAGATTGGAGTAATTAACGAAATCGGTATGGCTATTGTGAGCAATTAAGTAGCAATAGTTTGATATATAAATTATTGAAAAATAATAAAACTGCGGCATAACTTGACAAAGGTAAATCTGACTGTGTAAAAAAGCCTTAAAATAAATCTGTTGATTTGCGTTAAGCCACAGAGATGTCAGAGCCTCTGCGATTCGGTAAACAATTCGTGTTTGTCCAGTTGCCGGAAATCAGGCGGATGAAACTTTGGTCGTAAGTAAACTTGGGCATTAGGACGAATTCCAACGTATCTACTGTAGAAAAAATTATACTAATTAACTCGATCGATGAGTTTTTGAGTTTATTGATTAGACCGTTCAATGAGATATCGTCGAAAAACTAGGCTCGGTTTAATTTAGGGGCTAAAAGCTGTGGAGCGGAAAGTACAACCGGCGTTAAAAATCCCGTAGGTAAAATTAGTTAAATTCCCTTGATAAATTTGTAAATTAGAAATACGAGTTTACAAAAGTAAGCTGGTGCAGAGTTGAAACCACCATAAATTTTGAGGGGTTAAAACGCATTTCACAGCTCTAGGAATATAATGAGCGGTTAACACGCAATCGTGATACAGCGGTGCAGAGCTCACGCACCCCCAGTTTGCTAATGGTAAGGGAAACGCGAACTCTTTTGCCTTTTGACTGTCACTTGATTCTGAAAAAAAATTTCGTCGGTTTTATAGGGGCGTATATGTGCTCTAATTTTTATTCCACTTAACGCCTTATCACCGCTTTTGAGGTATAAGTTGGAAGGAAAAATCTGAAGCTTATACAACATGAAGAAAAAGCAGTCAAACGTTTCGTGTTCACTCGAATTTCCAACACACACAGAACCCGCGACCCCTCGAATAAAAAGAGGAGGGTCGAAAAAGAGAGAGAAAAAAAGCCAAAAAAAAAAAAGGACCAACAACAACGTATAGTATACAGAAACTACCAAAGTGTAGATCGTAGACCACTAATTAAGACTAATTGACTTTGGGTGTTCGGTCTAGCCTCATTTAAGGCCACTTTATCTCGACTCTACGAGCTAATGATGGAATTAATTACCACCCCAACAATTTATCACCTTTTCAAATGTAGGTATATACACCCTACATACAAAATTACACCCAACCTTTTTTTTATCTTCTTTTTTTTTTTTTTTTCTTTAACACCGTTTCGATCAATTGACCTACGTGCTACGATGTCCATCAATTTGTTCACGGTATCTAATCCACAATTTTACAAGGTACATTTTTTTTCTTCAATCAACTGATCGTTTAAGCTTGAAAGATTTTTAAATACTTAAAAAGAGGAATTGAAGCACGTTTGCCGCCACTAATTCTCTCCTCCTTCTCCTCCTCTTCTTGTTCTTCTTTTTCCTCAGACGACGTTGACTCACCCCGAGACTTTGACTTATCGAAAAGAAACATCTCAGCGATGTTTTATGTATGGAATACTGTGTTTGGTAAAGAGACCGAGTCCTCGCGCATTACGGACACCACATACATGACCCAGCTCTGATAAAATTCCTGGATCGAGCATAAGAAGTTGACGATACGGTATCTGATCGATTCTTTCCATGCGTTAGTAGGAGTATAATTACCTTTTTTTCTTTTCAAATTCTTGACACAAAAATCCATGAATTTAGGATAAGACTAAAGCTAGCCTCCGAACTGATCTCTCGTTCAAGATATACAAGCATTTACACGCTGTTGCTGCTCTCGTGAAAATAAACGATGATCTGCTTGTCACGTACCGTCGATCTTCTTGATGGGGAACCTTCCGCGCCCGGGGTTCTTCGTTGACGATGGTTAGAGCAGGCTGTAGGTGTACACCTTATACCTATACCATACCCTCGGCTGGGGATTTTATCTCGGAATTCACATCGGCTTAAAACTTTATCCCAATACAGTCGTGAGCTGTCCGTATACTATATCAGATCAGAAAATTTACAAAACGACGAAACGTGCGGCCAGTACCTAAACATCAGGTTTTAAAACACCGTGTTTTATTCTATATCTAGGTACGATCACGACGTATGTACATACGTACGTACGTGTCACAAAACTACCTCGTTCCACATCTTATTTATACTATCCGTACAGGTATGGCTAAAACTGTCATCGATCCTTATCGGATTTCGAATAAAAAATACTTCAAGCTTATATGTATAGAGTGAAAATTTCATTGCAATGCTGCAGATTGATTTTTTACCATTTGCGAACATCACGGGGAATGCTATTTTTAGTCAGACGATATGTAGTGTCCGCAATTCCAGTTCGTTATTTCCTCTTCATCTGAATCACTGCGGTGACGTTTATCACCGCAGAGGAGGACTATCTCGCATCGATGAAAACCGAATTAGAAACGAACTTATTTTATTCTTCTTTTCTTCTTTTTTTTTTTCAAAAAATAGTCGACCGCTGTATTACGGGGCACGTGATTCAAGCGGCGAGTCAGAGACGTCAATTACATCAGAGTGACCAACGTCTGTCATGGTTTCACCCTTTATCAGGAGCATCAAAACCGGTTACGTTGGCGTCGAATGGTCGATCTGACCATCCGGGCGTCGCGGAGTGCCAAAGGGGATCAGGGATACCGAACGTTATATTACATTTTTATCGGATTGCCTCGTGCACCGTGAAATCGGGATATAAATAATGGAGCACTCTCGATGTATAGGTACTACATACATACAAACATACATCCACATACTATGGGTATAGCCGTAGGACCGAGGGACGACAGTATTCATATAATATTTGTAACTTGAGGATCGTCAGATTTTATTCCGATGGTCAAATCTTTCGATAAATTAATCGGTAAGGCTGTATCATTCGAGGAACGGATCAATGAATCATAAAGTCAAGAAGTCGGTTAAAACGGCGAGATACTTTGAAAATTGAAATTTTCGGTAGTCAAAATTTGTTTCATTCGTTGTTAATAGCGGAGTGTGAATAACGGCGTAAATTAAGACAGTTTAAAGTGAAAATCGTGTTACCGTAACGAAACTTCTTCAAAGTCGTTTTCAAACGATCGGGAAGAGTTTGGTCGACTATTTAGTCGATTTAGACTATTTACTACGACGAGACCCTCGGCTTCACGTTGTTGACGTTGAAAGACGAGCTCGAGTAATAAATACCCTCGATCACTGACAGTGTAACTAAGACTGTGATAAATCAAGCAGAACTATGTGAAATTTTGATTTATTTCTTCACTATAACCATTTAGTCACTGTTTGATGTGGCTTCGAATTATCGATTTCACACCGTAAGGTCTTTTGACATCGTTTGTTAATATTTAATAACTGGTAAATATTTTCGCACGATATCGTACCCACATATACCTCCGCGAGGACATTAACACACGAGGCACACACAATACTTTATACGAAAATACACAGTTTGGGCTTTCGATAGAATCCATTAACGTAATCAATACCCCATCAAACTGGTATACCTTATATCTACCTGCCTACTCGTATGTCAAATACACGTGTATCGGCGAAAATTGAAACGAGATCATCATCAGCGAGGGAATAATTTGACACTTTGTTAAAGAGGAGAACGAGGAGAGATTTTGTTCATTTTCACCTGGTTGAAATCTGATAAAAATGGAATTTGACAATCCCGTGCGACATATTTGCTCTTTTTTTTTTTAGTCTTATATAATTTCATGGTATTATCATCATAAATTTGGGAGAGAAAAGAGTCAAGGGCAAAGTGGTGGGAATTCGATGAACTAGAATCAGTGTTTCGTTCCTTCTGACGAGCGAAGAGAGATGAAAGAGATCGCACTGATTGGGAGTGAAAAATGAGTGAAGAGTTAGTCTGGCGCATTTGGAAAACAAACAAATGAAGATTGATTATTTTTTGGTTTAACTCAAAGCCTCGGATGCTTCGGTATATCGTAAATATTTATTTATTCATACCTATATTCATCAAAATACGCCCAAGGCAGTTGTTTATTATTTTTGACTCGAACAAAGCCTGGTTTCATTTTTTTGAAATAACAGTTAATACCGCTTGCTTCATTCTCGTTAATTATTGAAAACCAAAGTCCCGAAATTTTGTTGTAAAAATCTGTATACAAATAAATTTGCCATATACATGGATATGTATTTTCCAGCCGCAATCCAACGGACCGTTCGGTCTGCACAGCTTTTCGAAAGCAAAATCCTCACGGGTTGAAAAAACAAATACGACGTCAGAGGCAGAGTTCAACTAATTTTCAAATTGAAAAGTCGGAAGTCTGGCAGATAGTTCCGTCTGCTATTCAGAATGTGCGCGCTTCTACAAACTCCCAGTAATCCACGTAGGTATAATAACATGCATATATACGTATATACATGTCCAGGGTATGTATACTACGAAGCATAAATTCATATCAAAATTGTGCTTATTATATCCAAAGCGTACTACGTATGTATAACTAATGAATTTTCGATTCTAATACGATATTGCCAAACTCGGGCTACAAGTGCATTACTATAATTGAAGATTTTAAACGCGACGTTATTATATTCTTATAATTCTCCACAAAGCTCGGAGTTAATCCCCAATTACTAAAGCTAAAGCTTTTTCTATTTGATAAAATCCTCGGATTTGGATATTATACCTATAATCCGCAAAAATTGCTATGATTACGAATTAAAACATACCTCAATGGATTATCGTTATTATTGTTAATAATTGAATTATATATTTTGGAGAATAGACGTCCTAGTTTAGCCGTATGACCCTGGCAGTTCAGATATTTTCTTTGGACACCGAAAAGATTTTTTTTTTTTTTTTTTTGAATAGGTATAAATATGTACTTGAAAAGGCGAGTGAGATGAAAATCAAAGGGTACAAGAAAAGCAACAAAAAAAAAAAAAATGAAAAATTAATAGACAAAAAAAAATACAAGAAAGTTTGGCCTGCAAAGCATTTGAAAGAAGCGATCCAAAGCGACGCCTTGAGGCGAAATATTAATACGCCGTAGAGCGTCAAAAGTTCAGAGGTGGGTATAAGGTACAGTAGGATAGGAAGGAAGGTAGGTATGTACACCCACTTGGAAAATATAAACGCCAGCTCCGGCTGGCGACTTGACGTCGAGTTATTAAGATAACGCGGGTACACTTCTTTTTTTTTTTTTTTTATTTATTTTTCTGTATCTTTTTTTCCCTCTTTTCCTTCGTTTCGTTTCTTTTTTTTCTTTCTTATGGATTTATACGGAGTAAGATAAAAAGTGGGGTGGGTAAGAGCCCGGCCGCGGCGGTAGGAAAGCAAAAACCAGCTCATTTTTACAACTTTCACGGAGATGTGAACTCGATTGCCGCTTGAAAAATTCGAGTTGCTAATTTATTATCTAACATAAAAGAAAAACGGCATGAAATACTACAGTCGGATATATATATGTATATGAATTAATAAGACGGCGAAACTCGTTTAAAAGAATTCAAATTTTTTTTTTTTTAATTTTTACATAATCGTATACAAAATTCGCAATCATTTTTATTTCGACATCTCGAACCTTGCCTGTCTCCAGTTACCTAAAACTGTTCTCAAAATGTATTTTCATATCCCGATCCATCCACGCGGTGCAGCAATTCCTTTGAATATATATTCAGCGACATACGCATTGCACCGATCGACTATAGCTGCGGTTTATATTATATACCAAAATCGTTTGCTAGGTACATACATACGTCAACTGACGAATTGGCTTGTCAATAGCAAGTCGAGATTGTGTGTGGACTGAAATTGAAAGGTGGTTAAAGTATATTACCGCATTAGGCTGCAGGTATTCAAACTATTGCAGCAATTTCTTGCGTCAATCAAGGTACCCCATGCAAACCATGAATGCCCCTTCTGCATCGGGTCAGTCAACCGGAACCTAAATTACAGGGGAAAATCCCTTCTGCACAGTTCACTGTACGAGACAGAGAGAGAGAGAGAGGAAGAGATATCTTCCTCCCTACACAAAGAAAAGTACAAATTGTTCTGTCAATAACGTTAAACGCTGACCTTTAATTTTCCGGCTTTCCGAGTCTACGGAAATTTTCCAGTGTCTTGTATAAAAACAGCTAAAAATAATCCTTCCGAAAGGTGGGCTAAAAATGCTCTTTAACAACGAAATTCATAATTGAGGAGACATGATTAGAAATTTTTTCAGATTTTAGGCAGCATCGTTCATCGAAACTTTTTTAAAACGCATGGATGTTACAATATTTAAATTTTAGCAACGATTTCCACGGTATTCTGTAATCCTCTGGATTTAAACAGCTAAAAAAAAATAATTTTCAGATCCTTAGAACTGCAGAAAAGTCTAAAATATAATAAACGTAAATATATAGTCTGGGTATATAAGGTGAGCAATGCTGTGAGTATAGCTGGCTGGATTTTCCCATTCTGAATGTAAAATTCATTTGCGGTTATGCCATTGGAGCATGAGATTTTCCGGGCAATCGGGCAGCTAGGAGACCGCGACCTCGTTGCTTTTAGTTTCAGTTTTGAATAGCCGAAGGATCGGTTTTTTAAGTTTCGTTTATTAATTATGGGAATCAGAGTCGGGCTAATAACGATGAACCGAAACAGAAGAAGGAAAAAAGAAAAGAGAAAAAAAAAACGTCAGAACGACGAATCCACTTGTATAAATTTTTTACGTTATTGAAGACAATAAACAGGTGTCAATAACAGAGGAAACGTTTAACATCCGTCCGCGCGAGAGAGTCCGGTTTTATTATCGTACACACTAACCTCGTGGACGTGCCGAGGCGGTGTGATATAAAGTAAAGACAATGGCGATGCTGACGTCATTAGCAAAATTTTGGCAACTCGCCAATGGGAAATCCGACGTACCGCGTATCCTACAACGAAATGTTCGTTGCCAAAACGCGTTAAACCACTGATTTGCTGTACAACGAATTCTTACACGAATTTTTCGGGTTATCGAATGGAGAACAAGAATTTTTTTTTTTTTTTTAAATAATGATAAGGTTATGAAATTTTTGGAAGAACCCAGAGGAGGGTCAAAAGCTGTTCCACTTATTTTTTATTGAAACCAAAAAACTATAGAAAAAAAAAAAATATATATATATATAGCCATTATAGGTGCCCGTGAATAAAGAGCTTAATTGCAATAATTACCGCACGGTTATCTCGGCTAAATTGTTGCGAGATATGAGCCGGGGTATGAAATACGTGGGATAACACGGAGGAACGAGAATCTCGGTATATATAATAATGGCAAGAATGACAAAGCGCACACTCTGCTGTTAGAATTCCGTAGCTATAAAGAGCTATTTTAATCCATTCCACGTGTGCAAGATCATCGTAATTCTTTCATCCCTTAACGCTGCTCGGTGTCTTGAGAATCCGACCAGCTGTTTCGAGGGCAGGAAAAAAAATTATGGGAGCAAAATCGAACGCTTATCAAAAATAACATCAACCCAGAGAAGACGAAAAAGAAAAAGGAATTTTGAGACCCACTTTTTCCGAATTCTTCAATTCAGGTAAAAAGTTTCGGTTTGCAGATTTGATGAAAAATTCATTCGGAGATGCCCCGAGACCGACCTTTTCCGATACACTGTATATATATTTCGTCCTTGTCGTAAGAATAGTCGACGACTGTCGAGATAGCGGTATACAAAAACAACCAAAAAAATCAAAAAAAAAAAAAAAAAATTGAAAAAGGAAAACCGTTCGATGTTCGTTTACGTACATGGTTTCGATTCGTTCGTTCGGTATTAAGAACGTTGAGATAACCGATTGAGTAGCCAACATCAAACGGGTATATCGCATTTCAAATACCAAACCAGCTGTCAACGCGAGCAAACGTTTGGATCACCACTCGGTGGTGATGCTGCAGAGTCGCAGAGACCATGGACCAGATCCCCATAGATTATACGAGCAGCAGCAGCAGCAGCGGCAACGGCGGCATGATGCCTTGCATAAATTGAATTCCTTGATGTATGTACGTATACGCCGTTGTAAACAGGACCAAAGTGGTTGTGTGGAATGAAACAGAAATGTATTCCCACGGTGTGACAAAAAAGAGATAAGAAAAAACTGTAAAAAAATTAAAACCGATGTATCAGTAACTAGAAAGTCTCCCACTCTCTCTCTCTCTCTCTCTTTCTCTCTCTGCAAGTACAATAGAATTTTGATAAAACTGTTCCGTTTTATGATCGGTGTTCCTGGATGTAATAAACTTTCGGAAATTTCACGCGCCAGTAGGTACATAAAAAAAAAATGAAAAATCAAATTTCGAATTACGTTATGTATAGTTTTACGGGGCTTGTCTATACCTACTGCAGCGTCAAGCTTCTCGCAGCTCATGCGGAAGAAATTCATTAAAATTATACACCTATGCCTATACGTATATACGTCTGTTGTTTTACAAGGGATGAAATTTGACGTGCATAATGTACCTAGGTGAATACCCTACCTACCTCTACCCACCACTCGCACAGCTCTGAACTAGAATTCAGTTTCGGTTAACCACGCGGGCGAACAAGCGATATATGCTCTGAGAACTGAGCGCGGGAAGTTTAGTCACTTTGGTATACGAAACCTGCAACTGAACCAACAGGATCTAAACGTATGTATGTACCTGAACTATGCGTATTCACAGAATGACGTATACCTATATGCATGTGGTATCTGAAATTCAGTTTGCAATTTTTTATAGACAATTTGAACCACAAAAAATTCCCGCCTAATATATATTATCGATTATTTCATATTCGGTGTTCGAATTGTGCAGTAAATTTTCAGAAGGTCCTCGAATCGATTGATCAATCAATTTTCGTGATTCGGTGACTTGAAGTTAGCTGTAACGTATTTAGTAGCAAATATGGGTCTGAAGTTTAATTAATGCAATTCAAATTCGAGACAGCTTCAGACACGAAGGAAGTCCTGGACGCGAGAGGCTGTCTAGAACAAAGATGGATTATTTCACAAGCAGAGATTTGATGAAGGCCGAGTTTTCCTAGACACGGTTTAAAGTTATTTATAAATAAGGGGGCTGACGACTGGCTGGCTGGCTGGCTGACATGACGTCGAGTCTCGTCTCGGCGCCAAAATGCGTCTTGACGTGCGTTAATAGCTGTTTAAAAACTGATGCTGCAGCAAATCGGTTAAAACCAAAAAAAATAAATAAATAACTGAAAACGAAAAAAAGTAATTTTGAAAAATTGGATACAGTTCAAAATTAGAAATGAAAAATGATCTTTGTCAAAACGGTATCTGCCATCGTTTAGTTCTTACGAGATACGATAAACTGCCACATTGACGTAAGGCTAATTGCATAAGGGACGTATGGATGGTACACATCCGCTTTTCAAGTCTCGTGAAGAAGTGTAATACCGAGCGAGGTAAGATCAGGCCAGTTTCTTCCACTGAAGAAGTTGAACCGAATACATGTATGTATGTACAACACGTACAGCTCACGTAAGATAGCAGTACAGTAATTTAGCCGAGTAAGTTTTCGCGAGTAACACAAGGGCCATAACTCAGCGAGGAGTTAAGTCCGCGTTTAAGTCCCACCAGCTGTATCTCGAAGTATTTTACCGCGATGAGTTATTACCTGTAATTGATTGACGATAAATAAACAGAAGAGATATTGAAATTCGAGGAATAACCTCAGCCGTAAGAAGAGCCGCATAATAACGACGAATCGCCCTCCACTCTATAATAGTCCTGCCATCCTGGTCTCAACAAGCTAAACTGTGTCTAACCCGGAACTAACTCCAAGAGCCAACTCTGATCTTCGGACATGGACCAAAGAGGGGCGCGAACCTCCCCTGGGTCTATTAACCGTAGTTGTCCCTCGTTCTCTGAGTAATTAAGAGGGTTAGCGAATAGGTGCCCTGCAGGGTGAGAGAAACTAGAGAGAGAGAGCGAAAGAGAGAGAGAGATGGGAGAAATAAGGGAGCCGCTAAGTCGACCCTGGGCGCTAGTTGAGTATGGGTACTGCATACCGGTCCCATTGCAATTAAGCTTAAGAGCGTGCAGAATGCGTGTTAACTGTACGGGTAATGCGTTATCCCTTAAGAGTTTGTGTTACCCATAAGGAAAAAAAAAGAAGTACGATGAACAAATAATCGGCAGGATAATGTGCAGTCAAATTTAACGGGCTTTTAGAACTCATAATTGAATGATACAGCAGCGACGAGAACATGAGATTAGAACAACACGACCAGAAAATCCTTAACCAGATTGTCACCGCAGTCTCTTTGCTAGTCTGAACTCGCGCCTCAATCACATCCTGTGCCGAGTGGAACAACGAGGTTACATTAACCTGAATCGCATGAATTATACATGGGATAGGTACATACATACATGCCTAGTGAGAGAAGAGCAAGGGAGGCAAAGAGACGAGCTGGTAGAGTCATTGTTAGACTGGAGTGAGTCGCGGTTTAAGAGTATAACATCGCGTCTATATCTGCAAACACACATACAAACGTGGAGCAAAGGTTATAATGTAAACGGTACAGAGTGATGATGGAGATGAGAGTAAAGCTCGAGCCAAACCTTATTGTAATTGTAATAAAGTTTGTTAAATTTTGCAACTCGAGTCCTGCACACGTATAGGTACGTGCTGCACCGATTTTGAATTTCGAATTAGCAAGGAGGAGTGGCTGCCCCATTATCATGCATGTATATTATGTTGTAGAGTTCGTACGGACGTGTGTGGGTAGGAAAGTAACCCACACACATTGTATACGTGTATATACCATACACGTGCGAATTATACACAGGTACTTACGTAAATGTAGCCTGCAAAGGTAGGTACTCTGACTTTCATATCGGGTTTATGAATGGAGATTGCTACTTCGAGATTGGGCGGCATAATTACCAAGGGTTGCCAGCAAAGTGCATACTATCAAAACGATCTATAAAATAATCTATGCGCCGATGCACTATGGAAGATTGAGTCATTTCGAGATAGTAACTGCTCAGACACGCAGCTATATGGTACAGCAGAATTAGGTACATACACAATTCTGTGCGTATATAGGTATATATACCTACTGCAGTTACGAGTTTATATAAGACGACAAATAATTGTCCGTTCAAAATTTCGAAAAATTTTTATTTCTCATGTCTATGTACATTTCGTTATATACAGAGAAGGACTTGAAACAACATACCCATACCTACCCCACGATCAAAGTAAGTCAAAGTTTTCTGTTTGTGTTCATAGGTATGTACGTTTGCTCTGCGGTAACCAATTCAATTAAATTTTTTTCGCTGATCTACAAATATATACATATATATACATATATTTATATAACTACGTAAATATATATTATGAAATAAGAGATAAATATGGAAGTGTTACGTTTTGTCGAATGTCCAATCGACTGTGAGATGAAGATGAGTATAGATAGAAGAGTGAATTCGCTCGACGTTGATAAAGGGAAAAAAACCACGGATGAAAAAATAAAGAGAGACAAAAAAAGAAGAAGGAAAAAAAAAATCCTGGGGTGGAAAAACGGTAAACGGAAGACGGAGGTGGGAAAAAAAAGCCAAACAAACAAGATTGGCAATTGAATTCCCAACGCGAACACGAAGAGGCACTTTCCATCAATTTGCAAGCAGTCGCGAGGCAAATGGCTTTGTTTGTTAATAGGGCCTCTCTACTCAAAGAGTCGATATTAGTTTCTATCGAACGAGACGTGTCTCTTTTCGGCCTTTAGAAAATTTATTATAAATACCGTAGGTACAAAACTTTTGCCTATAATCCATATAAATTACAATTGATAAACAAAAAATCGCACAAATTTTTTACTCTATGGTTTTCATATCTCTTTGGTCATTTTTATTCGTAATTTCAAGATCATCTTATCTTTTTCTAAAAAAGGTGTATCTCCAGCTGTACACGTATTAGATATGTGCATACGCCGCGTTACTTCTTGTGGGACGAAAGGCAATGCAAGGACACTTGAGTGCCTTGTTTATCAGTTTACCCCGAGGAGCTGAGAGGAAGATGTTTTTCTAACCCGAAGTGCACTTCAGGTCTGAAGATGCAGTGAGGAATAGTTCATTGTCAGGAGCATGTGATGAATTGCATAAAAAAAAAACAAAAAAAAAGGAAAGGAAAGGAAACCAAGTTTCTATATCATCATAGAGTAGAAATTGCATGAGAGAGAACTTCAACCCGTGAAAAAAAAAAACAAAAAAGAAAAAAGGAATTGGAAAATGAATATTTTTTTTTCTAGAAAAGATTCATTGGAGTAAAACGAACGAAAATCAATAAACAATGAAGATCAACTGACAATTCGAAGTAAAAATATAACCGGAGATGAACGTGCAGGTTTGAAAAATTTAAGGCGTGAAGTAATGACGGGTATAGTAAATGCTCTTTTTACGAGTCATATCCTTGAATTTTGAAGTACTTTTCACCTACCCATGTATATACGCGAAACGTACGTATGGATGTATATGTACTAGGATAGGTACTCCGGAATGCTTCTCTTGGGACACTCTAAACTCTCAAGTCTAATATAACAACTATGCGTTTTGATGATTCACGAGCGTTAACTTCGCGAGTTACGGCATATATCGCGCGTCGGAAATTCTACAGAGAGATTCAAAGTTTATTTTAGTGGAATTAAAACCGTGAGTGATGAATTTTTTTCCCAATTTTTTCAAGCTCGTTACTCATTTTTTGAATTATTTTTCAATTTTTATCGATAAGGTTTAGCCCAGTTTAAACTATTCAGCCTCGATATGGAGCGCGAAATAGTCAATCGCTCGGAAACTGTATCATCGCGATGCTCAAAGCGAGTGGCCGATATTTACATATCGATCTCCGACAGCTTTGTTGGACTCCTAGATCCGTTGGCATATACCACCGCTTCGGTATCAGAATAATAATGGCAAATGGAACTCTGCCTGAGGCTACGCCCACGCGAAACCATACGACCAAAAATTTATCCTACTTTACCGAAAAATAAACAACTATTCCGCATCCTACGTACTACATGGCCGTGAATACGACGTTGCCAAAAATGATGATCTCGGCGGCTGACGTTATTGAAGAATGAAAAAGCTGGCTGGCCAAAAATATCTGGCGAATTGAAAATGAAATAATTTTTTCGTAAGATAAAATCATTTGCAAAAGTTGATACGCCGAAGAAAAGAAGAGAGGAAGACAAATGGGGTAAGATTCGGTTCAGTCATTTCGGGAGCTTATATGGTACGTATAAAAGATCCATAATAAAAGGCAGAGAATTCGGGTACTCGCGAATTAGAGAGATCGCAGAAAATTGATTGGGAAGAAGAGAAAAAGCGTCGATCTCCCGAGTCAGCAGGACGAATACTACCAAAAACTATTTAATCATGCCCAAGGATGTGATAAAGTTATCCGCAAATAGAACCAGCCAAAAATAAAGAAAAAACTAACGAAAAATAACATAAGTAGATCAAAGAATCCAAGATTTTCCTATCTTGCAAGTTTATCTCACCTGCAGGAAGCTTCGAGTTATGTAATAAATTATCCACGCTCCAATAGTTACTAATTAGAAATTTTAATTCAGTTTCATATTCATTTCATTATTTATATGTACATATAAGATAACGTCGTAAGCCCCCACGTTCGCTCAGAGCACGTAGCCGAGCGAAAGGATCAGACGACATATCAGCAAAAAAAAGGAGAAGAAAAAAAAACGAGTTAAACTAAACTAAAAAGAAATACCATGAAATGAAAATCAAAAGAAAAAAAAAAGGCTATATTCCCACTGCGTATCCTGTGATGACTCAAACGGAGTAGGTATTATACTTGTGCAGGAATATAAGAGCTTTGAGCGTTGCGAGCACTCATTAGCGTGATTACATTCTTCCGTAAGGTACCAGGTACCTGTACTACGGTATAATACAAAGACGGAATATCGTCTTGGATTTTTATTAAAAAGAAACTGTCTCGCTATTGGTAGAAATTGACAAAGCTCACGGTTTTTTGATCTTTTATATACCGGGAAAGTACACATGCATGCCGATATTGCATTACTGGTTACCTGCAGCCATAAGGCACATACGTAGGTACGTATATACATACAACAACGTACGTACCTACGGCCACGCTCTGTACCTTGAACCTCGTACACTGCACTGGCCATAGACAAAGGTCTGACTGAATAGAATTTTCCAAACCAAAGGCTTGTCGGTGCAGTATATATATGTATATATACACGTTCACAGTGTTATGCGTATAAAGGAGGTTTTCGCGAATCCTGCAGTCTCGCTTTTCGTGGCCTACGAATATTTGCTTCAATTCGAATTGCCGAGCTGGGATGCGCTGGGCCGGGCTGGGACGGTTCCAAAAAGTCGAAAAGTGCCTAAAATACGTGCCTTTGTAGCCACGGGTACACTGGTACAATCAAAGCCGAAAATATACGACCGTAGGATAGAAAGAAAAAAAATAGTAAAAAGTTGAAAAGTTGAATAAAAAAGGGCGTCGGAAAAGTAGAGAGAACTCGACGCGACGACGACGACAACTTGGCCACGCCACAGTCGACATAAGTTTATTAAGTTAGTCAACGGTGCAAGACTCTTGACCCAGTTAACATCGGCGACAATTAAACGCGTTAGACTTCCTGCACCTTCTCATCTGACTACCTAACTGCTTCAATATATCCTACGGATCAATATTTACCTTGAACTTAGAACCGGACTGATCGTAAACTGAACTAAAATAAACTTATGATACAGGTGGAATGAGCCCGGTACTGGAGCTACGCGCACGATCAAGATATTAAAAGCCGGAACAGTCAAAATGACAGAACGCTAACAGTTTCACCACTTTTTACTACCTGAACAATTCGAGCCGGGCCTAGAGCCGTATAAATAATACTTGGCCGTTTGATCCGATAGTTTTTGTCTCGATGAATCTACGGAGTCGTGATTTACTCCGTTGTATCGATATTCGGAAGTATCTTTTGTTTTTTTCCGGTTCTCTTCATTATGAAGAGAAATATCAATTTTGGTATCAAAGCTGCTCTCTTTGCCGAGTATTTATTCACCGATTCATCCCGCTTTTAGGTACCACATCATGTGATATCTTTGGCTATTTATTTCGATGATGTATTACGCTCACAGTTTTAACGTTCATCATTGTTTTCACGGGTCATCAAACAGCGACAGAATCCGGTGGGGCTGGTCCAGAGCTTCACGCGTAATTTGACGTCCGATAAAGGATGAAGATATCCGAGGGTTCCCAATGTCCGAAAATTTAGGCTAACATGCGGTACCCTACCCTCCTTCCTCTTCTTCTTCGAAGAGTGACGATCGGAAGGGTAAATGTGCCGAGACAAACTTTTCCAATCTTCTGTCTAACGTAGGTACAATCGCTTATTATAGATCATCCCAAACTCTAAACAGCTCTTGGAACAATTCTAGTAGATACACGAAATTTACAGGCGAAAGCTGATATTTTCAAATCTGAGAATCTCCATATAAGAGTTCTGATTGATTATCGAAAGCTTTCTTGGGCTGTCTTTATAGTATAAGTTGAAGAAATAAACTGAAAAAAAAAACACTGAGAGGCTAGAGTAAATCTGGTTTGAAATGAAATTGGAATAGGAGTTAGCAGCTGATGCCAGATATCAATTTGGCGTGATTAAACGCTGTAGGCTGATTGGATCTCAAGACTGATTACGCAGAGATATACGCAAAGCCTTGAGGATCGAGGCTATGGGTCTGGCAATCAATAAGGAATTAGAACGGGTCGCGCGGGCAGTGACTAATTGTCCAGTGACTCCCTTGTTTGTTAATGCATCCGCATCATCCCAACCCTCTCTCTCGGCTCCTCGTGCCACCCTTGGTATTAGCACACTCTCACCGTATACTCGTTTCGTTCTACGAAACATTCCCCCCTTTTATTCAGAACCTCCCACTCGAGATCTTGTGTTCAGTGTTCTTCCGTCAGAGAGTAGGCATACACTATCCACCCGCACGTATTATGTGTACGTATACATGTATGTACGTGTATATATATCTCCGCGAGAGAAGAGGGTTACCCTCTACCTCGAGAGCCTCGACGTACGCGTGCTTAATGAAAGGTTCGAGTTTACGACACTCCGTTACAAAAATTTCAATATTTTTCCTCTCCAAGAATATATGGCAAAGAAGGTAAAAAAAAAATGAAAAAAAAAATAAAAAACGGTTCTTTCACTTCAATCAGACAAGAACCTTTGGAATATTTGGTTAAAATAATACAGACGTGGCTACGAAATAACAAACGATAATGTCATAGGGAAGAAAAATAATAGAGGATATACCTACCCACCTACCACACGTTCATATCGATGGTTCAAGGAAAACTAAAGAATATATACGGGAACTTTCTTCGGAATTGATAAATTTAAATGAATTCTCTTTAGCCTGTTGAATAGACGTAGATAAAATCATCGAACTATATACGAAGTAAATTTGAAACGCTAAATTATTTCCCACACACATATTTTTCCTACTCTTGGATGTCGAGTGAACGTAGTAGACGTAGCTCGACTAGATATTGCGATAAGTTAGAAAAATAAGACATTTGTGTATATGAATGTATGTGTGCAAGTAGTATACCACTTCTCGTGTATTTTTTTATTTTTTATTACCATCTCCTTTTGTACAATTCTGGAGTATACCTTCCGAGGAAGGAGCATAGGATGTTTCATCTCGGAAAATATACAAGTGACACGCGATATGAAGAGCATATTTAATGCCTATGCATTTTAAATAAACAAACATCATTCGAGGTACATACGAAAAAACTAGATTCATATACCTATACAAGTTCTCTGGATCCTTGGGACAACTCGTATAGTCAACTCGAGTCCGGAATAACTTCCCTTAATAAAACATGAAGTTGAAAAGAAACTACAGTCAGCAGGATGTTTTTTTATATTTTTATTCTTATTCTTTCATGTACGAAACGTAAACTCTGTCGCTTGTTCATTTATAACAAAGCTCAAATCCTTCGCTATGGCGAGCCCAGTACCTTCCTTTTCGAAGCACAGTGGCTCTCGTCACTTCGCGGAGTGCTCTCTAGCCCTGATAACCCTTATCGCGTTCCCCGCGAGGGACTCGGTCCCGGTCCTCATCGTGCTCCCTATAGAACGTAGCCCTTCATCCTGGAACCACGAGCCTCAAGTCCTCCGAACCTTTACCCTTTACCCTTTACCCTTCACCCTTTATACTCTTTAGTTTTACTCAGCAATGGGAAAGGAGGAAAGAAGTAGAGAAGGAACGAGCGAGTGGACACGCTCTGGTACTCGTAGATGAGAGGTGAACACCCCAAACACCCCACCGAGTAAAGGATTGACTAGCTCTTCGCCCCCGCAATCGTGGTGCAGCACACCGACGATGAAAACAAAGGTTTTCCGTTGGCAACAGGACGCAGGGTTTCGCTGAACAAAGAACCAAGAGTTTTAATTTCTTCTTTAAACCAGTAGGGCCAAAGGTCACTCGAATAGGTACAAAGTCCTACCCACGAGCATAAATATCTCAACGATTGTCCTTGCATTTTTAATTTTTTCTTTCTACTCTTTCCGTGTAATTCTCTACTCCGTAATGTTGAGCGAGAGATTTCGGTTACTTGCATACGGCTTATTCTACTGTTTCCATACTGCCGAGCAGAAACGGAACACTTGATGCAATTCATCGGTACCTGACGGGGCTAGAGACCTGGAGTAGAGAAAAATAAGTGGCATCGATCACCCTCGTCGTACCCCGTATACGTACTTTTGTACGGTGAAACGAAATGAATCTGTTGTGCAAAGTTCTCAGGGTAGGTATAGACGTACTAGTAACGACGTATACGAGAGTAGGTATTGCTTCTGTAAAGGCTCTTGCACCCCTACTCAGTACCTACCCCGGTTCTTGTACGCGGATATACCAAAGAGGAACGAAGAGAATGGTGAACTCGGAGATATGCTGCAGGGAGATAGAATTGCACGGTGCAATCTTGACGAGAGTAAGTACACGCGTAAATAACTACCCATAAAGCGAAGTTAGGAAAACAGAGAAAAAATACGCGTTCGCATATTCGAATGGGGTTTCGTGAGAGTAGGAGTTTCAAGGAAAGGATCAGAGGAAAAACTGGTTGAAAATGATAATAAAATCCTCGACGTTCAAGGAATCTCATATTTCTTTATTCTCAATTATTTTCAGTTGTCAGAATTATCCTTCGCTACATCCTTCCCGGTTCCCGGTTTCTGATACCACCATCTCGCGTAGATTCACTTCCTACAGATCAGCTCTACGTTATCCGGTATACTACGACCTCGACAGCATCGCTGGCCCGTTAATTCACAAGAAGCAGTACCGTGAACCGCAGGTGCAGGGAACGACGTTTAATGTTTATGGAACACATCCTTCCCTCGCGGTTCCCAGGCGGATACATAGCTACTAGGATGCGGGTACGAAAGTTGTGCATTTTTCATCTAGGAGCCAGAGAAATTTTACTTAATAATTGTGAAAAGCATAGAAAAGATATTCGATCACAGAGTTACGAGGTGTCATGTATCATCATGATGATGTTAAACAGAGTCGGAAGCAAAGGGCAGTTTTGATTTGAGCAGGTAAATGCTTGTGAGGTTCCTTAGCCGTGGGATTTACCTGCTTTGTTAGTTGTTTCGTAGTTTAAGTAGCCGGATGTAATAAAGCACGCCCCGTCAACCTCACAACAGGAAGATAGATATAAACGGCATCAGGTCGCTCAGGCACCGCGCCCATATCGCCTGCTGACTCCATACCATAAAGTATAAAGAATAATAAATTGTCTGTCATATTAAAGCCGAATGTGTCCTTTTCTTTTTTCCTTTTGCCGTTGTCCGAAGACAGAACACAGTCCCATCCACGCCTTCGACACACTAGTTAGCTCTTAGCGCTGCATAATAATTAAAATTTGTTAGATAAAGAGGAAAGAAGAAACAAACAAAAAAAATCAAAAACTGAAAGAACTTCTTCATGGCTTATACATCGACTGCAGTCATCTTGTTCATCTATACTGCACAACGTAGGACACGAATGACCCTAAAACATTTCACTATAAAACCCAGGACGTTCATCCTCGTTTGAGGAAATGTCGTGGTAGTAGAGTACAAGGTACTATAAAGCGAAGACAGAAGGAGAACTGCGTCAAAAGGAAAAGGATGGGTATCGGACGACCGTATCACAGAATGCGGAGGTTACAACGAGGCAGACATCGTTAGGAATGAAACGTGTGCAGACACTGTGACAGCCTATCCAAACCACCTACGTGGATAGTGTACAATGTATGCCTAGGTTTCATCCGACATTGACACCGTGGTGTTAAAGCAAAAGCTCCGAGCTTCTATCAAACATGATCAACGGGGATGAACCGCGAAAGCAATCGACGAGGAAGAGTTAGAGTTGCAAAGGGTAAGTAATCGCAGCTTGTGGTGTGACGGTTTAGTTTTAATTGTGTTTCAGGAGACGGTCTTAGACGGTTGAGAAAGTCTTGGTTTTAATGGGGGATGAATTGGGGTTGTTTCTTACTCTTGCTATTCACGCTATTTGCTTTATATTCACACATACCAGTCGAGGGTAACATTAGTGGTATCGCCCCACATCTCTGGGGCTCTGTGTGCAGGGGATGAGAGATCCTGCAGCCAGCCATCTAACTGCGGATCAAAGTGTCAAATGCACCCTGGTGGAATCGAGCCGACTTTAGAGGCTCACGTATAACCGCAACGACCTTTGTTGTAGATCTAGATTTTCCACGTGTTGGATATCCAGTGGGATTTTCAAGTTTGATGATCACCGTTATAGGCGAGATTAGATCAATTACTGTTTCGCGATTTTCATGATTAGATAATTTTCGGTGACGGGTATATAAAACGCGGATCGAAGACGCGTCCGATGTTATTATTTCATCCCCCAACTCGTTTTCGGAATTTTGTTTTATTACCAAACACGATCATCGAGGGCGGAAGATAAAAGTTTCAATTTACTGAGGAAGTATAAAGCTCGTGGTAAAGTTTTATAAAGGAAATTGAGCATAATTCGGTTGAACTGCTTCTTCCAACACTCTGCAGCCACAGAGCCCTGTGTAAAACGATTTTTCTTTTATCCTTTACATTATATAGTCGTACATAAATTTTCCCCGTATAAATAATAAAAAAAGAAAATCTACCTTATGCACGGTCTTTGCAAAAACTTTCCCCTCAGGATAGGCCAAGGGTTAACTACCTCTAAATCTTTCCATTGGGCCCCACGTCTTTGCGGTAATTTTTATACGTCCATCATTTCGCGTTTCATTATTTGAGAAAAAAAATTGGGATTTCGGTGAATCCAAAGAAGACAAATGTTCGATAGAAATAAAGGACAATTCTGGGTGAAAAATTGTTCCAATACCTTCAACCGTTATTATAGTTTTGATCCTTATTCGTTGAGTTTTAATTCTACTGTCGGCAAAAAAATAAAAAATGAAGAAGAAGTTTTCTACGGAATTTCTGAAAGTCGCAAAAACCTTGCGAAGATCGAGCGAACATCCCAGGTATAAACGAACGTATAGAAAATAAGAAAACTCTGCAGAGAACCCCGAGCCGCACCGCGTTGCCCACTTGTAATAAATCGTTATTTATCTGAGTTTTGATTTATCGGCAAACCAGCGGCAGCCCTTTGAGTATAACTTAGAGTTGAACTTGTTCAATTCAGATTCTCTGGCTATGGCTGTGGCGTCCCTTTCGTACTCTGCACGAACGCTATCCACAATGCTCCAGCTACAAATCGACTCGTTCTTCCTAGTCGAACGATTTTTCACCGTCATTACACCCTACCAACCTGAACTGCAGTCTGATCTCGGGATCTTTTAATGACACCATTAAAATCACTTCTGGGTCATCATGCCCGAATAAATTCCCAACTGCGAGATAAGAATGCCTTCTATCTCGGTGTTTACACGATATGATTGAAATCCGGGCCACGTGAAACGACACGACGACGTAAAATCTGAATCTACTTATCGGTTAAACGTCTAATGAATTTTCCAATCGTGCAGATTATTATTGGCAAGAAAATTGGCGGAAATTGTTCAATAGAGATTTCACCGTTTTGTTAAACCGTCGTAATCAGTGCACGTACGTGTATGTGTACGTACGTAGCTGTGGCTCGCCATCGGGTTAATCAAGAAGTGTAAAAGAGGGAGGGAGATATTTTCTTACACAAGAAATTAATGAGTATAGCGAACGAGGTAACAACAAAGCTGTACACTCACCGCAGAGATGAATTATGAAGGTTTGGTGCTAGCGAATTTATGATTCTCTATGTTGCTGTAGCAACGCCGAGGACAGACGTGCCAAATAAAAAATGTAAAAAAAAAAAAACTCACACTGCAATAAGAACGAGGAAAGTATAAACTATCGCATTGCCATCTTGATAGAAAAGGCGATTTTTCTTTGTCAAATAATCGCACTAACGACTTCTCTCGACGTTAGCGATCGCGCCTTATAAGTTGCAGCCTACATTTGTCAAATTTTTCGTATTATACAGAAATGGCAAGTCGGATCAGAGATTGATTTTTCATCAGCCAGAATCTTGGCGTTTTATGACCAAAATTTTTTGTCTCAAACCGTCGAAAAGCCAAAGAAAGAAATCTATTATTAGCGAGAAGGGAGGAAATACTCTAAAGTATTTTCTCTTGCTTGAATTCATCTTTGATTTTTTTTTTCAGAATTTCGAGGGACGTGATTTAAGTGTTTCGTACGTCGTGTGGGTTTTAATTATTATTTCACCGCGTTTTTGGAGCTGCGAGACTCGTGGCTGTGAATCAGCGAGAATGTCGGTTCAAAATAGCCGCAAGATTTTAACTAGGCAGGACGAAAGGAGGTCTTTCTTTGTTTCGCGAATTAAACCCGGTGTAGACGGAATGAATAAAAAAAAAAAAAAAAAACCCGTGAAGAAGTGATGTGAAAATCATTTCAGGAGGCGATTTGGGACGTGCATATTTGAAAAATGAAAAATAAAAGAGGGGAGAAGGAACGAGGAAACTATAATACGCACGAATAGGAAAGGAAGGAATAAAATTGGCGTTTTTATTTCGTACCTGCACACAGGCTCGTCCCTATTTTATACGAATTCAAGCTGCGTCTGGAAAATCGTGGGGGACATCTTGTCTGATTTTCTCCCCGAATGAAAAGGGGGATGATCCCATCCGCAGGTGGGAACGTTGACCTTCTTTCAACGATAGAGGGAGAGCGAGGAGCGTGTATAGTGAGGTAGGTTCCAACCCCTCGAGAAACTTGCGGCCTCGAGTGTCACGGAACACGATCAGGGTTTTGGCTCTGGATTCGGAGGGTGAAACAGGGAAAGAGAAAAGGATAGAAAAGGAGAGAGAGAGAGAGAGTCAGTCAGAACCGAGAAAGACGGAAGTGAGTGTTTAGGGTCTCTGACTAGGGTCGGAGTATTGTCACGGTGATTTATATCTCGAGGTAACCGATTTGACAGCTGAAACCTCTAATTTGTTCGCATTCTTGTACCACGAATTCAGCGTTCTTCCATTTCCCTTATCTTTCGTTTCCCCGTTTGCCCTCATCATTTTCTTTCCTCCTCCCCGCAGCGCGCGCCCGTTTCTTACCCTTAACAAGAACCCCCGTTTCCGTTTACACGTTACACACGCGATGATATCTGTACACATGATGCACACACGGAACTAAGGTACAAAATAACAACAAAAAAAACGAAAAATAAAAAATATATAACAATGATTAATTCACCAGGCGTCATTTTACGAATATTATTGATGAAGGTATGGAGCAGCGAGGGTTGCCGAAGGGCAGAATGGCTGGCTGCTTCCGAAATTAAGATTGGTGACGCAGGTATAACACAAGCGCCTATACTGACAGCTGATTATCGAGGCTGATAATAATGAGAGGAAAAAATGAACAAAAACGAGACATAATACAGAGATCAAAATTTAACAAAGGCAAAATTTCTCACCTGGATGAACAAACGATTCAAACGCATGTTAAGAAATCTCTTCGCAGAAAATTGACCTGTCTCGATTCGCATTAGCCAGCTCTTAGCCTCGCCATTCACAGAGTCATTTACCAATTGTCTCGAATCAGCTCGTCGCTTAGCCGGACAAGAGGCCAATAAGTCAGACGTCTTTGTGATAATCTAACTAGCTCAAATGGCTAGCTACACATAATATACACCGTGACCGAAGGATGACTCGAGGCAGCTCGACACTATAAATCCCGAGACAGTGCGATCAAAAAAAAAATATTTCATACCGTGTATGAATTTTGGATAAAATAAAGAAGATTTCCGACGATCCCCGATCGTCGTGAAATTTTTTTTTTTTTTTTTTATTGCAACATAATCTGGGATGTTGGAAGCATCAGCTTTTCTGTAAAAGAACCGTTCAATGGGAATTTAAGCGCGTGTTCAGGATCGTCGTTTCTTACTTCGTTTTACCTGACCGTATATCTTTGGTATATAGGTACGTATAGGTATGTATGTAACCACGACGGTCTGAGCTAAGCTCGTCTCTTCGTATTCCCATCTCCTCATCTCCTCATCACTATCATCAGCCCACTTTTTCTTACTTCTTTTTTACAAATGATAATAAATGAGGCACTCTGCTAGCTCAGCGACGAATATAGGTCCGCTCTGCAGCAGTTTCTTGCTGGTTTAGCTGCCGGGTTCCATTCGGTATAATAATAAGCCCGTACAGCGTCCAAAATTTTGAATAAAAAAAAAAAAAAACAAAAGATTTCGCTCAATAATGAGTAACAACAATTTTCGGGGACATCTATAAGTCGAGAAATTTTTTCACCATACGCGTTATCAGATGCTAAATTAGATAATAATTATCCCCGAGTATAATGTACGGAGCAAATGGACCAATCATAGGTGCGGATCTAATTCAGGGCAATTTCGCATAGTCGCGAACTATACTCAGCGATCCCGTTTATGCATCATGCACAACGTTTGATGAACCTGATATAAGCGATGTATATGTATTAGGTATATAATATAACACGCAGGTGTAATGGCGAGTGGGATTTAAGCGTGGATAATCCATGCAGACGTTTTATGTAAAGCTTAAACCCCCGGGAAGGCGCCAAAAGATTGAGTATTATGATACTTTCACCTAATGACCGCAAAAGCTCTTACATATATGGTACGGCTATACTAACGGGTCTATATGTATACATATACACATTACAGCTCAGCGAAATACGTGCTCCGAAATGAGGAGCATCATTATCTCTATACTTCACGTAGATAATACGAAATAATTATACAGGGTGTCCCAGAACTAAATGTCGAAAATGAAAGGGGTCCTAGAGGAGGTCGAACTGAGTAAATTGACCCGAAGAACATGGGGTCTGCGAAGTCGCGTTCGCGAGATATCACAAGTTAAAAAAAAAAGTATCGCTTTGCGCCGCCGCGACGCGACGCGGCGCAAAGCGCTACTTTTTTTTAACTCGTGATATCTCGCGAACGCGACTTCGCAGACCCCATGTTCTTCGGGCGAATTTACTCAGTTCGACCTCCTCTAGGACCCCTTTCATTTTCGACATTTAGTTCTGGGACACCCTGTATATAGCTACAGGATGAAATAGCTTCGAAAAAAAAAAAAAAAAACAAGATTGAACGAATCTTCATTCTTCCGAATATTATTCTACTTCGACTCGTCGTTTTTGTACATACGTATTTAGTAAGAAAAAAAAAATATATTTTGCCGATTTTCTTCTCTCTTTCTTACCTTTGCGAATCCGATGAAATCATACCGATATTTTTACCCATTACGTATAACGTGCTATTATAATTGCGTACGAATACACGCGGTGATCTGCGACGCGAATATACCTACGTATATGCAGATTTATTATAGGAAATTATTTGTTATTCGGTATTCAATGTTTCGTGGATATTATAATTACTCTTTTTTTCCTCTTGTTTTTCAAAAATCTTATAAAAATGAATGACTGATGGTTGTATCAATCACTCTATTCACGATTGTCAGTTGATTAGACAAGGCGAAGACGTTTCGAAAGGTAATACGTAATATAGCTTTAACTATATATACATATATTATGCACTTTTATAACATTTTATACATGTAACGATTCTGTGTATATAAAGTTGCGCAAAGACGTATGTACATACGTATCATCAATATTTCGCAACAACGATATTATATTTGCATTTCACTTATATAAAGTGTTCATCTTATTATTCGTATCGGGCACGTAATTCGAAGGTCAGAAGTTTATCGATGAAAAACTTTTCCGGATCGACTTCCGGTTCTATTTCTCGTTTTTTGGTCTTCGAATGGAAAAATTCTTTCATTGTTTTTTTTCCACTTTTTGGTTTTTTCTTTTTTTTTTCTCCGATTATTATCGTCGTCAAATTATCATTTTTTTTTCTTGTTTTTTTTTTTTTCTGCAACCCAATGCGCGAATCTCGCTTTGGTAACCCGAACTTGAAACGACACTCTAAACTTGAGACTGCTGGACATTCAGCAAATGTAACAGGTACATAGAAAAGTGGGGGCGTCAGAAAGGCGGAGGTGGTCGTTCGACGTCGCGACGCCTACTCGCCAGTCCCTTTGCGACCGCCGCGTGTTCCGCATCGCGCTTTACCGGAACCGACGAAACGAAACAGAAAAAAAAAAAATAAAGGAAACAATTTTAAACGCTGACGCTATATAATATATAATCTGTATATAATATACGAACGTTTTATTTAATATACATATATACGATGTACATAGACGGTACAATGATATGATGATAAATACGTTATAATACAGTGAAGTGTGACAATTAATATCGTTGTGTTTTTACCCATGTATATACATATATAATATAATACATAATGTACCTACTCGAGTATATAAATATAGTTACGTAAGTGCCTACTATTTTGGGTTCAGCTGGCGCCTTCCGTAAATACATATATACATATCGTATATATACGTATTGGATTTATTTATTTTGTGTATTTTTGTATATGGATTATCGTCTTCTTCACGCTAATCTTGTACCGGCAGATAACAAAATCTATAAGTAAGTATATTATGTGAATGAAAAATCTTTTCGTTTTTAATTTCATCTTGATCGATGATCAGTTTGGGTACTAAAATTTTCTTTCAAACAAACAATTTTGGGACCGGATATATATTGGAGTTCAGAATTTAAAAAAAAAAATTCCAAACTGACAAAATTAGGAATTCATTTAAGAAAAAATTCATAAAAAATTGTGAATCCGTAATATTGAAATTCGGAATTTTGACAGATCAGGACTTTTAAAATTCTCAACTTATGAGCAAAAATTGAATTTTTCAAATATATTTTCATCATTCATTTATTTGTTCTCTCGAAGTAAAAAATTCTATGTATACGTATAGCCGCGACTGTCGTTTCAAAATTAAATACCAAAGTTTGTGAGTATGTGTGTGTATAATTATGTTTAAATATAAATACATATATAGATTATAGGTATAAGTAGAGTAAATATGGAGTATAATATAGGGATGATAAAAGATAGAGGATCAGCGCAGAAGAGGAGAAAAAAAAATGAAAATAAATGTAAAAAAATGGTAAAAAGCTTTGGTGTAAAAATTCGCGAAAAATCGCACGGAGGCTCGGGAGCGTTTATTAATCGTTGACGACAAGCAATTTTATATTTCCATTGCTAATATTTTCATAACCGTAAGTCAAAAGATTTTATACGTATATATATTATATGCATATAGCTCGCCGGGATATCCTCCTCGTCGTCGTCGTCTTTCCCGACCGCCTTCAATTATTCCAGATTCATATCTTTGCTGGAGGATATATGTATAGCGAAAAGAAAAAAAAAAAAACGAGAAAAAGAAAACGATTCTCGAAGAGCTTCGAATAAAACAATCTCTCTGTCTCTGTCTCTCTCTCTCTCTTTTGCTTTTTTATATATACATATATGAATATTTCAAGATTCGCTACCAACGAACAATAAGCAACGCTTCTCCATTGTGAAAATGACGTATTTGCACACATTGGCTCGATTTTACTCACGAATCGCCGCCTGCGCCACAGCTGTTCTCGATTTTCGCTAGAAATAAATCTTTTTTCTATTTTTTTTTTTGCACAATTTTTCAGACACGTTTATCAATTCCTTCTCTCTTTTTTTCGTCGTTTAATTAATTAACTATCATCAATTAATTAAGCCATGTATATAGCTGCGATAATCATCTGCATCCTTTGGCCGGTTTAACTGTAAGACAATAAGAAATCTCACTTCCCGTCTAGTTTACGAATATATATACATATGTATAGTATCTAGTCTGCAGGTAAATCATGAGAGGTATAAGAGGAAATAAGTTGTATATACGAATACCTATATATATATATATATAGAATTCGTGGGAAAGTTAACAGATGCGAGAAGGAAGCTTGCGAATGAGATCTTTAACTGTGCTTTTGATATATATCTAAGTGCAATGTGCAATTTCTTTGAAAATGGGCATTGCACCCGCGTCTGTGCGCGTCTCTACTTCTTTTCCGCGTGAAGGGAAGATGCAGTGAATAATGTTTTTCCATCGCCAAATTGTCTGCCCCCATCCTGACACGGGGGACGATAATATAGGTAGGTGGTATAGAGTTGGTTAAATCATGTGTATATATACACGTGTGTAAAGCTATAACGTTTCCATTCACACGCGTATAATAAGCATGTACACCTATAGATATAAATCCGCACGAGAGTTCATCAAATATCGGATAACGTTTACATCCAATTATTATTCCGGGTTTTAACGTAAATTGACAAATTGACAGTCTACGTAGTGTCAATTTAATGTATTTGAAAAAAAAAAAATCCAAGGCTACAAATGTGCCCCTAATCGTTTAGTAATTCGTTGCCAAAAGCTCGAGTTTCCCTTTTTTTTCCACCCTTTTATTTTGTTTATTTGTAAATTTACATTTTTGTTTTTTGTTTGTTTGTTTCCACCCCCATCTCAACCCACCCCCATCACCCCGATAAAAATCATCGCTCTGATCGTTTATAACCAATAAAGTAGAATTCTATAGGAGTTAGGTGGCTTGCAGAGAATATATTGACGAATAAATATAATACTAGACGTATATATCTTTACCTATACAACTATACATAAATATATATGTACCTAACGGTGTGCGTATTTTAGCAATATATTTACCCGTACAAATAAACCCGGTTGATTGGTCAAACAAATAGCAATTTGATCAAATAAACTCTGCCGTTAAATCGATGGTGGATGGATACGGTGGAGGACCAAAAAAAATTGATAAAAAGAAAAAAACCCAAAAAAAAATTAAAACAAAAAAAAAACCTTCGAATCGTAACGGTGGATTGGGGTTATCAACGCATACACGATTAACGACCCATAACATATATTTCTTTGCTTTTTTATTAAACGCTCTACTAATTGCATATACATATACTGTATACGAACGCGTTTACCGCTGTATAATCGATATTCAAAAATTGAAAATTTTTACAGATGATTAATAAATATTTATAACTTTGATCTGTACGTATGTATGTACAATATACCATACGATCGATGTATATATGGATATAGCTGTATAATAACAGAAGAATGAAATAGAATCGGCGTTTTCTAGTTATAAAGATAATGAAAAAGAAGAAAAAAAAAAAAAATTTACTACCAGAAAGGATCGATCGAAACTGATAGTTTCAATTTATTTCGTGTTCTATTCAGGTGTAACTATACGGGTACGTCAATTTCTATTAGCTTATAGGTATGACTAGAAATTGATAGAATCTGTGATTGGAAGCTCGCTGAAATTATAATAGTTTTATTGTTCCGTGAAGCAAATATGGTATATAAAAAAAAAAGAAGAAAGAAAAAAATGAAACAAATTACAAAAAAAAAAAAAGACTTCGAGAATTGCGAGAGAAAGAGAAAGAGAGTGATTTTTGATCATTTCAATTTTTATTGTTTTTATTTAATTTTGCCATATCCCTGCAGGGTTTGAATTTTATATAGCAATAGCAAACACGTATATAGCAGCGTACCTGGTTTCTGACTGAGTTTTAATTCATTACCGTACATATCGGGGAATTTTAGGGTGTAAATTACAAAAAAATTTTCCAATGTTCAAACACCGATGAATACAATTTGAAAATGTAGAAATGCAAAGTTCTGCAAAAACGACCACTCAGTATTGAATATTTATAAACTTTATTTTTCTGTTTTTCTGTTTTTTTATTCCATTTCCCTGTTTGCTTCAACTCAACACGTTGAATGACCATTTTCCAGTTTATCGCCGCGGTTTCAAGTTCAAGTTTTGATATGTACGGTACACATCGCTTAGCTTAGCTAGAGGGATGATCTGCTTTATCAAGTACCGAAATTCTAACCTTTTTTTTCTCCTTTTTTTTTTTTCTCGTCATGTTACGAACAGCTTCGTTAAGAACAAAACTCTTCAATCCCCGATGTTGAACCCGCGGAGTGGTTTGGTATAAAAAATTCAGGGAAAGGGTCTCTGAAAACTTTGCTTTCAGGGGCATTTTACCATTAGTTTGAGTATAAGAATTGGGTCGAGGAAAAGAAATATATTTATCGGCCGTTTACCGATCCTCCATATATGAATAATTCAGGCATTATATAGCCGAATTAGGTATATGTATTGTACATGCTTGCAAATAATACAAAACCTCTTTTGAGGGATAGACAGAGGCTTAAATTCATATCCGTATTAATATAGCCGTTGCTTTATCAAATGAAAATAAAAAGAAAAATGAAAAAAAGCTCAAAATTTTGATACGAGAAATTTTTTTCATTTTTTTTTTTTCTCCGCAAACTGATGACTGCAGTGGCACCAAGCGAATGAATATCTTTGCGGGCAGGCCTGGGCAACGCGAACTTTACTACTTAACGTCTTATCACAACCCCGTAAGTGCACTTTCGGGAGTCATACGTGGGGCACGGCACCAGTAGGTACATTAGAAACTTTAGGCGACCAACTCCGCGGTCTAGTGTAGGTAATATTTACGGTAAGCGCGTCTACGCAAAGTGCAGAGTAGCTTTTGGGTACGTGCAAGGTTTCGCTATACATAGGTATAGCTGTGTATATGTATGCCTAGCGATATGGATATATAGATACGTATATAAGTGCGGTTATATATTTTATTCACTTCTATTTTTACTCAGTCGTTATACCTCGTAGCTCACACTTCATTTATTATTAACTAGCATTACCCACACGACGCTCCCCCAGATTACGTAATTAAGAACTTGTGAAACTCGCCTCAATCAACAGCACGCGCCTTTAAAAACTCATTCGTTAAACACGTGGGGTTAGCCCACGTTATATTCATTATTCATTGAGAAGTTTTATAAGGGGGTGTTGAATCTTTCTTATTCAAACGAGCTCAGAGTTATTCTCATTTTTGGTAGACCGAAAAGATTTTGCTTTTTTTATTTTTTTTCAAACGTTTATCCTCCCACCGAGTTTCAGAAATTTTATTCTAGTCTTTTCCATATCGAAAATATAAAACCAACCTATGCAATTTATTCGTTTTGAAGTGCTCTTTCAGGAAAAAAATAGTCCTCAAAAATTTGAGTTCTATTTTCATATGAATTATCATCAAATTTAATTTTCGGCTGATTTTTTATGCCATGATAAAAATTTTACGAAATTTTGTAAATTTGCTTCGAAATGTCCGAACTGGATCGAATTTTTTTTTTTATCGTAGATCCCATTGAATGTACAGATAGTGTTCAAAATTTCACAATTTTTGATCTACTTTTAAACGTTTCTTTTTTTTTTTTTAATCGTGTCGTTAAACTTTCGGATCTGGTTTTGGTCCATCTTCGTCGACATTGGCCTGGATTTGATTGATACACCAGTTAAGGTAAAAATCAGTTCGATTTAAGTATATGGGAGCTGGTGGTATACGTATAATCGGGCACGTGCTAAACGAACCAAGGTCAATTAATCGCGGGTCAGTTATTTCCATATGTTAATAAATCACGGTCACATATATACATATAATAGCGTAGGTAGAGACCTGCACATGTGGCTACTATAACGGTGTTCCAATTATTGCCTCGAGTCATTTACTCCATGTTGGGGTATACATCTGCGCAGGTATACACACAACTGCTGAGTAAGAATAAAATTTCGATTGCGGCATCGTTAACCTTATAGTCAGACCGGTTTGACAATCCATTCTGAACTAAACACCGTTAGAGACAACAACAACAAAAAAAGTAAAGAAAAAATAGGAAAAATGGAAAGAATGAAACCGGGTATGTCTATACGTTTAATAGCCACCGACGTGTGTAACGTATGTTACATAGACCTACATATACGTCGACGTGATACGGCGATAATTAGAACGATTAAAAAAAGAGATAAAAATCGTTATACCCATTTGCAGGAGAAACTGAATGACCAAAAAAAGGCATACGATCATATTTCTGATGTAATCTTTAACTATGTATGTAGATATTAACGAATGAGTAGGTGTATGGGGTATTCCATGCCAATTATCACTCAGCCATATGACCCTAACCATTTTACATTTTGTTATTTTTTTTTCTCTGTATAGCTGCAAGTGTACAACGTCAACCCAGGCACGAAATTACACCCTTATGTATATTACTTCGCTCCCCACATGCGCCGTACCCATTGGGGAATATCGTATCGTTATAGATATCTAAAAGCAATGTGTGTGGATACTCGAACACACAAATATGAAATATTAATTCCATACAGGGCTCCGATCGATCCCCATTAGTAAAATCAATTATTTGACCTCATGAAAGGGGCGGCATACACCTGTCCAAAATTCGCACTTACAATTAGTAGATAATAAATTACGAATTTACACGTACATATACCTGTAATATACTATAGAAATTATGGTCGATGAATATGTTCGCTTTGGAAGCAACGATTTTTTTTCTTTCCTGTTTCTTTTTTTTCTCTCTTTTTTGATTGCCATTGATTAGACTGACCATGGGGCTGAATATTATGTAGATTTTAGGCGCGGCTAGATCAAAGGGGGCTCGTTTCGCTAACGAAAGACAGTTGATGGGACATAATGCACAATTTATCGTCAAAGATAAAAAACAAGTTCGGACGTTAAGAGGTTGTAAATCTAACGATATCAGCGCACTAGGTAACCGTAAAGTAACCCGCGAGCTACACTCGTGGTTGGAAAAGTAAATTCCAGCTACCCTCTGAGGTAAAGAGAAAAGATTCTCGCAGGATTTGGCCACAGCATCCGTTGAATCAACTCCACGATGCAGAAAGCCAAAATCGAGAGTGAAAGATATTTTTTTTTTTTTTGAAATTAAATAAAATGAAATGAAAAAGCGATTTGAGTAGAAGTTTAGACCGCGGACTAAGATTTTATGTATCTCGTAATATCGAGTCTCAATTTATACTCATATGTGTACGATAGTACGTGTGTCAGGGAGACTGCAGGTTCTCCCTCAAGCAAATTACGTGACAAATAACTGGTACCACAGAATCTAAATGTCAACACCGATAAAAACGTAGATAATAAATCGTAACGGACACCGTATATTATAGTAGGTGAACGAATAGCTCGGAGAGAGTGGTTGACCTACCTCGCATGCGGCAAAACGAGATCAGTTTAAATCGTGCCTAATACACATTTAGACTCACTCAATAATAACCAAAAAAAAAATTTTTTTTTTCGTTCATAATTGAAAAAAAGTTGAGATAGAAATTTTTCGAATATAGATACGTATCTTGTTTGATAAATTTTTGAATTTGTTTGTTTCTGTTTTTTTTTACAATCAAAATTTGTCTTAAAAAAAAAAATTTTATCCATACATTGAATTCTTGGTCACGAACAATTCTGGTATAAAAAACGTGAAACCTGGTCGAATATATGACTCAAACGATTCAAAGTATCCTGTCATTTTATATATCTGTGGTTTTCTCGGTCGATAGATCAGTTTTTTTTTTTTTTTTCATTACTTTGCTTTCAGTTAACAAATTTTTTGACATTTGATATCGCTCTAAGTCTAAACTATGGATATTAGTTATTTAGATGGAACAAGTTGAGAATTTGAAAGTCTTCTTTAATATTATAGCTAAAGTTATACGTATAGAAGCTCTGGATGTACGTTATAGGTTGTTACTTACTTATCGGTTTTGAAATTTAATAACCTTGCAGCCCGAAAGGTGCTCGGCTCTAATGACTTATTCAAATTTATCGATTGGTCAAATGTTGCCTCAGTGGAAATTCTACGATGTGTTTCATTTTTTTTTTTTTTTTTTCGTTCTTTCTCTTCGATTTCTTTCCCCTCCGTTTTTTTCTGAATATGTATAAGTATATATGGTATCTATTATTATTATCTCATAAAAGTACTTCGTACAAACGTTTCTAGTCTGTTTTTTCCTCTGTCTGACCATTCTCAAGAGAAATTATATGGTCTGCTTTTTTGGTGGGGGCAGGGGGGGGAGGGGAGGGGATGGGATGAGCTATAGCTGTTGATTTGAGTAATAACAAACATTATTAATATACCTATACGAACAAGTGCTGCGTCGACAAAGTGAGAGATTAAATAATTCAATGCAAAGGGGAAAAGGAAACGAAGAAAAAACGAAAAAAGGAAAGAAAAAAAAAAAACAGAAATGGGGCAAAGAAATTAATAAATTATAACCAAACTGAACTCGGAGTCCGAAGAGTATCGGACGTGTATTTTATTCAGCTAGGTACTCCCTTAGATTTATATATGTGTATATAATATGAAACAATCTTTGGTAAGAAAAAAGATAAATAAAAATAAAAAATAATCGAAGTATTGGAAAAGAAGAGGAAAAAATATGTACTGATACTGAGTGACAAGAGAAAAAAAAAATTCGCTTAAATAGGTGTATAATATTTCTTTTCAATTTCCGCGAAGTTATAATAAGGAAACCTTAAACTTTGAGTTATATACGCGATAGGTATATACGGTTTTAATACAAGGCGTTATGTACGTACATACATAGGTATATACATACATATACCTAACAGCCTCGATCTTTTCTACGACAACCTGTTGACCCTGATAAATTTTTTTTTTCCTTTTTATTTATTTATTTATTACTATTATTTTTGTTTTGCAATAAAATTTTCAAATTCTGAAGAGAGTAATTGAACTCTATACATGTATTACTTGTACAGAAGTTCTCGATTCATATACGTTTTTTTACTTAATTATTAGTTTTTTTTTTCTCTTTTTTTCGGTACGTCAAAAATGAAATCGGTTTGCCCTTGCTATACGATCAGAAGGGATCTTCGAAGTATATTAAATATATGAATGTCGCAAAGAGATGATATATACATACAAAAAAAAACAGAAAAAGATACTTTGAGTAAACGAGCAAAAGACAGATATATTGGTAAGAGATAAAATGAATAAAATAAAATAATAATAAAAAGATAAAAAAGAAATATGTACGAAAATTGGTGAAACGGAGCGGACAAACCCGCGCTAATGGAAAATCTCGGTTCTATCCCGTCCCCTGGCACACAACGTCATTCACGTTCTTACACGAAATACGGATCTACTTAGGTACTAATATTAATGTGAGATAGACAGGGGCTGTCCTGGTGCAGAAATATCTTCACCCTGCGAGGATAAGATAAAAAAACAAAAAAAGAAATAAAAGTGAAAAAAAAAAAGAGGAGTAGAAATTTTTATAGAATAATTTAAAGATCTGTGAAAATCAAAGGTCGCTAATATGTTCAAAAGATCCATCATTTGTAAAAATTGAATTATTGAAGATGACAAATGAAATTGATAATAAAAAAGTGAAGATTTTTTTTTTCCTCTCAATTATATTATTATTCCGATCTGTATATAGGTGTATATACCTATGTATATACCTATATGGGCGGTAAATTTGAGAAATTATATAAAATCGCAGTGGAAATAAAATCGTTTCGATATTCATTGAAAGAAAGAAAAAAAAATAAAAAAGAAATAAGTCGTCGTTCGTTCGTATAAAATTGGGGGATGCAAATGAAAGCTGTTCGTTAGTCGTAAGCTGTAACGTGGCTAAATTAACTTCAGATCGAAAAGAAAAAAAAATACAAGGTATAGTACGAAGCATAAAGTGAACAGGGGGGAACAAAAAGGGACGTGTCTTCCATACTGGGTAAAAGGTTGTGGGGGTTCGGATAGACGCTCGTTCCCTTATGTATACCTATTCCCCTAATACATACACCTACCTACTACCTGCAAGGCCCGATAATACACCGCGTGTGGTGTACAGAGAGAAGAAATACGCTGGGAATTCGTGCGTTTCAGATTTCCGTATCTTACACCGATCTTCCAGCTCACGTAGAATAGTGAAATCCTGTGGTAACAGAAATTACATCTCTCACACTCCGTATACCTCTCCGTCTAATCTATATATCTAGATTTTTCCAAAAAATGGGTAAAAACGATGCGGGAATAGAAAAAAAAAAAATTATAAATTAACAAAAAGAAGCAGCCTACAGACTTGAAAGAAGAAAAACTTTAGGATCTCGTCGACATTCGTGTTATGGTGATGATTATCAAACCTGTAATTCATAATTTAACAACGAATCTATCAAAGCGTTATAATCGAACAAATAATTTAGCACCCCTGCTGTATAATACTCAACAATTTTCTACCTCGTATATATGTATAATTGGACAATTGGAATGGGTATATAATTTTAACGAAAAGTTTGGCTAAAATTTAACGGTTATTATATATATCTCTAATTACTGTATATGGAATAATGTCAGCTCATTTAGCGTGTAACGTAATATTTTATGATTTGAATTATTCTGCTGAATAATTTAACGGTATATATGTATATGTATGATTAATATCAACTAATTTATCCGGGTTTTATATACCTGTCGGTGAAAATCTATTAATTGCCATAGAATGGGACATCGGTGTATGTAGCTATTCGATAATTTCTGAATCTGGAACAAACCGATTTTACCTCTTATAAAAAAAAAAAAAAAATAAAAAAAACCTAAATGGATACCTACGCGGGGGGGGGGGAAGGGGCTCTGTTTTACGGTTTGAATTTTCAAATTTACGACCATTTTATAAGCGCCGAACGCTCATCCCTGGTTATCGTCTCTCGCCTAAAGACTTATTCTTCTTCTTCTTCTTCTTCTTCTTCTTCTTGTTCTCCAAAAGATTTTAAAGACAATCGAACTTTACTTTAGAAACTTGAATTCTGAAACTTGCTATCGAAGATTCGGTCGCCCGATTGGTTACCAAGACTTTCATATAGGCTACGCTGCTGCAGATGAACACACACACAAAAAAAGAAAAAAAAAAAAAACTTATCCTTTTATCCCTGATCCCATTTTATACACCTACCAAGGGACGGAAATATAAGACAACGAACGTAGTTCTCGCCCACGCCTTTCCAGGATAAATATTTGTCGTTAATTCTAATCCTAATCCACCCTGAGGACATCTATGACGGTTGTCAACCCCTAAATCGACACGGACACATGGCACACGATATGGTGCAGTCGTTTGGTGCAGATGGGATGCCCAGGCTCTAACATTTATACGGCTTTTGAAATTGGTTTTGCCGTACGAGGGGAACAAGCGATGGTCACGGTGGTCAAACTGCCCAGAATATAGAGGAAAAAAGAGGAATTTAACCGCCGCTTATTTTGGGCGTAAAATAAAAAGAACACGTGTAATGCTCCTCGGTTAACGCCGGATATTGTATACGAAAAAATTACAAGTATACGGAAGATCGTTCATTTTTCTATAAAGATCGTAAGAATGTGTGCAACCATCTCTCTTCGTTCGTGCAAGCCCGAGATTCGATTATAACGGTTTTCGCCTTGCTGCAGTGTGTAACCGTATACTGGAAATCTAGCAACGGTACAAAAACCGCACGGTAAAGTTCTTCTGCGCTAGCTTTGGTCTCCCGCTGCAGTTAGTTGGAAAAATTCTTGTACCTGCAGCCGGGCAGCTAAATCCCGTAAATAACGGAAACTAACAATTTTATATTTCTCTTGTTCTTAGGGCGTTTTTTTTTTTTTTTTATTGCTTCATTTTCTTCATTTGAGGGGAAAAAAAAAACTTCGAAAGGACTATCTCGGAGCGGAAATTAGATCCGTAGGAGAATACCGCAAAGTACGAAGATATACCTGCGGAATCTGATAAATATATCGTACACTTTTATACCAAGACTTCCCCTTTAACAACGTTTGATGTCGCAAAAGCACGGGCAACAGATGTTCATCCCGGTTGAATCGTCAAAGGAAAATTCAAAATATGCGACAAACGCTTGTGGAAATTTCCTGAATTTTGTACCCGCGATCATACTAGACCACTCTGAGCCTTTGCATAGTTGCCGACCCAAAGACGAACGTGAAATAGATCGCAAGATATTCCTTCGAAAGAAATGGAGATAAATAAAAAGGGAAAAAAAAATGGACTGAGACCCCCTCGAAATGTGAACAGTTCTACGATCAAGATCTTCTCGTACACACGCAGTGTTATCGACTTACCCGCAACACGGTATACATATATGTATACGCGGATACGAATACCCCTGGAGAAATTTCGACGTACGACATGTACGGTTAGGAAGCACCTGCACCCCGTGTCCCTGGAGAACGAGAGTGGTGAACCAGAGCCAAAGGCATCTTCTCGGCGTGACCAGGTCCCGGGTTTCCACTGAACGGTACCCCGACCTCTGGACCACGACTTGCCGTTTGCTCCTGGTTATCGACTTGTCCTCTTTAAAAGGCGCTTTAAAGCTCTCGGTTGTTTGGAATTTGAGATATTTATCTGTTCGAATTCTAGAATTATACAGGGAAGTTGAGGACAGATTTTGGATCGAAAAAAAATAGTGGGGGTCAAAAAACTCACATAGTTTTATATTTTTCATACTTTCTTTTTTTTTTTCTTTCTTGAACCCCTTCAACGTTTCGTCTTAACTTTTTATTCTTATCCCACTTTTGAGAGCATCGGGTGCTGATACCGCAGCGAGAAATCAGTTAACCGTAAAGTCCTTGGCAAGGTACCACGCTAGCATAAACTCGTGAAGTGGAAGGATTGCTTTTGGGCTTTAGAGATATTTTCCTGTTTCCTTCGGGAAGGCGGTTCCTTTTTTTTTTTTTCCTCACTGTATAGGCTTCCAATTCGATCGTCTCATCGTCAGTCAAGAGTCAAGCTAGTCACGATGATATCGATCGCAAGACGTATCCTCTATTAATTACTTGAGACGTTATACGTAACAGCTCGCTTGAGTATCGTTCATAAAAAAAAAGAAGAAAAAAAAATGGATCGATCAAAGATCTTTTTTTTATTTCATCCGGAAAATGGATCACGCGATTATACCGGGATCTTCCGTGATGAACGGAGATATGCACACTTGACGTTTTCTGTTATTCTCGTTTTTTTGGTTTTTCGTAGGTTTTTTTCTTCTCTTTTTTCGAAAAATGAACGAATTTTTATCCGATCATAATTCATTGTCACGTACCCCGTCACTCTGCAGGCTATAAACGAACAAACAAAAGCTTTGCTAAACACAGGGCTAAAATAGATTTAGGCATCGTTTAATCCGCGAATAAATCGCCCACGGAATATATATCGCGGATGTGTACTACAGATCATTTCATCCCCAGCCAGAAACAGCCATTTTCAATCCCTTCTCGTACCTATATCTACCCCTTTTTCACCTACTTTCTCGTTTTTTCTCTTTTTCGAATTCGTTTTTTTGGCTTTTTTTTTTATCGTTGATACTTTTCAATTCATTTTTTGCCACTTTTTATTTCATCCCTTTTTCTAGCCCGAAGGAGCCTGAGGTCCGACGTGAATGTATATTTTTTCATGTATTATAATATTATTCCCTGAACATCAAAATGCTGGAATATTATTTTCACGATAACTGATCGTTACAAAATTCGATAGTTTTTGTATAAATGAATTAAAAGAATTGCTCAATCAATAGCGAAGAAAAATTCGAGATGAAAATTTTCGAAACATCGAAATTTTCATATCTTTTTCAGAAAACAAAAAACTCAAAATAAAAGAAAAGGGGTGAATAATTCTCAACTACTTTAGCCAGTTTATAAGAATCGATAATTTCCGCAGAAATATACGTAATATTCGTCGGGAATTTTCCATGCTCTCCAAGGCTCCACGTATCGCTACTCACCAACCCCGCGGCCTATACCTACGTATAACCCAGGGTGCGTCTAAACCTGTATAAATCATCTCGGTCGTACATCACCTCGAGCTTCGTTGTATCCTGTGCCCACACCCGTACGTCGTATATTGTATTATATCCAGTGTTCCACTCGTATAGAGTTCGAGTAAGGTTACTTTGCACATGCCCGAGATACGGCCCTCGACATGTGTACATACCTATATGCGCATTGTCAACCCTTTTCCTACCCAATTTCTTCACCTCGCCTTATCCTTTCGTTTAAACTTATTGAAAAAAAAATGGTAAAAGAAGTAAAATAAAATAAAAGCATGTATAGAGGGGTAGGTGTGTGTGTTACTCATAGTTATATAGTGTCAAGTTTTGTCGGGGAGTATAAGGAGTTCATGGGACAAATGAAGGTGGCAGGATAGTTTATAGTTCCCTCGTATAACACATCCCGTATAGCCGCGTTGTCGGATAAGGGATGTTACTATTCGCTCTGCAGCCCGGAGAGGACCTATATACACCGACATATATATAGGTATATACATACATACACGTATACTTACTCGGTTTTTTCTTATTTCTCTTGTATTTTTCCCTGTATGACAAAGGGAGAATATTCTTTAGGGGGGAGGGTCGCAGTCCTCGGTATCGGTAGCTATATCGATTCCCGTTATCGCAAATGAGACCACATTCATATCCTTGACAACATATCGCGTCCTCCAATACCCGCTGTGCGCCTACTGGCCCTATTTTTCCTTTCCGTTTCTTCTCATTTTTATTCCATTTTCTTTTTTTTTTTTTCTTTTTTTCTTGTTATTCTCAATCTTGAACTACATTTTCCTTTCGTTTTTACCAATTTTTGAGAATATATATATATTTTTTTTCTCCAAATTATGTATTTGCGGATTTCGATGCAACCAATTTAATTTCTATCAAACTTCTGTTCCCGAACTGAAACAGAACCAAAAAAAAAAAATAGATCAATATATGCGTTTCTTTGAACAATGAAACGAATATTCTTTGTTTTTCAAAAATCCTCTAGAAATGAAAGACGTGTCCCTTGTATTATACCTGCCGAGAATCAATTCCATCGCAATTCCTTCTTCTCGCATCAGACACTCAATATCGCTTCTACGATTCTCCAGGGACAAGACTACGAAAGATAGTATCCACGGGTCGTCTGATTTCTTCGTTTTTTTTCTTTCCTTCTTTTTTATTTTTTATTTTTTTGACTTGGATTGCCATTTTCTTTATTCTTTCACGTCCCCGTCATCCGTCACTTGGTTCTATCAGAGTCTAAAAATGGAGTGAATATATCCAGCTAGATATACACGATCGGTGATAAAAGCAGTATATAAAAAATAGACAAAGAAAGAAGAGAAAAAAAAATAACAAAAAATTGATGGAAAGATGTGAATCCGAGTGAAACTGAAATTCATTCAAAAATAAGCGTCGGGCTTGCTTTGGGGGTTGTAATTAGTTGGGAAACGTATGGAGTCAGGAACTGTGAAGTGCGGGTAGTGCACCGAATGAGAGGCTGGTACCATAAATGCAATAACATTACCGAGAGCAACTTAGGTTAGGCTACCGTTAACGAACCGTAAATTGACCCGTTTGAATGGGTATCGAATATTATCATGCCTGTGGAATCGTGTAAATTGGGAACTGGGCGAGTCCGTGATATGCAAATCCATCGACCCTGAATCCCTCCACTAACGTTTAATTATGGGTTACCGTTAAATTTCAAATTCCCATTACGCTGACGCTCTGATTGCCGTTTAATCAGATCGACGTGTTATTGCTACTGCAGTTTCGATAAATTATTTATGTACAAACTTTATTATACAAATATGTATTAAAACAATCAGGAAAACATCTTTTCTATCTCAGTTTTTATCTTCTCTTTTTCTCTTCTCACGTTCTTTCGTTTTTGTTTTTCAAATTCAATGGCTTGAATTAAACAAGGCGAAACGGGATAATTCCGGTAGGTATACCCGCAACACGAGTAGGATATACTTATATTGCCCTGGCGTAACACGCCATAGGAGCCTCGGCGCGGTGTAACGGCTTGCATCGCGAATTGTAATTCCCGCGGTTTTGTTTCGCCATATTTTAATCTGTTATTCTTTTGTTTCCCGCTTAACGAACCTCGTTTCCATTTATCCAAACCCTGCTATTACCAGACGGAGCCGTTCTTTGCTCAAGATTCTTTGCCCATTACCGGTCTCTACGTATTACATCCTATATAGGTATATTATATAGGTATATAAATACCTATACCTACCTGTATAAGTACATTTATCTCGTTTGTGAAACCAGACCCAAAATTTACTCGCTATATTCATTATCCTGTAGCGTACCTTTACAGAAAATTGAAATCCAGAAATACGAGTCAATTGATTTGTGTCAAATTTTTATCAATTATACAGGATAGAATTTTTACCGAAAATATTTAACACGGCTCTTTGATTATATGTATACCATAGAATTAGTCGTAGTTAGTGTTTCTCTCAATTTCTGGATTAAAAAAGAGAAAAATAGAAAAAAATTGTTCTGCATGCACTTTGTCATTTCACTTGGCAAGAAACAGAAAGGCAATAAATTTGAGGAAACGATTATTTTTGAAAAATGAGCAATCGAATGACTTCGAGACGTCATCATCATTCCTTCGTTTTTCTATTTTTCTACATCGAGTCAAAGAAATTAATTCAACGAAAAAAAATCGCCAAAATTTCGCCCCCTTATCAAAATTTATAATTGCGAATATTCGTTTGAAAAAAATAAAAAAAACAGCATCTAATTTCCGATCTAAATTCATGACGTGGGGTGCGGGGGTGCTCTGGTAAATTTGAAAAAGGATAAAAACGTTATACATATATATTTTCTTTTTTCTTTTTGTTTCAAAGAAGGATGAAAATAAAAGAAAATTAGATTTTCAGATGTAAAATTAGCTTCTATGGAAACAAATAAATTTGAATAATAAATTGGCATAAGTACCTGAGAACAGTTCTCATTAACGATATTGTAACGGCTTTTTTATACGGGCTTATGTATTGTCCGCGCTCATGTAGCTAAAGTATATATATATTGGTATATAAAAATTGTACATGTGTACATATAATTATAAAAATATTTCACGTTCTAATGATGATTATATAACAAACGAGCACGCGGGTTACCGGGTGGAAAAATAATACTTAAATATATATAAATACATATGTATATATGTATTATATGTATATAGTATATAGTACACAGCTTCCGTGAGAGAAAAATTGTTACCGTGTTTAACCGGAGCTCTGCATCATGTAGACGCCCGCGCCGTTGTGCGGTGCTCATTATTTTTATTTTAACGAATGAATTGTCCGTATATCGTGAACGAACGGATTCATTAATCGCTTAATTAATACAACAATTAAGATTCTCACGGGATTATATACGCGGCAGCTGCAGGTGTATTTACGTTAATCACGCATCCGCATCCAGAAATTATATACCTATACCTATGTACGTATGTATGTATATATAAAAAAAAAACGGAAAAATAAAACAGCAACAATTTTTCATTTCGGTCCAATTACCGCGTTTTTATTATAAAAAACAAAAAATATCTCGGTTACCTGCTGGACCATGTCAAAAAATAAAAAAAGAAATTCTTTTCAAGACAACTTCGACAGCAAGTTATACCATTTATCAGCTCTTCATAAAAATGACAAAACCTTCGTCAGCTTCTTACGTTAGAAATCATGACTAAGAGGAAGCAGTAAAATTCATTGTACTCAGCTTCGGGCTGGAGGCGTTTTAGTAAATATACTATACATACCCACCACATATACCTTCTGAGATGAGAAATTCAACAGATTTATTGACCTTTGTCAGGTCTCGTGCTCGCAACCGTGAGTCTAAGAAACTTCTTTGAAAAGAGTTACGTTATACCTCAAGAGGCGTACAAAATTGGCCTTACTTCAATATACGACGATCCGCGATGTACGCCGACTGAGAATCAACGGCCACTTTTATAAGGGACCTTTTACCTGGATGGTAAACAGAACTAAGTACTCCGGTTCAAAGCCTCCCATTATTATTCGATATTATACACATCTGATCGCCAATTATCATCCCCAGATATACCACGCATCGGGTGTACATGAAATAATTGATTGTCGTGAATAAGCAAGCGATCCACAATTATAACAATTAATGGGGAATCGATTACCCAAAGATTGAAAGAAAAGACTCATCTTTATTCAATTTGACACTTTTTTAGATTTCCCAATCACCGAATTACCGCCAAGTACATGGTACCGGGTACTTTTCACTCGCAAGGCGTCGGTTAGTTCGATTGGCTTATCACTGCCGGTGTGCTATCAGGAGAAGTTGGAGGTAGATAGTGTGAGGGCGGTGTTGGTATAGATATAAGAAGACCTTATACCTATCTAACGGAAATAGGAAATTGGAAACTCTCGCGGAACAGTGGCGCAAAGGTGTTCCCTTAATTAAGTTTAATTAACCATCAGCTCTTCCGGAGCTAATCTTCCTCACCCCCCCTCTCCGTATACTCGGGGGTTAACGAGATGTAGCAGAATTTATTTAAAACTGGATTTAACCGCGAAAGGATATTCCAAACCCCCCTCCCTCTGACGACTCGAAAATAGAAGCTCGTAGAGATTTGGATCCTACTATTTATGAGCTCTGACACATATCGAATGCCAGCAAAAGAGGGAGAGAGAAGTCTATCATCCGAAATAAAAAGAAGCCACTATAGAAATGAGGAGATAAATAGACTATTGTCCCTATAATAGAGGGCTAATAGTCGTAGTGCTACTTATCCAGGTCAATTGGTTGGAAACTGGAATTAGTGGGTTCGAGTTCAACGTGGCGAAGTCTGCAGCAGGCGATTGTGTATGTGAGAAGAGAAACTAAGTGAGATAGAGAGGGAGAGGGAGAGAGGGGAAAGAGACGAGAGAGAGGAGGGAAGAGAGGAGAGAGAAAGAGGCAGGGATCGTGACCATCCATTTCCCAGCGATTTAGGAGCCCTCCTCCGGGACATCGTGGCGCTCTCCAATTAGGGAGGACGCGGGTCCGCGACTTGTTTCGCAAAATTGCCGTGTTCGCGTCCACGAAAACATTTCCGTTCCTGCTGCGAGTGATGGATGTAGGATTCTCACGAGGCCACAAAGACTGATGATGACGTGCACCGTGCGCGCCGCCCTCTCAACGATACATATCCTATACAGTATATACCTTATACCCGGTCGCGATTTATAAATATATATATATATACGCATAATACATACGTTACACAAATTTAACATTCCCTCAAGACCTGCAGGACTTCGAACCCCCATATCGAACCGCGATTCTTTTCAATTATTAAATTTCAAACCAAAGATATAGGGGCCTCTCTAATTCCTACCAAAGTCCCAAGGACTTTGCCATGGTGGTTTATTATAGGTAGGTTATAATGGGATCAAACAATACACGAAATTCAGGAAGGACACGAAACTCGAGACTCGATGGGGCCGCCCGGGGGATTCAGATTCGGCTTTTCTACAGGAATACAAGGGTCGTCAAAACGAATGAATGCATGGCATCGTCCGCTTCTCCTCCTTTTCTTATTCTTATTTTTCTACTATTCATTTTGCGGTATTTTACGATTAGTTAACGATAACGGTCGCACGTCTACGGGATTATAATCTTCGACGGTTATTCATACCGCGAGCAAAATTCTCATCGATTTCAAACTGTACCCCGTATATAGATACAAATAACCGAGTAAATATTCCCGCGCGTAGGCCAATTAAATCGGGCACAATTCTGATCGCGATTTTTATCTTTTATTACACGATTTTGGCTGAGGTAATTTCGCGATTGTCAGAGTAGGTACGTTAGTATTAGAGAAGCGGAATAAGGGGATACGATTCCTAATTTTCAGACTCACGGTCGATGCCGAATCGATTTAATTCGTTCTCTCTCGCCTCATTGCCTCGGTCGAGGTTTCTGAAGGTCGACGTAATTGGCATCGGCTCGATTTGCCGTTCTACGTATACGCCAAAATCCTCGGCATTTGTGAAGGAATCCTTTTTTTTTTATTTTACCTTTTTCTCTCTTTCTCTTTCAAAGCTTTCAGGGGATCTGCAAAAACAGCTAACCGTTTTTTACCACTTCACAGTCAGCTAGGTAGGTATAAAGTATACACTTCGATCGTTACGCTTATTTTCTCGACAAATTGTACAGCCGCACTTGCTCTAACTATAATCCAAGAAACGAGCAAGGGAAGAACGATAAAACAAAAAATAAAATACAAAGGATAAAAGAAGGAAGAAATATTATTTGCACAGCTTGAGTCGCGGGGCAATGAGAACCTAGATAAACGAATGAATAAATTAAAGAATAAAAAGTATCAGACGGACGGATTGTGTAACGCGGTTTTATTCTCAGTCACGTTTTACCTAAATTTTCAAAGCTGTATTTACACCCGAAGATGTAGGTATGTACAGGGTGTCCCAGAACTAAATTTCCAAAATGAAAGGTGTCATAGAGGAGGTCGAACTGAGTAAATTCGCCCGAAGAACATGGGGTCTCCGAAGTCGCGTTCGCAAGATATCACAAGTTAAAAAAAAAGTAGTGCTTTGCGCCGCCGCGCCGCGGCGCAAAGCGCTACTTTTTTTTAACTTGTGATATCTTGCGAACGCGACTTCGGAGACCCCATGTTCTTCGGGCGAATTTACTCAGTTCGACCTCCTCTATGACACCTTTCATTTTGGAAATTTAGTTCTGGGACACCCTGTACATGTATAAACTACGTGTAAGTAGATAGAGCTAACGATGTGTTGAATTCGTTCGCTGTACCATTGACCCGAGATCAAGTTAGTATTAGCCAAGTGGAACCGATCGCGTCCTTCATAAACTTCTTATTGCACCTGAGGTTCGAAAACTTTTTGCGTCAATTTCCTTCCTCGATATAATCAACGGCTTTTAACCCCTCTATTCGAAACGTATAACTATCGTTAACCAGCTATCGTTGATTTCTCGCTATTTCTTGTTCTTCTATATGAGCGTTGGTCAGTTCTCAAACTTCTTCAACTGTTAAACTTTTAACTCCACTTTCCGGCTCCACTTATATTCTCGTCTTTATATACTTTCCACAAATTACTTGTATTATATCTAGCTTCTTGAGACCCTCAGTGAATCGCGATTAAAGTTTACTCTACCTCGAAGAAATTTCATTCTTAATTTTTCTATCTTGACGAAATTTTTTCAATTAATCAACCCGTAAATTTTTACGATCAACAATATTCGATCTCTTTCAGATCGAGAAGAAAATTAGTTGAGCTTAGGAGCTTTATGCGAAATTACTTGACTTTTTTCAGTAACGGTATAACTGCTGCAGGGCAGGTATAACGGATACGATTAACTTATGTTGGATAAAAAAAAAATTGCGTACATTTTCTTCCTAGCTCGAGCTGTAAAAGAACCTGATTCTAATTGACATGGCTCACGATAAATGTCATCGTGAGAGACGGATTGTACTCGTAGTTAACTATTCGATAACCGGTTGTACCGGTGACCGTTGAAAAGATCGAGATTGATTGATCCCATGGGAATCTAAACGTGCTTCCATGTAATCGGTCAAGAATTTTTCACCAGTGTCCCATAGCCATCGGCTGTAATTGGATCCCCGTATTGAACTATGCGACGACTATTTTTAGTGTCACTGACAGAAGTGCAGTTGGCGATTGTAGGAACCTGAAATGAAAACGGTGGTTGGGAATTTATCCTGAATTTATTCGGGTTCGAAAATGGCCGAACATAATTTTTGGACTTTCATTTTTCTGTTTTGTGTATGCAAAAAATATGGTTTGAAGAAATGATCCCCCCGAATAGTGAAATTCGTTTCAAGCGAGCCAAAGAACGTTGGCGAAAAGAAGTTTAGCACGTGAGTTCACTCCGGCATGATCACGTCTATCAAAAATAAGTTTGGTAGCGTTGAATCGATGTCGATTTTACCCTGTTCCCACCTCCTTTACACCCCTCTTCGCTTTCGGTTACGCTCTTTTCTTCCCTGGTGGCAGTCAGCATCTTCTTATTCTTCTTCTTCTCCTTCTTCGTCGTCGTCCAACGGGAAATAAGTTCACCGTGAGATCGTTACGTGCCAAGAAAACTAGAGGGTGGTTATATACGTGCAGAGGGATGACGGAGCGAGAGAAGACGTAAGAAGACGTATACTATACGCTGCCGTGGTATAACGGTACTGAAAACCCAATATGGGCCAATCGACGGAGATCCAAGCTAAGGCTGGCCAATCAGTAAGCATATTTAGGGAACCGCGTCGGTATGGCGTGGCGGTACCTCGGGCAACCTGGAAATGTTTCGGACGTGCTTGAAATTCCGAAGGCTAAAAGCGCGTGGGTATAACTATACGAAACTTCCCTTCATTATCCACAATTCGTAGGTCCTGATCCGGGACTGGCCGTACCCTGCCCTGGGCTCGAGGATCTGCCTGCTGGCCGGGGAGGAATTTTCCTTCTCTTTCCGTATTCTCCCTAGACCGAAGTCCTGAGGACGCAATTTGCAGATTGGCTATTTTCTTTGATCATTTTTATCAGCGTGAATGTCCCCCAATGAACGCCGAACGATGCATTATTTACGAAGGATACTCCCGGTCCCTATAAGTCTGGATATGTTGCCCCCACACTACCTTACGTAATGTCATTCTCGCTATCCTCCATGGACTGGTCACTTCTTCCAGTTATTCGATACTCTCGTACGTGACTTCCTCTCCCTTCACTCGTTTGATAAACTAGTGACACCCTACCATCTTAGCTATCATTAACTCCCACTTTCCGAAACTGTCGAACATCCGATCAACGGCTATCGTAGAGTGTCTCTTTCTAGAAAATTTCCCCGTTTTTTAGTTGACGTTCTCGTTAAGACCGTGCCAAAGTATGAAGAAGATTCTTCGAAATTTTTATTGCTCAGGTTATTCAGATTCTGATTTTTGCTCAGAAAAAATGAATTCGGGAATGCCGAAAGACCATGTTTTCTCTGACTTGCTCCATGATCCTTTTCTCCATAAACCGATTCTGACGTTCGTGATACGTGGCGAGGTAACATGAGCTCAATAATATAAAATAAAATAAAATCGCCAGAAATCGTAACATAGGTTACATCGTAGGACATATTGGTATTACATCGGGAGGTACATACATACATAATAGAGCCAAAAGTAGTTCCCGTCTGTGGAGGAACGGTATAAGACGTTGGGAGTTCCTCTGGATGGGTAACTTTACAACGGAAACAAACCAGTCCCAGGGGCAGCAGACAGCTCGGAGACGTGCCCTGGGAGATAAACTGACTTGGGTAAAATGCCTTTCCGGCAACCAATCAGCGCTCGAGTATTCCCGAGCATCAACCAACGGCCATCAGCCTTAAGCGGCCGGTTTCCCCGGAGTAAAATAGCTCATTGAATAGCATAGTACGGTCAATCGAAGACGTGAGTCGAGCACTGATTCGAAGACGACCTTACAACGTCAAGTCCCGTCGAGACGAGACGCGGCGCGGCGGTCACCACACGAAGACAAAGCGACGCCTGACGTCGACGTCTGTCTAAAAGCCCTGAACTGCCCTTATTTTATTTTCCTCGTTTCTTCTTCTACTCTTCGAAAGATTATCAAAATTGACTTCGCCGCGACTGCGAAAGACGGTCTTAGCTTTTTTTTTGTTCTATAGAATCTTGGAACCGATTCGTGGACTTTTTTACTTGTTTCAAGCTCGCCTTATGATCCACTGTCTAGTCATATTTTTTTGCGTGCCATTTTGAGGGTGAAGAACTTGTCTGATGGCTCGATGATAAGGGATGGTAAAAAAGAAGTGTTAAAGAACTGCGACGTGTGCGGTATTCTTGGTTAATATTTGACGCAATATCTGACGTCGTCAAAGAGTTTGGATTTCGGTAGGATCTGACACGAGCTTCGGTGCTAAGTCCGAAGGCGTTGATACAGTCCGGAGGTTCTACCCTGAGAGAAAGATCTTGAATGGGTGTGAATACACCTTGTGGTAAAGCTGAAAAGCTCAGCAAGCTTATATACCTATCCTCGAGGTGGACCTCGGCATATCGAATCTTGAAGAGATCTGAGATTCCAATATACACGAGAATCTATATCTACATCCATATCTATACTTATATACACTGTATATAATTCCCGAAGCGTCAGACATGGATTCATATCGAGTCCCTTGGTGGACGGAAAGTCCTTGCCGAGCGCAAACAGAACCGCACGGGCCTTGGCAAAAGTTCCCGTCGAAAAGCCAGTAAATTCATATCGGCGACGGGAGATAGTAAAGGAGATAAAGGGAGAGAGAAAAGGGGAGGGGGGGAAAAGTCGTCTTGTTGAGATCGTCGAAGCAGAGAGCAGAGACTTTGGTATCAAAGGATTAAAGAATTCTCTGCAGCGGCGAGGTACCGAATTTTTTCAAAGAGAATCCAATGACGCGGGAGCGTGGGTTAGTCTGCAGCTGGACCGAGATAAAAATTCAAAAGAGAATTGTCTCTTGTTTCATTTTATCTTCACTCCTTTACCTTATGTTTATTTTATTTCATTTCATTTCGTTTCTTTTTTCTTTCTTTATCTTTTCATTTTTATTTATTAATTCATCGGATCCATTCCTCGCTTTTCCTCTATCTTTATATATATCTCCCTCGCTCGACTGTCCGTCTGAATACTCTTTATTCTTTGAGGGTCCGGAAGATCACGTGCGAGTGATTCACTCTGTAATTTTCCTTTCGACTGAGTTTCCGTCAAGGAAGAGAAAAAAAAAAATAAAAAATAAAAAATAAAAAACAACTTACCGGATACTCGACATTGTTTCGTCCTCCCGTATACGTACCTGAAGATACAGGAACGAGATCCGTACGCCAAGATTAAAAAACCTTAGTAATATTTTAATTAAAAAGTTCAAATACATATATACACGCAACTCGACATGATAATTGGATCGGAACCGAAGAAAGAACCAAAAAAAAAAAAAAGAAAGAAAGAAAGAAAGAAAGACAGAAACCAAATTTTCTTATTAAAGTTATAGTAAAAAAATATATTTTTTACACCACGTTTCTGAAGCAAGAATAAATACATTTGTAACTGCAGTAAGCATCGCAGTCATACCTAGTAGCAGTCTTTGCTAGAGAACTGGTGAGTACAAATTTTGCCTCATTCTCTCGTCGTCGTCATCGTCGTCTTCTTGGCAGCAAATTATTCTCTGCCACATTATAACGAAGGAGTTGGGGAAAACAGGCGAGTTATAGAAGAGGAGGATGGCGAAAAGGGGAAAAGAGGGGAAAGGAAACGGGAAAATGGCAGTTGTTGTCCAAGGAAGTCGGGTGGGTTGGGTTGTCGCAAGAGATTGCTTCTCGTTTGTATTCATTAATTTCAACTTTTGTTTTCGCCTCCGTGTTTAAAGCAACATGATTCTTTCATTAAGCCTTTTACTCGGTCGTTATCTGCGGCTGAAACGTTATAACCAACCGGCATAGCATCGTATATACAGTACGAGTACATATATACATATATACCTATATAACCCACGAACCTTTTTTTTTCTTTCCCATTCATATTTTTTTTTTTTTATATCAAAGTTATCTCTTCGCATCTTTGTCTTAATAAAACACAGCTATTTCTCATATTCTTACTTCATTCCCCATTCATCACATGTATCAGCACAAACTCCTCCGACTCCTCGCAATCAGTAACCAAAAAAAGAAAGAAGAAAAAGAAGAAGTGGGAGAAAGATAAAACAATCTATTTAACACGTGATACAAAATCTTGTGTTAAAATGAAAAGAAGGATATAAAAAAAATCTGGCTACTTGAAAACTTTTGCAAAAAAAAACAAAAAAAAACACATAATAAATGTATAATACATATGTACACGCTGCTGTATTAGGCGAGAAACTTTTCTCTCCGCACGGAAATATCATTTCCCCTTTGGAAGAAAAGTTTTTTTTTTTTTTTTTTTTTTTGATTTTTTACTTTCCCCGTTCTATTTCACCCACCTTTTGCACGAGGGCGAGGCCGCGGTCCCAGCAATGTAGGTAGCAAGGTTCTTTCACGAGGAGGAGTTGAAATGTTATAAATTTACATTGTTCTCGCAAAACATCCTCGGCCCTTGGGCTCAAGGAGTAAGTACTTCTCTAACATCGCCTTTACGTCGAACTAACGCAATGTGCAGGGGAAGAATAAGTCTAACCCACTTGAGACGCACAAGCTTGCGGGACCGGCGATGTTCCTGTGCTAAAGTCCCTCTGCAAGTAGAAGAGTAAAGGCGAGCCAAAGAGCCAAGAGAATAATGGAACGTCATGATTCGTCGAGTCCCTCTCAAAAAGCACCGATGTCCCTTATAGTACCCTATCTACCTATACATGTACTATACTTCGTATATAATATGTGTGTATTTACGTACGTATATGTTATTGGTATAGGTATATGCATTTGCACAACCGAAACGACCAGACAGAAGCTCCTACTCCTGGTAACTTGAAACTTGAAACGTACGAAACATGAGACGGTGAACAGCGGTCCTTGATTAACGCCTAATGCATCCGTTAAATGAGTGAACAATACGTTTAAGTTTTTTTCCTTCAATTTTTTTTATTTTTCTATTTATTAAGAGCCTGACAATGAGCGAGGGTTGTGGTTCAGGGGAATCCTGCAAGTCCTCGTCTCGAGTGTATAAAATTTTCAAAATAAACTCCGCCGAATAAGAACCATAAACGCGAGGCTTTGCGCAGAGGAGCGGTGAAGAAAAAAAAAAAAAAAAACGAGACGAAAAGTACAGAGAGAAAAAAAAAGTGTTTTAGCAATTATAATCGAGCTTTAAGTTTCTTTAGCGAACTCGCGACTCGTTGCAGTTTATAACGTTTGAAATATATGGGGAAAAAAACGGGAATATCTACGCACGGGACTCGGCTTTATGGAGCCGGAGCAACGGGGGATGATGGGAGGGTGGGGAGGGGGATCCGAGAATCTTTTTCTTTACAATGGGTATAACGGGGTTTACCGTGCTTTGAATGAATTTTCTTATATACCATGAAAACTTTTGACGGGGTTCGAATCGTACACTGCCATTCGCCCATATTGCGCCGCGTATATGCCCCCTGGTTTTTTTTTTTTCTCTTTTTTTTCTCCACGAATCGTTGACGTACGAAGAATAATGATGATGCACACGAATTATCATACGGCAAACGTATGTATACAACTGCATGAGGTGAAATTTAAATACGCCTGTTGTAGAAGGAGAAAAAATGATTTTAAACAAAAATTTTGTAAAAAAAAATTTTTTGAAGAAAATTTTTCCACTCAAAATCCATCATATGCAAGGTCTCGATAATTCACGTTATTGGAGTAAATATATAAATAAATAATAATAAACGGTTGATCCACGAATATTCTAGATCGTGGAGAAAGCGAGAGAGAAAGAAGGAATCTTATGGGGTAAAAAATAATATAAAAATATACAGAAATGGGGGAGAACAGATGGTCGAACGATTAGGGATTGCGACCCCGAGGAACCCGCGGGCTCGCTCGCGCGACCCTTGACTAAATCTGATTCAACGAATATCGCGCGAGCCATATAGAACGATTTTTATGCTTACCAAGGCGAGACTAAATTGACCGTCGAGACGTCGGAATTTCACCCCGACTACACAATATAATAAAATACAATAGCGATGGTTTTAGAATCGAAAGACCAAGGGCGACCTTAAGAAATTCTAAAGATTTGGTTAAACTGATTAAGGCGAGGGTAAGGACAGAGAAAAGAAGAAAAAAAAAAGTAATAAAAAGAAATTCTTATAAAGCTAGTTTTCCACTGAGAATACGACGAGACCTTTTACCATTTCAATATAAAATCATTATCCATACATACATATATATATTTATTTTATAACCACAGTGCACCGCGAGTATAGCTAAAAGCTCTACTATTATACTAACATATAACTCATATTTATATTCGTAAGAGCAGGAGGAGGTAACTCGTTTTTCAAAAGCACTGTAGGTAATCAATTACATTAAGAGGAAACGGGTATATCACGCATCTTTATGTACGGGGTATTCCATGCTAAGTTGACGAGTCTTTGTATTTTTGATTTGACTGAATTGTTTTTTCTCTCTCTCGTCAGTACACATTGAAAGCTGCAGTTTCCCTGATTTTTTTTCTTCTCAAATTTTTCTTCAAAAATATTGCCTCACTTTATATACCTAAAAACGGCTCGAAATGTGGATTAGAGAAAAAATAATAAACTGGAAGTGATCAATTATATGTAACCAGTTCCGGACGTGGTATAAAATTTTTAATAATATAATTACTCGGATTTTCAGATTTGTGAGATTTTTTTTTTTTTCTCATGGTTACTGTACCGCAGGGTGGTATCCACACATAAAGTTTCCCCGTGTATAAATACATTATTTATATGGATATTTTCCGGTGGGTATGAGTCGCGCTCAACCAGCTTGTAGAATGCAGAGTATTTCGCATGTTTGCAGGTTTACGTGTTCAAGCGTTAAAGGCACTTCCGTTGAATAAATTTACTATCTTATTTTCTCTCTCTCTTCCTCTCTCGATTTGTCATCTCGACTTAACGTACCCATATCTGATGGGGGGGAAGAAAAAAAAATAAAAAAAAACAAGAATACAAGGGATCAGAGAAACGGAAAGAAGAAACAGCGGCGGAAGGTGCGAGGCGGACCGTCGTCCTTACTTCCGGTTTATCTGTACCAACGGTTTATGTTATTATCTCACGTCCGCCTCTCTCCTTATTATTATTATTGTTATTATTATCTTGTTTTTCGTTTTTCTCCCCCTTCGACCTAAACGGAGACTAAAAAATTGAAATTCGAAATGCGTGAGGTGAAGTGGGCCGTTATCGTAGCCTCCTTATATTCGGGAGCTAAACTGGGTGTGCGTGTTTCTACCATTTGGCTAAGTTGTTTCGGGGGTTCGTTTAGGCCCCTTCTTTAAGGGAAAAACTCCGTTTTTCTTTCTTTCTTTTTTTCTTCATTTCATTTTTTTTTTCTCTTTTCTTTGTCCTTTTCTTTGCTGCCAGAAAACTCTCTCCCTCTTCTTTCTCTTCTGAGTACTTTTCGCAGTTTGTTTCACAGTCGTTCGCTGCTCAGTCTTGAGAATATGGAAATTTTTTTTTCATTTTAGTTTTTTTTTTTTTTTTTGGCACGAATACTGCACACGCGAAATGTCGAAAATTTTTCAACAAAAATGTAAATATACACACTCGACGCTTCTTCACGAAGAAACTAAGTATATTCTCAAAAGTTTTCAACTTACGATTTTTATATTCACTTCTTTTCATTTTATTTATCTTCGCATCTCTTTTCTCTATCTTGCGAGGGGAAAAAAAAAATTTCACCCTTACGAGAAGAAGCGAAACATTTTTGATATTTAAGCAAGAAAAAAAAAACTTTTCTGACGATTATAATTTTTATTTTTTTTTGGTTTCTAACCAACTGGATGAGGGAATTAAATTTGGCCACGAAAATCCTCGTGTTTTAGATATATAACGTAATGATAATGATAATGATAATAATAATAATGATAACAAAGTTATCAAAGAAACTTTCGCATTTATCTCATTATTTCGCTTTCGATTTCCCACGCTAAATTTCCCCGGAGTTCAAACAACCAAAAAAAAGTTTTCTTCAACGAATAATATTATGTCGTAGCGTTCAACTCGAGTGAGACCTTGGGAAAAGCTCGAAAAAAGCTCATCGAGATTCCAGCTAACCTTCCACGACAACCAGAGCCTTTCGTATTAATCTCCTCGTACCTTATACCGCTCCTCCGGGTCCCCACAACTTCCCTATCAATTTTCGTGCTCCGAAAAGACAAGAGAAGTGGAATCGACGTGCCTGGACCCAAATAATAATGATAATAATAGCTCGCTAATAATAAGCAGAATTTTGATACCAATGAATCGTCTCTTTCGTTTTAATACGCGGAATAAATTAGATAGGAAGATTTTTTATAAATGGTTATGATATTATTTAAATAATGAAAATAGGATAATATCATGATTGGATATAATTATAATCTTTCGCTAAGATCTTGGGACTGCATAGTATATATATATCTACAGCTGGATGTATAACCGCACGAAGAACAGCCTTTAAACTTTATCCCGTTAGATAAGAAAGCCGCAGGATCTTGAGACGAGGAGGTGGCTTTCAGAAAAGTTTCTCAACTGTATACTCGAAAGGTAGAATTCTCAGTGACCTAGTAAAAAAAAAAACCAAAAAAAGAGCAAAAAATTTGTAGAGCTTTCAGCAACTGGGTTATTTTCTTTTGAAACCCGCAGTCCACAATAATCAAGCCCTAGCCGAAATAGAAGTAAAATTGAAATGGAAGAAGCTCGAAAAATGAAAAAATAAAATAATAGCAATACGGACGACTGCAGTTGACTATCGAAAATAAAAATACCTTCAGGTGACGGGGCAAAAAAAAAAAGTTGAAGAAAAATCGAGAAGGAAAAGAGACTACTTTCGTTGTGGTCCGCGCCGAATCTATGATCAAACAACTTCGAGCCGCTTAGAACACGCGAGATGCCAATTATTGTACCTACCTACCTACTTTGGACTCCGAACTCCTTCGTCGCGCCAGAAAACTTCAGCCTTCTATTCTATTCGGGTATACAGCTAGCCCAAATAATCTCTTGGCTACCTGGTCAAAACTTCGCGTGGCAGCAGGAAACTCTGTGAGTGTACATACCTGCTAGACCGTAATTGTCGGAAAACACGGAACAGGAATAGAATTTTCATTCGTGAAGTTTTCATTTGAGAAAAGATCCATTTTTGTTTTTTTTTTTTTTGCTGTAATAATATCTCTCTTCAGTCTTCCAAAAACCGAAATATCGCTACGAATTAATTCTAACCCAGAAAATCAATAAAAATAAATTTTTGGACCCCAAAAGTTGCCCAAGTTCGTCCATTGTGTGGGTATAAGGAGTTAATCGAGTGACCGTTCCCCTCGCTATTGCGGTAGTATAAAGTGCAGTGTGTAGCCGCCTTCCACTGCGATGGAAGGGAAGATAATTTAAATTAATCTATTTAAATAATTTCTCGTTAGGAAATTGAGTAATTGAATCGGATTAAGATTAATCGTGGGTGCACTTATATTCAGCCCCGTTATTATTACCATATCAAATGACCTTTGATGTTTCAGGATATAGTGATCATGGATTGTGCGGTATCCGGCTCCTGTACCACCTCCTAAAGTACCTGCAGGATCGGGATTACCATCTGATCTTGGCCCTTCATCCTAGACTGGAACTTTTCTCTGATCAACAATCGTGAGTAAATTGATATAGAATCTTACTTCCCTGAGATGATCGAGCTGCAATTGCGTCAGAAACAGGAATCGATGAATTGCAGGCAGGCTCATTCGATGGCGAAACTATAAAACGACGAAGAGCGGATCGTTCTGTCTGAGAAAAATTAGGTGAGCTGATATGGGCGAGACTAGGCAACCGAAAAGCGACGAAAATCAGTTCGTTAAAAGTTAGAAATTCGCTTTATGTGGGTATCAAACTTTAGGTTTTGAAGTTTCAGCTGTTTCAAACGATCCAGAAATGTTTCACGTCCCGCTTTCTATGGGGTCCTAACTTTGGAATTCCCAATTCACGCCTCGACGTAGGGATACATACGCGTTCGTTAGTAGTCTTCTACGACGTACAAGAACACCATGCAATTAGTTCAAACGAAAAACTATACATACCTTCGTGAAGAAGAAATTTACTGTCAAAAGAAAAGTAATTTCCTTCGTATTCATTCGTTTATTCATTTTATATCGTCTTAGAAAATGAGTGCAGCAGAGCTTGTCATGAAGAGTTTCCTGCGATTCTTGTTTCTAAACACATGCGATACTTGGGGGAAACCTATAGCACGCCGTCAAGATAACACAGAAATACCCCGCCTTAGGCATATAGCTCAGTTTCGAAATCGAGTGGATATAACCCGAACAAATAGCAATAACACAAATCAAGACAATACATATCCATTTAGAGTTGGTATATAAGCGGGTATAGGTCGAGGATCTAAAGCTCGTATTTGGCAGCCTGACGTTTCGGAATCGGTCTGCGATTCGGGAGGGGTTTTTCGCCCGATAAACTATTGGCCGGTATCGTCGATATTTTACAATAATCCTCAGGCATTAGCTCCAAATTGAGCGACGATGGAAATATATGGGTCTAAAGGGTGGCCCGGTAGTATATAAGTATTTCGGGGGACAGATTTCTCGGATTTTATGGCATTGATAACGATTTTCGATTCAAATTGGAGACGCTTGTTGTACCCGCGAATCGTTGCTTCATTCGCAAATATAATGAAGTCAGACGATAAATTTTCGCCAAATTTTCCTTTGTAATTAACTATCAACGAGGCGATTTTAGATCCTCGTATTTCATATCTATAGATCTCCGACGTTCTTTTTGACTGGCAATTTGATTCGTATCTGGGAAACCGCCCTCGCGCCTATCTGTACGGTGTTAAATATACACATAATCCCGTAGTATAGTCACCCTCCACGTGTCACGTCCGGCGAATAAATTCTAACTGACTATTACCGCTACAGGGGTGAGAGACAAAAAAGAAAAAAAGAAATGAAGCAATCAACGCAGCGGAGTGCCTACCGTATACCCCGAAAACTACGCGAACATCGACCTACTTTGAACAAGCAGCTGTTTACGTCAAATTCGTCTTAATTATTCATCCCCTACGTGGAGTAGGTATATAATTTTGACGGAAATCATGTGGACGAACTTTTTCTTCCGAATCGTCTAGTCGCATCCCTTTGGAATAAAAAAAAAAAACCGTCCCAAGTTCGAATTTCCGGATACTACAGATTACATTAATTAAAAATCTTCATTTTTTTCATGTTTTTACTGTTTCTAACAAAAATCGTTAATGGGTTCATTAATTTCATCATTATTTCAGCTACAAGTAAAGTCGGTATAAACATTTTGCATTTTTAAATTGGTTCGGTGGAAAGAGCTGTGCATAATCTGTTCGCGTTACATTCATAAATGAGTGAGGCGAGCCGAGGTACATGTGTTTTCGGTTGATGATTTTTTAATGACGGTTAAACTGAATATGCATGCTGTAGGTCTAGATCCACAACTCACAGGTAGTACCTAGGTATATGTGGGTATAGGTATGATGCAGGCATAATACATTAGAGCGGAATTTTTTCTAGTGCTGTTATAATTTATATTTCACTGCAGCTGTAGAATTTTTAAGGAGGATATAGCTGCGGGTCGGAGAAATCGTTAACGAACTATCCATTTTTCAGTATACGGACTTTAGAAATCTGAAAATGTATGCAAATTTTGATATTTTTTGATCATCCTAGTTTACGCCAGAATCACATCATCATTGAACAAGCTCACGAACTTGGAACTAGTTTAGACTAAAATTGACTTTGAAATTAGGTCAACAGTTAACCTTTGTCATTTTTACTGAGCCCGCTTCGATCTATGCTCATAGCCGCACGATGTAAGATGCGAGACTCTTTGAGATAGAGATTTGTGGATGACATTGGGTTGAATAAAAGCCCAAAATCGCATATCCCTGAAAATGTCCAATTTTTTATATCCTGAACATGATCCTTTCTCTTTCTCTCTCACTTAATAAAATCGTTGAAAACTTGAACCTCTTTTTTCTGACACCGTGAAAGTTAAGATCACAGAGAATGGGACTTTGATTCTACAAATTCGCGACCCCCGAAGGCCGAATCACTCGACTGGGTAGCTTTCTATCGTTTACTTTTATCCCGGATTCCCGTGAGACGTTGGGAATGTTACATACATAGAAAGGGATCTAGTAAGGTATGCGGTTGTTAGATGGATATACATACATCTGTGTATATATATATATATATATATATATATATATAGCTGTGTGTACATATGTAAATAGACAAGTTTACATCACCGATATATTCGAGGGATGAGAGGAGAGAAACGTTCGACCGCGATGATACGCCTAAGCAAATAAATTCGCGTGGCATTTGCCGCGGGGGCTGCATATACACAAATTTTTTTGACAAAATGAGCGGAAAGCAATTCCACTGTAGCTGTACTGGCTGTTCAGGACGTAGGAAGGAAAAAGTTAGGAACCGGTGTAACGGTAGTCTGACAAATCGTATTATAATGTCCAAACGTCTCGCTTTACTATTCAGAGATGGAAAAATTCTAGTGATCGATGAACTAAAGCGTGTACAAAATTCATTAAATTTCCTTAAAGTAGGTATACAAGTTAGAAAAATCGAGTGAAATCAAGAATCTCGATAATATCGCAGCCAATATTCCTTCTTCGAAATCGTTTCCCTTATCTTCTGACACATATAACATTTTTTCTTTTTTTTTCTCGACGCTTTCGAATATCCTTTTCAATTTTCCTTCGACAATGAGATCCTTTTATAATATATATATCCACGCGAATATCGATATGTATGTATGTATAGATATGTATGTATATATAAACCGTTAAGCCGAATAAATGGGGTTAATCAATTCAGCCCCCGCGATCCTATACACAAGTATAACTCGAGGCAAATACCAACTCGATTCGCGGATCGGGGAAAGCCCCGTCCTTCCTTCCTTCCTTCCTTCCTTCCTTCGTCGATTAATCAAACTTTAAACGTCGCCAAATTCACTAAGCGATTGCAGGACTGAGGGAACTGAGTAAAATAGATGGGCCAGGTCTTAGGATGTCTGTATGCCAGGTGCGTACATAAAATATAGCTAGCTATCTAGCCGAATTACCTTAATCCTTTAGCCAGTCGAAATTCACGTGGACTCTAAATAAACACGGTCAATATACCAGTTTTGGGTGAAGTTATCAATTTTCTCCACGATATTTTATTCGGATCAGGTAAAAATTGAGAAAAAAAAATTGCCTGCATTTTAACGCATGTACAGTAACGAATTTTTCGGTTCGGACGATTTTTCGTGAAAAAATAAAGAGAAACTCTGTTATAAATGTATTATACGTATGTATATATGGATGGATTTCACTCACCTAGATTTAGATTTTAGACGGTATCATTCCCGGATCGCGTTACTGACCCGGTAAAGAATTTCTGTCACCGCGTTGGCAAATCGCTGGCAAATTTACACTAGAGCTGTGATGCAGCAACGTGCGGGTAGATATATACATATACCTGTGTAGATATTGCGGGACTGTCAGCTGAGGGACTTTGAAAGAGGATATCTTCAGTAAATATCTAGTTTCGTCTAATATACGTATACAGGTATATAGATACACCATTCCCTTCAATTCCCTTCCGTGTGCGGTAAGGCTACTAGATCGAAAAAAAAGGTAGGATATAAAATTAAAAAAAATCTTAAATGTACCATTCGATCAAAAAATTTGATTTCTCTTCCCGAGGAATTGAATACGGATTTTTTTTCGCTTACGATAATTTGAAAAATTGTGAAAAAATATGATGGAGGTCTTTCTCGAACGGTTTTATGCAGTTGGTAGAAAATGAATGCAAAAATTAATTTTTCTGCTGATTGGAAGGAAATAAATGAAATAATGAGTCTGTTATTTTTCCAATAAATATATCCAGCACTCGGAGTACGGCAATGATATTGTAGGTCTTTGTGTTGGAGAGGAAACTCTTGAATTACAAGATAATGAAACTGGTACACGCGGTTAACCGCAACTAGGTACTGCATGTAGTCGGTAGAATGACGTAACGGTAAATTAGCGATAATCATTAGCACAGAAGATTCTGTATAACGCGGGTTTCAACGACTCTATAATATATACCTGTATACGTATATAAAGAATTACGTTCAGAAAATACGTGTATAGGTAGAGTACTTTTTACCTGGGGCTGATGAACCTGCACTGTAACTTGAAGAATGTTTACGGTCCGTTTACTGAATGACTGTCGATTCCATAATACTATAATACTGTTACATACCCATATACCTATGTATACATACCTACATATATATACAACTATGCGGAGAAAATAGTTAATCGTAAGTAACTGTTAAAAAAAAAACAGTATTGTACCTGTACACAGATTGTATATACCTAAAGAGAAATAGTCGTGGTGACACTTTAACCGCAAAATTTTTAATGAGTTTAAAAGCGTTTCCGGATTACTTTTTAACCTGTAAATCGCATCTCGTTTAACTCTAAAAACGAGAGAGCAAAATATACAAATAAATAACTAAGTAAATTTGTATCGTATTAGATTAAGGTATACCTATTTATAACAGAATATATTTAGGTATATGTATGGGTAATGTGTACAACGGCGTCACCAAGCCGTGAAAATTTATCAAGTGGAATGAATCGAAATGCCCTATAGCCATGGCCCTAATAAATTGCTTTATCAAGAATAAATAAAAAGAAGAAAGAAGAAAGAAGAAGCAGAAGAAGAGGGTTACTCAAAATTGAATAAGAACTATAATTAATTATTTTAGAATGACGATGGACAAAAAAGATTAGAAGAAGATGGTATTATGAACGAAGATCAAATGCTTGTTTGAATTGATTTTTCGTACACCTGCAGTAAGCTCGGATTTTGTGGGTAAAGAAAAAAAGGAAAAAATTCCCAGAGGATCATATATACATTCAAAAGTCAATTTTTTCCAGGATTGCTCGGCGTGACCAAAATGAATCTTGATTAAAGCGACAAAAGATGGTTCCAGCAAAAGGTATATATTCAGAAGAAATAAGCCGGCGACCCACGACAACGATGGAAGCTAAGAGAACCATTCCGAGAATCATTTTCTCGTCCACTAACCATTTGGATCTCCATACATATAGCTTATAAACTGCGTTGTTCATGCATGGAATTTTTTTTCTTCTTCTTCTTCTTCTTCTTCTTCTTCTTCTTCTTCTTCTGTCTCTTTCTCTTCTTCTCATGTTCCAGTTTTATTTTATATTTTTTTTTTTTCGTTTTTTTTTTCCTCTTAACCCTCATCTTAAATTGGCCGAAGCGTAGCCAGCGAATCGCCGCAGGATCCCGCGGGACTCTGGTAACCTCAGATGTCCTGGGTTTTCTGGAGGACCCGGCAAAAGGAAGAGAGAGAGAGAGAGAGAAAAAATAAATAAATAAAAATAAAAAGCTAAAAAAAAAAAAATAAAGATGAAAATAAAAAAACCAAAGAAAGAAGGAGAAGGAATAAAAAAATTGCCTCAGGATCACGGGGGTAGGCAATAGAAGTAAAACCCTGAAAAGGAATGGGGCTCTCACATTTTCTTAACACTTCACACGGCCGTAAGGACTTCTGTCGAGTATATTATATAGGTATGTAGGTATAGTAGGTATACGTATATAGTATCGCGTTGTTGAGGAGAAACAGTATATGGGGAAACTATAATTTCATGAATATTCAACAACTTTCTACGATATAGCTTCGGGTCAAGTGGACAATCCTCTTAAAAGATACACATATAGACAATTCATATACCTTTGTATAGGTAAAGGTACATTTGGAAAGAATTATTGCGCGGTTGTTTCATGATACGGCAGAAAGTTCCTCGAAAATGTTATAACGAACAATAAAAAAAACAAAATATAGGTGTCAATGAACTAGATCGATGCTATAACTAATACCATAAGGGCGAACCGAAAAAAAATAATGAAATGCGCAAGTCATTCACTGTCGAGTCCGAAGTTCGATCGTTCGAGTCACTCGACGTAATCACTGTTCAGTTTTCCGTTCCCTTTTCGATTCTCTTTTTTGTCTTATCTTTTCTACTCTTTTCGTTCCATTTCTTTTCTTTTTCTTTTTTTTTTTTTTCTCAACCTTCACCCTTTTTTTTCTTTCTTTTTATTCTCTTCTTACTCTCGTCAAGTTTTTGTCCCTCGATACCTACGGTCGCTCGATATTGTTCCGGCTTTCGTCGAGGACTCTCAAACCGCTCCCGAAGACATACTCGAGGACGAAGGACCTCGTTTCCTCGAGGAGAGACGCGCGACGACTTCGCGCTAGTGTTTTTTTTTTTTCTTTCTTTCCTTTTTTTTTATAATTCATTTACCATTACGCGGAGATAGAAAGTTATCTATCGATATTATCGATTTTACCAAGTATAAAAAAAAATACCAATTCTACGCTATTTTCACGTCAATATTTTATGAGGACTTGCATATCTCTTATCGACATAGTTAGGCACACATCTATACCAAAACTTTTTCATTAATCAAATATTAAATCGTAAATCACGTTCTCTTTATACCGACTGACCCTTATCTGGGAATCCTACTTCTAGAAAATTAGGGGTCCGAGGTAAAATCAATTCCTTCAAAGGGCTGTAATCTGTTTTCCATATCTGACGCTGGCAGCGATAAAAGACTCAAATACCTACGCCGGACGATTTATGCCGGAGTTTGACCTGCGATGATCAAAGGTTTTCCGATCCGCAATCTGCAAATGGTCGAAGTTTTTCATTCTCGTTATTTCTATTGGCTGAAAATTGATATATAAAAAAAAAAAATTCGGAGAAATATTCGAAACCGAAAACATCAGACTCGTGTTAAAATCTTACCAGATTGATTCGCGCAATTGAAATGGCTGCAGATATCCCGGACTCTGCGGTGTGTCGTATACGTTATTGGTAAACCTGTAATCCTCCGAAGCCAGTAATGGCAAGTGAAACCTAGACGAGGGATTTACGAACAAGACGATAGAATAACGTGGTAGGTGGTATCCGATGTCCGATAACAAACACGAGAGAAACGGTATGACTGAATACTCTGATAGTTTGTGCTCTTTTATTGCAGCGAATTTTCTTTGAAGAAATGGGTCAAATTTCTCGAGGAAAAAAGAAAAAAAAGAAAGGAAAGGAATTTGCAATTGATACGAAACAAATTGGCCGATTAATTTATAAGCTCAGATTTATTATCGCCTTGTGCAGAAGAATTTTTTTTTTTTTCTTCAGTGTTCGGGGATATTTGTAACAAGGTAGCCTGCCACGAAACAATAACATTTTTCAAATTTATATCGAAACGCGTCTCGGCACATTACGATTCCAAACACGCCTCGGAACTTTACGACACATCGCATAGCACATCTAATATTCAACCAGCCCCGCTTGTTCCTCCTAACTCTCTCACTCTTTCTTCCTTCTCTCTTTCGCCCCTCTTTTTCACGTAAACAAAAATATCGCCGACCATTTTTATCTTATGGCGTTTCTTGATATCCGTCGATATTTCCTCGGCGATGTTTCTCAACGCACGCTGCTGCAGCGGCGCGCGGAAGAGAGAAAGAAAGAGACGGACGTACAGGTTCGGTAATTTACTATTTCAACATAAATTTATCGACTTTATCTACGCTCCACGATTTCACGTAACAAAGCGATAACATAACGGAAAGTAAAAGAACGAGAAAAAAAAAAAAAAAGAAAACAGTTCAGCTCGGGTTTAAACGGCTACAGGTTATTACTAAATCGTCAGTTTCATACACATTATCGATAGGACGGCGACGCCGTGATCCTGCCGGGGCTAACACGCGGATATATATACGATTTGCATCTCGTCCTCGATATTCAAAGCAGGGTCGATCGAGTCTACGGTTGATTTGCCTCGTTTTATCTAGAACGAGAACCCCCCGTCGATGCTATAAAATTGATTATAAATTGGACTGGGGTTCGGCTTGGCAGCGAAACGCTGGGACATTTGTCGGCTCCGTATGCATGGGACCGGATCTATTATGCAGATCAGAAGAAGATTCTGTGGTGCCTGCACACCGCATATATATCCACCTTGTACTCCTCCTCGGCACATACACCGTACACGCTATTCCAGTTTATTTCATTTCATTATTACCGGCTCCCGGAGGACCCCCTGCGATTAAAATACAACCAAACTGACCCTTCTGTTATTATTTACTATTATTTCAAACCTTCGAAGAAACGCGACTCTTCCAGGGTTGTGCGAATCACGACTTTCGAGTCGGAGTTTAAAATTGTACTTAAACCACAAGTTGGAAGTGGTAGAAATTTTTTGTAAAAAAACCGAGCTTACAGCCGCAGGTATGTTCAGCTTCTGCTTTTATTATTTTTCGAAAACACTTTTCTAGTGCAGCTTTAAAGACCTTACGGTCGTTAAAATAAAAATTAAGATACGAGAGACGAAAAAAGAGGAGGAAGAAAAAGGAGTAGAAGTAGAAGGGAATAAATTACCCTGACCTTAAACGTGTTTTGAAACTTTGTATCTACCTATATATATACATGCCTTGAATCGAGACACCTGCTTCGAAAAAATGTATACGGTACCATATACGAGATATTCGAATTTGATTGCATTACGGAGTATAGTGGAGTTTCTTGCCCAGACGTCTATACAGATACGTTACAGCTGTACAGCAATCCTTTTTGAAGGCAGTGGGTACGGGTACAATAAAAAGGCATAGAGGAGAAGAGCGGGTACAATGCCTCGAGATACGTATCTCCAGTTACACTATAAATTAACCGGCTACCTGTGGCCGAATTTGGTTCGGTTCAAAGTCTTATTTCAATCATTCTCGCGGCTTATCTTATGACTCATGTATAGTATGTGTACGGAGCACGGTGTTATACCACTTCGTCCTCATCCGCACGTGAGATATTTACGGAGCTTGAATAACGAGGAGAGAGAAAATAGATCGTCACATTAAATTTCAGGCCATGCCGAAATGGAATCGGAATGAAATAAAAATTAGCAGAAAATCAAAATCTCGAAAACCGTCGTTTCGCAACCTTTCAAATAATTCTAGTAATTATCGAGAGACTGATAGACAGACATTCGCCAGCTTGTCGCGTTCGATTCACTCGATACATTTGGTGTATATAATTTATCGTATCAATCGAACACACGGAGCACGAGTCAGTCGTCCAAGTCACGACTTGGATAATGAATTGTGTAACGAAACGAAGCGTATAATAAATACCTAGGAAAAGAAAAATTTGTTTGAAAAACTAGAATTTTCCGTTATTAATGTTGCCATATACCATAGTAGAAAATTTTGTCCGATAATTAATCGGCTGATTTATTATACATTACGGAATGATTAATTAACGGATTATCTGGATTTTGAATAAGGAGGTAATTAATCTACTGCAGATTGTAGAGAAAGAAAGAGAAAAGAAAAAAAAATCTTGAAGAAAGGGAAAGAAAAATAATTCACCGTCTTGCGGTTTCGACGAATAACCAGACGACCTGCTGCAGGTATCGGTGAAGTTGATGTCAGATCGCAGGTGGCTTCGTACTTAAACCTGTTTCACCTGGCGAGGTGAGTTGGCTAACGCAACTTGTGTGTATATATCTCGATTCAAACAGGAACTAACTGACACGCGCGTGTAGCATGGATTAGCAGTTATAGAACTGCACGGCTGTAGACGTATAGGTACATAATGTATAGGTATGTATGATCGCATTGGAAAGGTGCCCGGACTAAATGGCGTTGGTAATCTTTTATAGAAAATATCGTGAAATGATAGGCGAGTTTATAGACCTGGAATAATATTAACCGCTTTTTAAGACGGTAATTAACTACATAAGCCAACGCCAGCCATCCTGCAGCCTGCAGCAGCAGCAGCAGCAGCATATCGAGCCAGCAGCGACTAGAAAACCAGAATGGTAAGATGGACGCGATCTTTTCATAGGTATTCGGAAGGGTTTCGAAACGAAATAACGTCGGGATCAGTTAGTCGTTAATTGGCTTTTTAAATCCCGTAATAAACTTCTGCTTAGATCATTACGTTTTTTTTTCTATTTTACTTTATTTGGCTTTCCTCTTTCTGTTTTACAGTTTTTTCAGCGATTTACAGCAATTCGTTTCATCGAGTCACGGAGATGTCTTTGAAATCTGTCAAACGTTTTAAGGATTAGCCCGATTTCGGCTGGTGAATAAAAATGGGAACCCCATCGGAGATTAGACATGAATGAAAGAGAAGAATAAATTCAGAGGGCGCAGAAATAGCCGCGTATACTGTTTGCAGGGATTTCTTCGAGTCCCATTGTGAGAAAAGGTGCAGGATGATTTTAACCCCCGTTTATAAAATCCTCAGTCCTTATTTCTTCCAATTTTGACAAAGAGATTAAAAGTCGTGCTTGCCTCAAGCCGTCTGTTTTTTCCCCCAGATTTTTTCTTATTCTTCATTTTTTTTCTTCTCTTTTTCACCAAAATAAATAACTCCGAGGCGTTGGACCTTGAAGCGTGAATCTGTACTTCAAAAAAAAAAATTAAAAGGAGAAAAACCACAAATAGGGTGGATACCTACGCGATAGAATAAGAAGCAAGCAGATGTTCAGTTCATCCAACAATTTTCCTTTCACAATTTTTTTTTACCTATATAAACATGGAAAGAAAGATACACACCGCAGTCAAAATTTGTTAAACTTTCGATCATCTTCGGTGCAGTAAAAATTTTGAATAAAATATCGATTTCGAAATGAATTATAATTTATAATATCTGTGTTCTTTTTTTTTCTGTCTTCTCAAGACTAACGACACACTTATTCCGGAGTTTTTAATTGACTAAAATTTTCACAATCTAAGGCCCATTTATATGTCAAGCTTAGGTCGTGGTCCTAAGCTGCTTTCCCTGAGGATTTATTTAGGTACGTAGAGGGCTATACACCAGCGGCCACGACGAGGGAAGTAGACTGCTGCAATTACGTCAGCTGATATATTTTCTACGTTGTATAAAAATTAGGTACCTTGAATGTAAATTTTTTTCCCTTGAAAAAATCTCACCATTCCTTTTACAGAATAAAGAAATCGAATGGTAGAATTGGTTTATTAAATTGACGGGAAAATCTTGGGTACTTTTGTACTTGTGATAGCAGAAGGAGTTGGCGCAAGAAAATGTGTATTTTTTCTTCTCTTCTACAACGAGTAAGAATGTATATAAAATAAAATTGGATCGCCTCGTCGGGAGAGAAAAACGTTTCGTATGGTATGCATGTACCTAAATACCATAGCACATAAGTCACCCTGGGAGGAATAAATTTAAAGTAAATACAGTTAAACCGACGCATCTGCCCAACGAACGTAATACATATATACCTACGTACCCTACCTACTTCACTAGTTGACCACATTAATCTCACACTTACGACAGAACAGACAGACAGACTGTAGTCCATGTGAAACGAAAAGCATTTCGGAGCTCTCTTCTATTTCTGGCGCTTCGCTGTCGAGCTCGAACCACCCCCTAGGTCCCACTTCAGTCAGAATGCAACATTGAGGACGCTGCGGTATCGATTTTTTATTTTTTTTAATTTTTTTTCCACCGGGTTTACTTCTCTTTAATTTTGGATCGAGATTAAAGTTTGGATACAAATCGCGTGATAATGTATATACTATATGATATTTCAATAGTCACGGATGAGAGTTGTATGAATACTCTGTATCAAACCTGGAGGAACCGTGAATCTAGAATCTAGACTAGCGAGCGAACGAAGAGAGAGAATCTCTTGCGTGGATACGAATGGAATTTAATTATCAGAACACACGACAGACATTTCGAGTATTATAGTATGGTAGGTATACCTACTACGGGAGAAGCGAGAATATAGCAGGTTATATCTACGTTACCTGGTTTCTGTCTACCCTGCCACATCTACTATCTCATTAATTATTGTGTTAATTAAATTGCAATCAAATAACACTGGCGCTAACATTCCTCGGAATAAATCTTCCGTATACCCAGATCTATATATATAATATATATACCTATATACATGTAGGTATGCACGGTACCTATCTATGTACGAACCTACCTGCGTCCCACATATACACTGTGAAACTAAAATATTCATTATATTTATACATGACACGCGATTCCTAGTTTCAAACTCCGAATGTGCAACGGACTGACGTCAGATTCCATTATCGCGATACGCGATTTGAAATGGTAAAATACGGGGTTCAAAATAAAGTTATCTTCTCTCAATCGGAAAATTTCAAACCCCGAAACACGTAGCCACTCGACAAAAAATAAATAAAATGAAAAAAAAAAACAATCGAAAGAACAAAAAATTTTCTTCATTTTTTTTTTTTTCGAGCGAGAAAGGAAATGAAATTAAAGATCCAAAAAGGAAAGGAGTGAGGATAGAAAATTTAGCGGATGTATACGAAAGACGATATATATATACCTAGTACCTATATACGTATATCTATGGGAGTTTTAGTTTGCGAAAGTATGAGATTGTTTCGTTCTTATTTTTCCCATCCACTTTCTTGTTTGCTCGTTTATGGGTTTAACGTAGCGCTACTACTTTTGTACCTTTCCACAGGGTTGAACGGCCTTTCGAACTCTGAACTTACGTTACTCGACGGGGGGTCAAGAGGGGGAGGGGGGAGGGGGGAGGGAGGAGGTCAAGGTCTGTTTAACTTGGGGTTAATAAATTCCCTGTTAATAACAGCCTATATATATATAGTATATATATATACATATAAGTATACATATAATATGTGAAAATAGATACGTTATAAAATCGTGGATCCACCGATGGTACATTCAACAGGTTAAATTAAACCAGAATTCGTTTAATCGAATTTATTTTTATCTCAATGCATTTATGTATACATATATACCAGCAGTAGCTCTAATTCAGATCTTTGATTAATACCCAACTGAATAAAAAGGCAGATCTATACCCTAACTCAACACATACTCTAAACTCGTTTATGGATTTAGGAACCAAACCAAAAAAAGAAAAATAGGAAAGTTTTTTTTTACCAAGTTGAACAACCTAATTAACTCCAACGACACGTCAAGATTCTTCATAATATGTATATAAAAGCGATTAACAAACTCGACTGACACGTTAATAATTACCTGACTGACGAGTTAACGTAGTAGAGTCCAAAGCAAGGAAAGAAACTTATTACTGATCACAGAATTCGATGGAGCTTTTTGGTTTTTTTTTTTTCTTCGTTAGTTTTTTCGAACGTGGTCTGGAAAATTCAAAAATATTTTTTTTTTTCGTCAACCGTATCAAATTCAAGGGATAAGGGTGCAGGGAAGAAAAATATAATGGGAAAAACAGAAGGGAAACAGAAAATTTTTTTCTTTACGGGTATGATATGTATGTTCGTTGAAATATTGTATATACATATACTTAGGTATATGTAGAATACATATTTTCCTAATATCTTTACGTATTTGTAATATTTCATATGTGCAGGTTAGATACATGTATGTACGTATAGTACATCCCGGGGGTTAACAACGGTGGAGAATGTCATATAAGTAAGATTGCCAACCGCTAACAAGCTGAGCCATTATAAGTTGGTTTATATCTTTCTTGGCTTCCTCGCGGGTACCCGTTTTTTTTTTTCTCTCTCTTTCTTTTCTTGACTTTTTTTTTTTTTTCACTGCGACTATTTTTCTCCCTTGAGGGAAATACGTGACACCAATCACGCCAAATTGGGTGTGTCGTATAACTTTTCAAGTAAATACCCTATTCCTTCTCTTTTATACAACCGCATAGGATTCTCCTCTCTTCAATTTCTCCTCTGTTACATGTGCATAGCTATTTACTATTATATGTATATATAGGTATATATATAGGTATGTATATAATACTGATTGTCAGAACGCTATGTTAGTCGGACGATTAACCCTACCACAATCCACCGGTTGTTTTCGTAAGCGGATTAATCGCCCCGATCAGTATGCCCATGCCTATCAAGCTTTCTTATGTAAGATATATTCGTATAGTATAAGGAAGGTATTCGCGAGCCGATAGACGCCTCCAAGTCGTTAAATTTTGTTTGCGTAGATCATGGTAGAACCGTGATCCCCCTACACCTACCCCTGAACACATCTCGTAACTAAATCAATTAATCTCGCCCGTTTAAGATGCCGCAGGAATTGAGAAACGAACTTTTTTTTTTCCTGAATTGCACGAACCTTCACGTCGAGAAGAACCTGCGACATCAATTTTTGAAATATCTTGAAACTCACGAATTATATTTTATTTAAAAAAAAAATTCTAAGATCTGTCTTTTCGATGCAACGCGTTTCCTCTGCTATTTGTCAGAAAATATTATCTCAGGACCACGATCTAAAGGCTGCAGAAATTTTTTTACGGTATTCGATGCCACAGAATTTATCGACAGAATTCAATTTTGTCTAATAGTAAACTGGAATCGCGTTACTTTCGTCATTTTTAGCAACTAACGGACACCCATGTTGACTAGTATAACCTACGGGGCTCAATTTTTCATTATTCTCATCCTCAGCCTGAAAATGAATTTTCAATCAAAGTTATAGCAACAATTGATCAATTAATCAATCGATCAATTCTGTAAACAGATTCGAAAGAAGCATCTGATTACAAATCGGTTATAATAATTGCTTCAGCAACATATTGCGGAAAATGCCATTCGGCAGTTTGAAAACCGCGCTGACCAGGGATATAGGAGACACGATATTGAAACGCATTGTTATATAGCTCGTAATGGAATATACATAGAATCAAATGTAATGTTTACCATGCCGGTTGTAGCCAGCCGTTGTACGCTGTATCTGCTTGATATTGTACGGCACTGAATAATAGCTAGGTATATGCATAATGCATGGTATGTATGTAGGTACTGTGTGGACCGTATAGGTATACGTATATTATACCGAGAGGGCATAACCTCCGAACGGAGCTGTACAAGGCAATAATAAAACTCAATTATGAGATATTTCATTATCACGTCAAGGCTGAAGCTGTACGAGATGCTCTAGCTGCTCAGGTTATTATAGTTGTCCGTACCTGTCGCCGCGGTATGTTATACTATGTACATACATACATACATACGCTGCACTGCACACTTGTGTGCAGCCTGTATAATGAAATGAAAATATTATTATTCCTCCAAGGAATTAACTTTGATGTTAAAATAGGAGAATGAAAATTTATAGATATACGGAAATGTCGTCTTAGAGTCTCTGGACAATCGCTGCTGCACAGACTTTATAACGACCGCATGATAAGCATCTTGACAGGACCGAAGACATTTGTCGCAGATTTGCCCGTAGACGGCTCTAACGACTTTCAATTTTGAGATAAATTCAATCGAATCCGACTAACCCAGATATATCGAAATAAATCGACGTATAGTCTATTTCCGGGGCTGAAGGGGGTCGTGTCGCGTTACTTTGGCTCATGTTGCATTGCGTGAGGTGTGCCCCAAGACTCGTGGGAACGGTTTGCTCGGTACTCGACTCGGTCTAATTCGTATATACATATATATAAATTTTATTGGTTCATTGGTCGGTTGTTAGATGAATATTGTAATCGCGAAAGCGCCGATCTTATCTCGGTATTAATATAAGTTTCATTTGCCTTATTGGTGAACTCGTGTCCGTGCATGTATATATCTACACATATACGAGCATATATGCTCTTATATATACCTTTAACGCAAATCTGTGTCAGTAACTCTGTTGATCTGTGGAAAGATTATGACATGTTTAAAAGCGTTGAATAAAATGAAAGAATTTTTTTCTTTTGGGTGTGTTGTTTTTTTTTATCTCTTTTTTGGGTAAGATCAAAAAATTCTTGCGAGATTAAATCCACTAAAGCTTAAAGCGAGGGCCGCGGACGACGCGACCACTTACTCCAAGAAAGACGCCTTGTTATATGAAAGAAGAGGGCGAAAGATGGAGGCTTGAAAATGGCTCGTTTTAGGTATACCTATACGTATACCTACACCTAGCTATATCTAAACCGGGAAACTCTGGGAACTGCAGGGGTATGTATAGGACGGATACAAGAAGGGTAGGTAGATGGGTAGTAAGGTACATACTATACCGAACCGAGTTTTAAAGAACCATTTTCTTGCAACGGCTCATTTTACCCGTGAAAAAAGAGAAAAAAAAAAAAAATACAAAAAGAAAAGAAAAAGAAACCCGCATCTCGTACAACGAAAAAGAAAATAAGAAGAAGAAGAAGAAGAAGAAGAAGAAGAAGCCCTGAGCCGCGGGAAAAGACTTGAGCCCTTAACGGTTCGTTATTATTTTAAGCGGCCAGTACATGGGCGCTCGAGATTAGCTGGGAAACGGATGATTCCAGAGGCCCTAGCCATTTCGCGGGTACAACCGAACCGTGTTATGCCGTTGGACACTTTACTTTTATTTTATTTATTTTTATTTCTTTTTTCTTTCATACCTTCTTTTTCCATTTATCACACTTTTTTTATCCATCTCTCAAGCCACTCTACCCCGGGAATGAAGCAAAGCGTCTTACATTTTTCCCCTTCTCGTTTTGTTATTTTTTTGGTTTTTTATTAAAAAAAAAAAAAAAAAAATCATAATTTCTCTCAGAAGTACATAATTCAAAAAGGAGATTTTTTTTTTCTCTCTCTCTCTCTTAAATTCTTCCTCTTTTCTTCGGATAAGTAGATAAGAAAAAAAAAAAAAGATAAGATAAAAAAAAATTCTGTATTATTTAGACCGTGAATAAGGAAAGTTTTTCTTTCTTTATTTCCACCTTATTTTATTTTGTTTTATTTTTTATACAAAATAATTATCTCAAGAATTTAGCGAGGCGTTTGAAAGTTGTTGAAACTTAGATGGTTTAATATTATCCCGTTCTTTGGACATAATTTAACGTAAACGTCACCGTGCTTCGGGAATGGTTCAACTTTTGTTAAGTGTCATCCGGTTAAAATGCTCAAGACTTTGGGAGTTTCGCGGGGGGGCGGGGTAGGGGGCGAGAGGAGTGACGAAGAATAAGGTACAGGGGAAGGAGGGGACGTGGACCTTTGGCACGGTCCTTTAATTAAGACCTTTAATTAAGTTTCGAGAAAGAAGAACAACTTCAATCTTACCTAAACGAATAACGGTAGTAGGTTATATCAGATAGGTATAAGGTACCCTGTACTTTCCCCGATCCTATACGTGTATATACGTGTATATAGGTATATAATATGTAGCTATACCTACCAGCACCGTTTTACTCTCAAGTTATGGTTTTAAACCGCGTGTTATATTCCAATGTTTACAACCCCTTCCTGAATTGCGGGATACCGCCTAAACTTCGTGTAAATTCTCTCTCAAGTCACGATCTACAGATTTGAAATTAAGTTTCCTATCCGGTAGTTTAGCAGCTTCCCTCGTTAACCCAATATCCGTTGTTTAATAACCAATAACTTTGGAGGTGCTTCGGAAGCTCCAAGATTCAAAATCCACTCTCCAATCTCTCTCTGCTCTACGGCGAAAATTCACCCTAAACTTGAAATTAGTAGCAAGAAGAATTAACGAACGGGGAAAGAAAGGATCACTCCCTCAATCGTCGTGTAACGCGTTTCGATTCAATTTGGGAAGAAAAGTCACCTAAACCCTTCAATTTTCACTCTTCAAATCCCTCGAGCTCTTCGAGGCAACGGAGAGGATGTATGCCGCGGGTATAATACTTGCAATTATACCATGACTTTGGAATGGAGATGATACGGTTGAGTCGGGCGTGGCTTCACCAGCCTCTAACAGTTTCTGTTTCTTGCTGTCTCACCGGCTGAGGTGCACTGAACTCGATGCAACCTGCAGCTAGAATGCATATCAGAACAACCTGCAGCTAGCCTAACCAGTACAGATATAACCGTGCGATTCATGGCCAGTATAGACATACGATATATCCGTCTTTATTCCATGTGAAGTAGGAAGATGTAAGGAAAAACGAGGATTTTTTTTTCTTCATCCAATGTCGAAGATTTTCCACTCCAATTTCAAATAGCCAGATTTCATTCTTACCACACATAAAAAGCCCGAAGTTCCGCACGACTTTCGTACCTGCAGATGATTAATCGGACATACGTGTCCCTCGTTTTGTAAAGGCGTCTGTTTTTGGTCATCTGGACGTAAGTCTAGACATTATGTGCGTTTGTGTGTAGGCAAAGTCTGCCAACTACATCAGGGTAATCAGATATTCAGTTTTAATGTTTCCTGGATGATGGTCGTCGACCACTAACTGTTACCTCCTTTTCCTGCAGGCCTTCTTGACTTTGAAACCTTCCTGCAGTGCACATACTCATTTAACTATGGATTATACCTACGTACACCGAATGGCGTGGGCATATGTGTGTGTCCAGTACGTTTGCCGTAATACGTGCTCCAAGTACGTATATATGAGTATGTATGTATTTAAACCTACCTCAGTAAACCTGGAAGGAAGCAGGAGGCTCGTGACTCATCCTAAATTATATACAAACGCGAATTGTCCGCGTGACCATGACGAAAATTTTTACCACTATACAAACCTGCGACGGGCTGTACGCGGGGTCGCTATCCGTATAACGTATTAAGAACGTGTAATTACAGGATGACGTAATACGTAAGCTCGTGACATTTTTATAAGCGAGAATTATCATTCGCCGTTTATTTTTTTTCGTCTCTCTGTCTCTCTTTGCGAGTGATCTCGTTTCTAATTGAGAATAAAGAAAATGATGATGATAATAATAATCGGAGACTAACTATTGGAAATCGGTAATCGCGAGTCTGACAATTCGACATAACAATGAGGCGTATTTGACATTGGCTCACCTTTCTGCTATTCGAGAATCAAATTAATTGGTATTGACGTATTTCCGCGGCGATAATGGAAGCGGGATAGAGAAGGCTGCAGATATACGTATACATATACGAGGAATAATAGATTCGCGAATTGAATTGAAATACTGAAAGGATCCTTGTGTTATATCGACCAAACCGAAGAATATACTATACGTATACAGGGTGTCCAAGAACTAAATGTCCAAAATGAAAGGTGTCCTAGAGGAGGTCAAACTGAGTAAATTCGCCCGAAGAACATGGGGTCTCCGAAGTCGCGTTCGCGAGATATCACGAGTTGAAAAAAAAAGTAGCGCTTTGCGCCGCCGCGACGCGGCGCAAAGCGCTACTTTTTTTTAACTTGTGATATCTCGCGAACGCGACTTCGGAGACCCCATGTTCTTCGGGCGAATTTACTCAGTTTGACCTCCTCTAGGACACCTTTCATTTTGGACATTTAGTTCTTGGACACCCTGTATATTTTCTGAGGAATATCGATCCGCCGATCTATGATAGTTCGCGATTTCTTGATTCAGCATCGTCACGTGCGTCCGGGCTCAAAGCTTTGTGTTCGTTCTTCAATTGAAATTTACTTTTCCAGGTGTATAGCCTGCCTTTCCGTATATGAAATCGTGCATGTTTATGCCTCTGTATGTCTATAATGTGATGATAAAATAAGAAACGAGCGAAACGAAGAATAAGAAGAAGAAGAAGAGGAGCCGATCGTGACTCGCGAGTTTAAATTACCTATATACTCAATTTTAGCAGACAACAAACTACCCGCAACTATCAGCCTTTCGTGCCTCGAGGATGCTAGCCAGGCTACCTAGGGTATGGTAGGTAACATGCCGTTTATTGATTTCGCCATAAATTGCATCGCCTGGCTCGCGTAACGTCCGCAACACACCTAGACCCCGAACACAAGACAACTTCCGGTAGAAAAATAAAAGAAGACAGAAAAAATAGGTGAAAGAATGTTCATTCTAGACCTGCGGAGGTAAAACAGGCGCCAGTTCAATAATCTGATTATGAAAACGAATCGTGATTATTTCGAATCTCTTTTCTTTGTCTTTTTTTTTTTTTTTTTTATCAGCTGATGAATGAAATTTGGATGAAAAACGTAATATTCTATGCTACAGGGATGCGAAAATGATTATGAAGAAGCACAACGTCGCAATATTATATACGTATGTCATACATCCTCGGCTTTTTGTAAAATTGCTTCACGCTCGACGAGCAGTTCACAATTTTCTGGATTTTCAACGCAATTTTTTTTTCTATAAGCTACGAGTTGAATTATTCGAAATCATAAAACCTTCCACACCCTACAACCGATTCCACACCTCTTTAATGTACTTCGCCTTTTCTTCGTACTCGACACGCGACGACTTCTCGTTGAAATTTATTTGTAGTTTATTTCCTTTTTTCGTCTGTTTCATCAATCCATTTTTTATCCTATGGGATTATCGTTATAAGGCATTGAATGCGGCGAGTACACGGCACACCTATACATACCTATATATTATATATACACAGAGTGTAATAAATTAAAGAATTAATTATTTCGTAAGAAATTCCGTTACATTAACGTATATAGAGGCTATTTATTATAATCGTGAAGCTGCGGACTATTGAGATGATAATATTACCTACCTATCGTACATATATAAATTGAATAATAATTTGTTTCGATAAAAAAAATTTTCTAACATATTAGATAGAAATATTAGGCACATAGGTGGATACGGGTGCAGGTTAACCTGCGGTTTGTAATAACTGGTGGTTAGACAGGAGGTCGTACCTACTGTATGCTATAGATATGGGATTGAATGGAAGTCGATATGGGCAACACGTGGGCTCTGGGCTATTTTGAATATATATTGGTTTTCAAACGCAAAGGAGAGAGAGAAGAGAAAAAGCCTTGGTTTTCGTGTACGTATATATAGTAATACTATACATAACACGATGAGAATGAAACCGCCGGCGTGCTAAGAGCGAAGCTGCCGAGGCCCGTTCGGGGGCGTTCAAATTTTAGATTTTAATAACGCTCAGAAAAACTCCTCGTTTTATAATATATCGGAGCAAGAGAGAGAAAGAGAGAGAGAGATAGAGAGCGAAGAATTCGATAAAATATACCTACGGCCGACGAAACGTGCATATTTTTTTTTTTTTCGTTTTTTGGTCCAAGAAAAATATGAAAAAGGTATGAGAAATACTGTGGAAGCGAATATCTCTCATAGCGAAGTGTATAGAATCAAAAAAAAATCCTGAGATATATAAAATTGAATGAAAATTGCAGAAAAATGTTCTACTAAAAAAAACAGGAGAATCAGACTCGTTACGCATCGGTACTTCAGACCGCAAAATACAGGCAAAAGGAATTGGAACGTGTTAGAGGTGCAAAACCACGCCTTGATTCTCGTCTTTCACTTGGAATCTCAGGTTGAATGTTTTATCAAGTATAATTGCACTTCACTTCGCGGTAACGCGTTTATAGCAAAAATATCTCGAATACTGCACGTACATAGGTATAACCTATAAGGCAAACTTCCTGTTTAAAATCAGATGCCAACGTTTGCTGCTGCGGCTACCTATTTGCCAGTCAATCGTCTTCAATAACTTTATCAAGATTGAACGCCTGCAGCGTCGCAAAGTAAATGAACACAGACCGGTATACACAACTGTGTAACGATTATAATTGTTACAGCAATGGAGAAACGTGGAATTCTGTAGAAAAATTTCGTTCCCTTATTTTCTTGACTATTCTAAAATTGTAGAGAAAAAAAAAGGGGGGAAAAGTACGGATTTGATGATCCAAACTTTTCGGTATTACTGTCGAAGAGAAACACCACAGCGCGCTCCTGGATTACGAAATTTTGTTACGAATCGTATTACAGAAGTTTGCCTATAACGAGACGTAGAGAGGTGTACGTACACCTACGTACGTACGTACGTACGTACGTAGACCGCGGATCAGGATCTGAACCGTAGCTAGAATAACGCCCAGCAGTTGCTGAGGAAGGAATATATATTTTCTTTTGTTAGTTGATTGCGACTCGGTACCAAGTATCTAGCGTATATCCTCATCCTCATCTTCTTCGTCATTCTATCCCAAGGGCAGAGTCTTGAATCGAGATTTGCGAGGTGGTGTAACCCGACCAGCAATCAATCAAGCGGATACACACTTCCTGGCGTTGTTAGTTATTCGAAAATTTAACTAAAGAAAGAAATCTTTTCGTCTTGAATAGAGAAACAGCAATGAAATCCACGTCTTCTACTCCTCGAAGAATTGATCAGCGATCTGCTCAACGATTTGCGATAAGAGGATTTCTCACTCCGTAATTCTGAAACTGACTCAAAAATTTTACCCAGAAAGGTCAATTCCGGATAATGTCTTGCCTGCAGATTTCTCTGATAGATGCTACCATACCCTTACGTATAAATAGTTAGCCAATAAACCAATCTTATGTCTTTTTCCTATTCTCTTTCGCTGTTTCCACTCGAGGATTTTTCCTGCATATTATTCGACTGGTAGGTATAAAGGTACGTGTAGTACATGTAGGGATATATACGTAGTGGAATATAAAAATGGGAATCGGTGTATGTAGGGCGTGGGAAAAAATGCAGAAGTATAAAAGCGCCATCTCGAGTTAAAAAAGTTGTTGAAAAGTAGAGTTAGGATTTTACGGTACATTATTACAGCAACTCTTCCAGGTAGCTGAGATCACCGCCACGCCGGTTTTTATTTAAGGGTTTTTCCACTTTAAGCTTAGAAATGATGAGTTTTCAGCTTCTACACGCGTCCCTTCGACGTTGCAGGGGTGGAAATGAACAGCTCGTGTGTACGAGCATATAGGAGCTGGGAAGATACGTAGGTACATACATACGAGTCCTGCGAAGCTAATGTGGAGGAAATCTGATGACGCACTGATTCGAAAATATTCACAACAAAATTATGCCGGTAAGCCGGGTTCAGCCGGTGCGAGGAACCGCTGAACCGCGATCGCGAATTAACATCATCCTCGTACGTGTGTGTACGCATGTCGGCCAAACACTCATTTGAATATATCGATCAGCCGGCCAAGTTATACTCCTCGATTTTTCTTTCCCTTGCATCTTTCAATTTTCAGATATTTACGGAAAGATTATGATGAGATCGAATGAGTCATTTCATTTTCACATCGAGTGATTTAAGTCGACGCGGAATCCTCGTCCGTTTGTGCATCGGATGATCCAATGAAACGTGGGCATGGTTAGCAGGGAATCAATTCTCTTAAGAGCCGGGAAGGAATTTTATTAGAAGTTGTAATGGGACGGTTTTTGTTATTGCACTGCACGGTTCGCGGTGCAATAACGGGACAAATAAGCAGCGGTTAAATGGTTACGGAAAAAGTGCTACCCCCGGTGCAAATACAAGCCATACGTTACAAATTCAATAAAGTTATAAAATTGCTGTTTTTATTTTCCTACTACCGGAACAGAAACAAAAAAATACAAATGAAAAAAGCGAGAGCAAGACGATTATTAAATTTTCTATGTATGTACCTGTCGATGTCGCCTGTAATACCGATAATTGAAATTTTCTGAAAGGTATTAACAATCACAGGCGAATTTGATGTAATAAATTTCTGTTCATGGCTGCTGTCTCGTTAAAAAATCTTCTGGTCTTATGAAGGTCCGATTTAACGCGGTCAATAATCTTAACGATGAATTGTAACCTTCCACTTAGAAAATCAGTGGAAATACATTCGACGATTTTAACTGGCTAACTAAACATGCGTTTCAATTATTCTCCACAGTAATTCAGAGTTCTTTTGTACCATATTAGTTGAATACTCGCAAATTAAGGTCCCTCACTCGTAAACCTCGATCAATTACTTCGATTGAGAGATTCGATGTTCATGCCCAATATCAAATCGCGGAACCGTATAATTATTGATTAAGAAATAACGAAAAAAAAAAAAAGAACTGCTTTCAAATCGAAATACCATTGAGACGAAGAGGTTCTAATCATCGGAGAAGATTGATTGAAGAAAAATAATATCGACGTCGCAACGTCTTTTCACGGTATTCCAAGGCATAGATGTACGGTAAATGAAAACAAGTGAATAGGGTAACTATTGGCGAAATATGAATCGTACCATGAGCGAATTGCTATTTGCCACGATACGGCCACGATGGGTCGTCATAGATAGGTATAGCTTCTAATACGATATCCTCTGAGTGCACCTCTCGACGAGGATAGCAAACATAATAATCTTTATACGAGCAATGCTGTTAGGATGATCAACTATTTACCCCTCATAGGGGGATAGAGCTTTTGCGAAAAGTAAAGTGCCGACGTATAGATTGATATATTACACCCACACGAGTTTGTTATATAGTGGGAAAATTACGATAACGGATGAATGTGACCGTAACGATACTGGAGTGACAAGTAAAATTGTGAAATTTTGAACATTTTGTGACAAGAAAAAAAATAGAATGGAAAGAAAGAAAGTAAAAAAGTACCTAACCACGAGGAGCGGTATCTCATGAATTCCATCTAAATTTTATTAACGAGAATCTAAAACGGTGGAAGACCGCGACGATAAACCGAGTATCTCTAACAGTTTCGTAAGGACAATTAGAAAATGGTAAAATGGGGTCAGACATTGAGACGGTTTGTAGTCAATAGATAATTGGAAGTAATTCTGTGCCTCGTAAAGTTAGTAATCACTGTACGATATAGGGTAGTGAGCGTTCCCCTGTATCTGGAACACGTTGCCTGAGTTTCAGTTCGGTTCCGAGTGTTTAATATTGATTCTCGATCAAGTGGGTGCCCCCATACCGCGCGTATATACGAAAACACGCGATGCCTTACCTCCGTGATCTAAAAATGGAACGGTTCGAGGAGAATCTGGCTTTAAACTATCCCCGAACAAAAAATAAGAAGAGAAGAAAAAAATTTTTAAATGAAAATTCTTGTTCGTTATGAAGCGGATACGAACTCGCCGGTTATTCCAATTCGCGTTTATTATCACAAGCTCGATTAAAAATTTGTAGAAAAATTATATTTAGAGGAAAAAATTCGTACAGCTATAATTAACAGCTGTACAGCCTACTTATATCTCCACGCAAAATTATCCGTACGATGCAGTATACGTATATGCGATTCATTAAACTTCTCCTAATTGCAGAACGCGAATTTTTAACCAAAAAAAATCATAAATGCGAAAAATGATAAAGAACATTTTTACCATCCGGTATAACGTCGAATGACTCGAGTGAGCTGTACTATATGTATATAAATATATTTGCGCCATAGAACTAAGTTTTATCATTATTTTTGTCCCACATTTTTTACAGTTTTACTACACGATGGGGAGGCGTGTGTGTAACCTGTCGTTAGGTTAGCATCAAAGTACAATCGTATGTGTGCACATACTCGTACTCACACGGGGAGTCCAGCAATCAGGTCAAACCGTGGCTAGAGTGATGAGCTCGAACGAAGTTTTCAAACTGTATTTCGCGCCTATATAGATCCTTTCGTGAAAATAATTGGTCGACAAGTCGTGAAAATTGGTTCAACCGATTACCTATACCATAGCTAATAGATCTATACGGGTTTTTAAAACACGAAGCAAAAGAGATTTCGGATAACAGGATTGTATTTTTAATTGTTGCAGATCGTACGGCTACAATGGAGTTCGTCCGGAATTGACTCGACTCGAAAGCTGCAGTTCGTAAGTAAACTTCGTATGTAAAAACTTGAAAAAAAAAAAAAAAAAAAAATTGAGCTGAAACTTTTCCAGAAAAATGTTTTTTGGCCTCATGCCGAAGTGGGTTCATGAATTCCGCAAATCGTGTCACCGATTCTTAGATGGTAATTGATTGCAAAAGTTATTACAAGAAGGCGGTGCCCTTATACCGTATCGTACGTATTTCATTCTCCACTTAAAAAATAATTTGTAACGTAAATCCGTCCCCGCGACCTCGCGACCCCGCGACCGGGACAGGGTTTCTCTTGAATAAAAGTAGCTAAAACTTTTCATAGCCTTTTCTCCGTGGTTTGGCCTCCCGAGTTCCTGTGTAGGGTGAGGGGTTCGCGGGTTTCCTTCGTGAGCTAACTCGTACCCATATACCTATCTACCATCTAAAGTGGGTTCTTTCCAGTCGGCGATATGAGAGAGTGGAGCTGCTGGCTAAGTAAAGGAGCCGGAGAGTAAAGGCCGGAATTACTCGACCAGATTCTAGTTATTATACCAATTACATAATGCCACGAATACCGAATAATTCAGCAGCGAAAACGGCGATGAAAAAAATGAGGAAATCCATTCGACTGTATATATATTCATTCATTTCCTTCACCACCCCAAAACATCTGTAAATCTATAATATCAGTATAAATATAATAGACCGATCTCCCGAACTTAACTTTTGAAATCGGGTATTTTATCGGCCGAATTCTTTCGCCCCGACGAGAAATGTGACTATAAATTGTTGTTCAGTAGTCGATTATAGTCGGGGTGGGGAATTTTGAAATCGGTAATATAGATAGCAAATAATAACTAAGATATCTTCTTATGTATCTTGACTCTTTAACGTGTAGAATATACTGTCGCTGTGGGTCTCACTTTACCACATCATAAATGGTTTTACAACCAGGAAACTCCCCGAGGCACCACCGCGGTGCCCGCCACCCACACAGGAGAAACCAAATTGCAAAACTAACTCTATTTCACACCATATAATAAACTCAAGGTTGACCCTGCAGCTCCGGGTGCAGCAGTATCTCGCGGCTATTTTACCGGGGCATGGAAAAATTTTGTGCAAATTTTTAACGTTATTTGTATTTTACTTTTAGCTCTACTTTTTTGAAAGGAAAATTTATTCTTCTAATAAAAGCTCCCGATCCTTGTAAACGTAACCCAGGCGTACGTGTTTATCGAGTAGAAAACAAGCTGGCAGTGATTAAAATAATAGTTAGTAACGCTGTGATCACAGGGGCTAGAATAAGCTTTGGGGTTTACCCGACTCTCATGATCAAACGGTACGATATGCAAAATAGTCGAAAATTTACCTGCACCACTGGCGGACAACGAACGGTCTCAGTCTACTGCCACGGCCTTCTATTTTCCGACACGATTACACGTTGGTTTATCCCACGCATGTACTCTGATCAATTTTCCATATTTTCACGATCGGGGGAAAAAAAAATTATCTGCTGTGCAGCGATTGATCGAGGAATTAATTAATGAGATTTAAACGAGTTTCGTTTAAACTGCGGGGATCAAAGTCCTTCGCGTTTTGATGCAGAGGGGCTGCGGATAGCCGGATGTATATACCTGCACCGAAGATTATTGTATCTTAATAGTGTTTCGCAAGCTCAAAAGCAAACGGATTATTGGTAGCCAAACTCCCTTCCCGACGTTGTAGGTGGAAACTCCCTCGGTTAGATTTAATCTGATTTCCCCGGAGACGTAATACGCGTCAGGCTTATTACAGGACTGGGAAACTATAGGAAACTGGGGGTAGGTAATGTAACGGGCAACAGGTAGACGCGACGACGAAGAAACAAGCCTTGATTAAACCTCTGGAAAGTCGTCGACCGTATATGAGCGGAGAAAAGTTTAAACAAGTTTCGCTGTTTTATTTTAGCTAACTTCGTTCAAACGGTATAGAATTATTCATTATATCTTTCATTTTTCTCGTTCGGTATTTGGTTCAACGCATTTGATCACGGTGCCGATTCCTGCAGGCTATAGGTATAATGTATACGTATATCTACTCGAAAATGGTTAACCTTTATCGTTTTATTATAATGGTTCAGTGTAATATTCCATAACCGTAAACCGTAACCCATTTGCGGATCAGTTGAAGGAGTTAATGTACCAACGCGACGATGAGGTTGAGTTTGTGGCTGAATCGGTAACCCGGTAAAGAGCTCAAAGTCCGTTCTATCAGCCCCTGGAATTCTCTCCATCTAGGAGAGATTCATTCCTGTAAAACCGACCGACCGACCGACCGACCCTTCAAGATTACTGCAGGTTAATCTTCCGTCAAAGAGACCTCAAGCTCGGTTCAATTCGACGGTACGTATCCCGTAGTCTCCGCTGCTGCAGTGGGCACATCGTATGCTGTACCCTCGAAGAACTAAATTTACGAGTCAACCGAATTCAGGCATCCAAACCCGCTTACGTTTCCTGCTATTATAAAGAAAGTAAAATTAACGCCCGAAAAATAAAATTCTGCTCAACAAGAGCTCGATAAACTCGCTGAAACTGAAAATCGTACTTAATGTAAATCCAACTGGATCGTGCCTTGCCCCGAGATCCAACTTGCTAGCTGTGGCACTGCAGCACCAGCGGCTAGCTGCTACTGATTTAAATAAGTTAATGGCAGTTGCTATAAGGCTAAAAAGAGCCGGCTGCTATATGGTATACGTGTATATGTATAACCTCGTATTGTCTTGGCTCTCAAGATTGTCTGCCTTCTCCATTATCTCTCTAACTTTTCTCGCGGTTTTTTTCCCCGCCGTTTTTTTTTTCTTCTTCCTCTTCTTCTTCTTCGTCTTTTTCATTTTTTTTTTTTTTTTTGTTCTCTTTTATCATCGCACGGCAATTTCACCGCGTTGTACAGTAGCTCGTACCTACCATAATTCATGAGTCAACGTATTTAGATTTTATATTATTTATTATGTATACATAGAGAAATTTTTCTCCAACGTCTAGATACGGGAGGTATAAGGTATAGGTTGGTTCGTTGGTACGGTATACCTGCGTATACTTCGCCGATTTTACATGCATTATAATAAGATGAGAGAAGAACGAAAAAGAAAAAGAAAAAGAAGAAGAAGAAGAAGAAGAAGCAATAAAACACAAAAGTAAACCAAAAATGAGAAAAAAAAAATATGTATATAAAAATTACGAGAACCGGTAATACGGGTAATCTTGGATGTCCGTTCGTCTGAACGAACGGGAATCAGGTTTCGTTCAAAAGTTTTCTACTCGTTAATTTAAAATGCAACAAACCCTGTAATCAGTTAGGAATGGACGACAGGTGGGTCTTTAGAGGATAGGATAGATCTGCCTCTACACCCTAGACTCGAGTAACAAGTTTCTATATACCCAATTAAATTACTGACATCGTAGCTTCGCCTAGTTTCATGCGAAAAATCTGATCCAAGGATTAAGAATTAGGTTTATAGGTAAATGCGTCCGCATGCTGCGTATGGGATTTATACGTCTTCCAAAAATAAAAGAGGAAAAAAATTTACATGGATATAAGACTAAGACTAATTTTTTTTACATCCACCCCGTTTCCCGGGTTTGAGTTTTTCTTTGGAATAGGAATTTTTTCCCTTCAGGCTTCGACGATCTGCATGGACGCGATTGATTTTGTGAAGTAGGTATAAAGGCTGGTGCAAGAAAAAAAAATATGTATATAGGTATATACTATATATTCAGCGATTCCTTTTTCTCCTACTTCTTTTTCGCACTTTTATTACTGTCGCAAAGCAAATAAGGTATGAAATGAAATGATAAAGAAAAAAAACGAAAGGAAAAGAAATAAAAAAACGTTCTCTGGGATTCCCCTGAGACGTCCCAGATGTCCCTTATCTTAGTTCTTTATTATTATTTCTTACCACCGTCGCCGTGAACATTGCTGCAGTAGCGTATATATACACATATAATTACGATTTACTGGTAAATTTTATTGTATGTAATTTTTTAATGTCGACATATTACTGGTATATCGAGGTGGTATGATACACGAGACTCTTTTTTTTTTGCATGTTATCTAAACCACGAAGCAACAACAACAACAATAAATCATCGAAAAACATATCGGAGGAAGTATCTGTCTGTCGATTCACCGTGAATTATAGCAAGTAAAAAGAAAAAAAAAATCTAATTTGCAATTAGTTTCAAGAAATCATCAACACTGAGGATTATAAAAACCGGCAAATATACTGAATGGCCTCAAAAAGTTGACCGTTTTTTTTTTCTTTTCTTCTTATCCGGATCAATCGGTATACGAATTTGGAATAGATCGATAAGTGCAGTTGCTTGTTAGCAAAAAGGCCGAAAATTGTGTATACCCGTGGGCATCGTACAGATATATATTATAGAACGAAAAAAATCGTTTATATAAGCGAAAGACGAAAGATTTATCTCAGATTAAAAATTTGTTTTGCCGAATTTACCGCAAGAGATCGTTTTTAGCTGGAAATTTTTTATGTATTTTATTTTTTTTTTTTTGGTTATCTTTTCAGTCTCCTCCGACGTTTTTATGTTTGTTTTGTTCAAGAGAAAAAAAAAAAATACCCGTCGGTTATCTCTCCTGTGAATCAACGAGGCGTGAATTTTCCTTTATTCTTGTGCTTGTGATTTGTGATCCTTTTCTTTCTTTTTTTTTTTTTTTTTTTTTTGTATTTTTAGTCAGAAATAAAATTGGTTTACGGAATGAAAATAATTAATCCAATGAATGAAAGTGAAATTCTTCTTTCCTGATTAATTCGCGAGGTTGAAGAACCTTGCGTTATACCTTACGATTTTTTTTTTTTTTTTTTTGTTTTACTTAAGTGAAAAAAAAACCCTGTTTCAATTATTCACTAGCCAAAAAATATATCTTCGAGGCTACATGTACATTAATCACATCACGTTTCACACTAATCTCAGAAATAAATGGCCTCACTTAAGAAAATTCGTGAAAATTCTCGATAATTAATTCGATAATTTATCTCTATCGATAAAGTAGGGGGGTGTTCGTATATGGGTATGGATATATCCGGTTTAAAAAGAATTATAGCTATATATTATCAGCGGTCGTTTATCGATTCTCAAAATCCGTATCAATCACCGATTATCCTCAAACTGTAGTACACAGAAATCCTATTCACATAAGGAAAATCTATATCTAGACGGGTGAAATGCATATATACATATAGATAATATGTGCAGCACTCGCGGTGTATATCTTGGAACCGTAATTGATTCATTGCACAAACGTTTCCGTCCGATATGATAGGATATAGTGCTCTGTCACTTTACCAGTAAAAGTTGCGCAGCAATATAAATATGTACATGTATAGTTCGTGTATAAATGAACAATGAAATTTCGCAAGGGGATTGTTAACGAATGATTTTTATCTTCATGTTATTTCGTTCCTTTCCTTTCCATTTCTTTTTGTTCTCCTTCTTCTTCTTCTTATACTCGAACATGACGTTGTTCCTTAGCCTGAGAGTATATAATCTGTACGTACATGCGTGTATATGTATATAGGCAATATCTATGTGTTGTACGCACATCTCTAAACAAAAGTTAAAAGTTTTTAAATCTGAGAAAGTATTCCACTCGTATTCCATCAGCACTCGAGACCCATTCCGCAAAATAATATAAAACAGAATGAATAATTCATGGTGCGGTTCGCCCGCGCCATGCCATTCTACAGAGCAAAATCCTAGCTTCCGCTTTCGGTCCTAATACAGGACGGTTCAAAGGGCGGGAAATAGAGAGGAATAGGTATAATATATAAAGGTTTGAAAGGGTTGGGGATATACATACTCGTATAGTCAAAAGGTCAATGTGTTTATAAATGTATGTATGTAAGAATGAGAATGATACGTATGAGGGGAAAGGTGCAGGGTAGATAAAGAAATGAAAAAAAAAAATAAAAATAAAAAGCCAGGGAATCCCTGAAAGAAGAAACCTGATAATGTATATGTATATATATTTTTATACATGTAATAAATATATAGGCATATGTCGTATACTGCGTTTCGTATTATTTTATACCACAAAAGCCCCGCGACGATAAAACGGTTTTATTATTAAACCATAAATATCATTTACCGCAAAACGATACAAACGGGCAGAGGAGGAGATATTATATTGTCGTGTTTATTTGTATATATATATATATATATATATATATATATATATATATATATATATATATATATATATATATATATATATATATATATATATATATATATATATATATATATATATATATATATATATATATATATATATATATATATATATATATATATATATATATATATATATATATATATATATATATATATATATATATATATATATATATATATATATATATATATATATATATATATATATATATATATATATATATATATATATATATATATATATATATATATATATATATATACTTTCACAAGGATCAAAATGAGGAATAATACATAAGAACCCTTATGTACAACCAAACAGAGCTATATATATATATATATATATATATATATATATATATATATATATATATATATATATATATATATATATATATATATATATATATATATATATATATATATATATATATATATATATATATATATATATATATATATATATATATATATATATATATATATATATATATATATATATATATATACATATATATATATATATATATATATATATATATATATATATACATATATATATATATATATATATATATACATATGTATGTACAAACAAAATACTCGCTCGTAAAAAAAAAAAGAAAAAAAAATTGTGCCAGACAGAATTAGCAATTCAAAATCGTATAGTCGTTCAATTGTAATTGCAAAACGTTCAACCGAGCCCATAAACAGCGATACACAATTTATGCGGTTCGGAGCGGTCTGTAACATTAAACAAAACTGATTACAGATCAATGTAAGAATCATTATTATTATTATTATAATTATTATTATTATTATTTTGTCTCAAGACTGAATTGAATTCTCAACGCTAAGTTTTGTTTCTAAACGAAATTAATTGTGTAGAATAAATTGATTGTAAAATTGTATGTGTAAAATCGATGAGAATTGATGCATAAGATGGCGAACCGAGCCATCTGGGTCCGTTGAAACCATCACGGTGCAGGAAGAGCATAGTCAAAAAAAAAAATAAAAAAAAAAATTGAAAAAAGAATAATACACAAATAGTGTAATAAAACACTTGCTGCCTGGGTCTCCGCCCTCCTAAGGATGCCGCGCGGTCATCACCTGCCGTCCACCTGTCTTTTACCCCTGCAGCGCGTGCCCGTACCTGCAGCAGATCTCGTTTTATAACGGCGATGGAAAAAGGTGAGGAAAAATGTGAAAGGTTCATTTTTTGTTTTTTTAGTTCTTTCAATTTAGAAAACTTTCAACAGGGTTCAATATAGAAGCGTACGAAAATAGAGGTTCTTGTACATGTACATACCGGAAGTTTGATTATAAAAGTGAAAATTTGTGGTGCCAATTAATCGATTTGAAATTTTATTTAAATACGATTCGCGAGGAGTGTAAGCTTATTATAGTATTCGCTGGTAAACTCAAAAGACACGTAACATTACGTTCTGTTTATAATAGCTATAGGGGTTGAAATTCTGCCAGGTGGAACGTCCGGAAAATGACCTGCGCGTGTGTCTAGGTATACTATAAAGGTATACATGTCTATTTACGCGTGTGTATGGATGGAACAAGGAACAAGGAACAAGGAACAAACAACGGTCCGGATCCTGAGGCAAAGACCTCGAGGCCAAGGATGCAAATGCAGACGCACCACGTCTGGCTCGCATTCGAAGAGATATAGTAAGATACTGTGTTGATGCACGTGTGATAGTTCAGAACCTATGCACCCCGAAAATCGACTAATAATTTAAATATCGATTGATAAATATAGGAAAAAAATTAGATGAATGATGAGAAACGAAATAGAATCGTCAAAATTTTTTATTGAAAGCTGCTTCCGGTAGTATGAATCGATTTGTCGTAATCATCGAGCATGCGAATTGGCGAAAAATGAAAGTTAATAAATAAATAAAATTTCTTGACTCGCTAAAGAATGATTTTTGTCGAGTCGAATCAGCATCAGCTCCGGCGTAGCATGGGGTATATATGTAGGACGTGGTTATGTGTATATTGTAGGATAATACGAAAACGATCAAAGTGAGTGTTTTTTTTTGTTGAGGCAAAGGGCGGTTTTTTTCTGTTTTCTTTTTCCGTTATAAATGCTTGAAAGTTTTTAATTACCGTGTGCTTTAAAGGAGATATGAAACACGAGGCTGGGTGCCACCAATTAGAGAGAGGCCTCAGCTCGAGCCTGGGCCCTGCACGTTCCAATTTTAAAATCCAATACCCTTTAGAGAGAAGGGAGGGAAAGGGGTGGAGGCCTGCTTTAGCCACCTTCGCTACCTTCGCGACTATTTGACGTATAACACTTTGATATATACGGATTTTCAAGTTGCTTGAACTCTCCTGAAGCGAGCGAGCGAGCGGGCGCGTGCGACGAGAAACAAACCGTTCCAGTTTCCTTGACGTATTTAATTACGTAGCCTTGCATTAGAGGGATTACGAAGAAACGACGTCGTCGCCCTCTAATTAGAAGATATAAGTCGCGTGATTATAAAATCCCATACAATACCACCACCACCACCAGCACTACTAACACCCGGCGTTGGGTTAAGCGCACGAGCTTTGGTCTGCTTACATTAAAACAGAAATAAAAGACCGAAAAGAAGAGAAGAAGAAAAAAAGAAAATAAATAAAATTAAAATTGGGTCAGAGCAGCAGACCGAAATACCTGAATTTCAGTAGATTTTAAACAGACGCACATTACAGCGAATTCAAAAACATTAAAGAGTCACATTTTAACGTGACTTACGTCGCGATATTGCAATGACAAAAGAAATTTTTAAACTCTCGTTATCAGGCTGTATAAAAAAAAAAAAAAAAAAAACGAAGAATATATACAAAAAAAAGGAAGAAATTCCGCCACTAATTTTTGGTAGAAATGATAAAAAATGTCTGACTTGTAAGACCGGTCTACTGCGGATTCGTAGTGAGAATAAAAATGAAAGACATAGAAAAGACATGGAAAGGCAGAGGCTACACAAAAGGTTGAATTAAAACCAACATAACCGTGTTTTTGCATTTCTAATTACCACCATTCATCACAATTAACTTCTTTTTGTGAAAATTTTATTTTTTTATTTTTCAACCACCACGGTTTTTGCTGCAAGGGCGGTGCGAGGACCGAGACTATTTTCCCTCGTCCCGAACTGCGGAGGGCGTCTAATAAACCTTCTGACTATTCGAGCAACGAGGGGTTAATCGCTCAATCTCGCCTCCATTGCAAACAACGCCCTCAATCAGCGTTCTTTCGTAAATCTTTGCCTCGTCGAAACGGTGGGGTTTTGGTTCGCCTAGAGTAAACCCAATCTAAAGAATTCTGCAGGTATAAAAAGGTGATTGAAACCTGCTGAATCCCAGCACTGACAGATCTATCTCATTTAACATCAATCACGTCCACTTCTATATAACGATCCTACAGGATAGATTTCAGATGGACCAGAATCTCATCCGTCTATTCCACGAGCATCCCGCAAGCTCCGACCTCGTATAATCTCCTCTCTAAAACTCTTCAACCCTCGATAATAATTTTGAAAAATGAACTCTCCCAAATTATTCATCTCCAACAAAAAAAATGTGAACTTTTCAGTATTTCTCTTCTTTTTTTTTTGGTTGGTTGTTTTGCGTTGCTTGTCTCCTATTTTCAACTTTACAAGAAAAGTGGGACGCTTTTGAATTTTTCATTCCGTTCGTCCTCGTTCATCCCAGCTTTCGTCTCTTGAATTATTTCCCAACACGACAACGGATTTTACGGAAATACTTGGAATAATTTTGAGAAATCGATGGAGATCGATTTTGGCAATGTGAAAGAAAATATTGTGTTATTGGAGAATTTTGCTAATTTCTCGTTGACCTTTAACGCGATAGGGATGAAGTTTAGTTGGTCAGAACTTCGAAAGGCATCGAGTTTTTTTTCCCTAACAAAACTCGATTTGGAAATCGAATTCGGAAAGGATAGCAGCCTGAAATTTTATAGCTCAATTTCGTGAAAAATTTCCGATATTATAACCGAATGAAAAGGAAATCTGCGAATATAAATCTCGGAGCTTTTCTGATTCTCAAGGATATTATGTATCTGCGGTTACTGAAATTCTTTTGGCTTTGGATACCTGCAATTCGTCACGATGTAGAACCCTTGTGCTTTCGTACCTGGTGCAACGGCAAAGACTTTGAGCTCGAGATGACGTCGTGCAAGTGAAGGTAGGTTAGGTAGATAGGTAGGTAGGTAACGTTTGATATTCCGTGCAGGGTAAACCTTCACCGAGTACAAGTTTCAGCAAAAGCCTCTCGGCCTCCTCGCCTTTGGTATTCGAGTACCAACTGGCTTTTGGCGCGCGTATGTGAATGTATATGAAACCTTGTCACGATGCAACGGCTCTTGGAAAGTGCAGACGCTATCAGCACGGAAGTCAGAGTAAAAAGTAAATAAATAATGTTCAATAAGATACATAGCTTTATACATATACATATACCCGCATAAATATTCATATAAGATCCACATCGCACGTCAGACTCACACAGCAAACTTATACCCAACTTTTTTTCTTTTTTTTTCTCTTTCATCTACTTTTAAGTATATATATCTTATAATCGATGCACAGAATTTTCTTTTTCCATTTTCTTTCTCTTTCCGCATAAAAAGACCGGCGGTAATCCTTACCCGATTTTGCTGATCGATTACATTCAATACACCCAAAGTGACGGCCCCTGTATCGAACAATCTGTGCCACCGGGAGTTACGAGTTAGTTATGATTGATCGGGGAACGTTACTCTCCCGACCTTATATCGAGTCGATTTCAATGCCCATAGAGAGCAAGAATACCAACGTCGATGTAATATCCATAGAAAATAACGAGGGTAAAATGAATCGGTTAATCGGATCGCAAAATGGTAAATTTTTTTTCACGACCAAAAACCAACCGGGAGAAGATATAATAGCTGGAGAAAATCTCTGATCGGTTTTCTCCCGTTAGTTTATTTTTCTTAAACCGTCGACTTCCGGTTGTCCGGAGGTACTGCAGACCGCAATGTGAATACCGCGTATCCTTTCGTGGTGCAGGTAAGGGATATACCTTGGTTTATGCCCGAGAGCTTTTTCCCGCGCGGAATCGAGGTGTTAGTTTTACGAGGTGCAGTGTAAGGTGTATATAGTAGGTATATACGTACAGATATAGATATAGGATACATAGTTTACGCTCCGGTGGTTTGGCGCCCACGAACGTGTAGCCCGCATTGACAACGATTTCCCAAGCTCGTGTACTCGGACGGAAATGCGACACCTGTTCTCAGCGGAAGTAGCCGAGAGAAATAAATAAAGAAACAAAAGGGGTGAAAAAAACAAGGCGAGGGAAAAGATAAAGAGGATCTTATTGAGAGTTCGGATTCACAGGATAGCTGATGTCGTTTTTTTTTTTTTTTCTACTTCCGAATTTCTCATCAATTTTTTAGAAATCAAATTCCACGAAACTTCGTTCCTGTTTTTCATCCCTCGATATCTTTGATTTTACTATTTACGAATCGAACGACGACCGCAGCTACCTCCAAAGGGAATAAACGAGGCCAATAGGAAGGAAGACTGTGTGGCGCCGGTAACGGCCCGAGAGGAGGCTGTATGCTCACCTATTACCGGTTTGGTACGGCAAATTGGGCCGGCGCATCTGCCGATGTTTCCGGTTTCCGGAAGTGCACGGAGAGTTACCTCGTAATGACGCGGTGTAACCACCCGATAAGCTGGCCATACTCCATACTCGATAGTAACGGTTATTTTAAGTGTATAAAAAGGAATCCAGTTGGAGAGTTCTGAAGAGACATTTTCTTACAATAAAAATAAGGAATAAGGAAGCCGAGGTGAAATGGCTGTGGCACAGAATTCAGTCGATGTGTGTCTTTACCCCAGTCTCGCGTGAGTTTCGGGTAGGTACATCGAGGTTACTACTGAATTGAGTACAGAGTCGTCTGCGGAGGTTATCGCGAAATTAAATTCCTTACGCGAAAGGAGAAAAAATATTCCGACTATTCCGACCCTGCATCTCTGACTGCTATTATCACAGGAGATAAATGATCCGAGAGTTGTGAATCTTCGTGTATATTCGTACGCGTGTTTCTGTTTGACTGTGTAGATTCGTACATATATACGTATATATAGACACGACAGAGATATTTATACGCGGTACGCGAAGAGATCCACTTTCACAAATGAGATTTTTATATTCCTCTAATTTTTCACGACCTCTGGTGCACCAACCATGAGGCTTCGTTTTTTCTGCATACTTTGCCGAAGTCAGGCTCTATCTCAACGTGAAATTCCCTTATACAAAACTCCTAAAGACCCGTGTAAACAGAATATGAACAATATCTGTTGTTCAAATTTGAACATCAAACCATTTGTTTCGAACGATTAGAAAACTTGGTTCGAAAATTTTTATCACAGTTTATAACACGGCCAAAATTTATTGCCCAATTTCGGTCAAATTGATCCAACAGTCGTCGAGCTTTTACGTTTGATTTCAAAATTGTGTTATTTTTGGGAGAAAAGCTCAATTAGGTCTTAAGGAGTAACAGTTAAAGAAATTTCGACGAGGATTACTGCGATTACGAGTCGAGAATTACGCTCCAAAGCTACCTGCATGGAGGCAAAAGGAGTAGAGGAGTCCATCCATATGTATGCCCGACGATTAATTGGATACGACGACTCTATACATGCAGCTATTTCGAGGCGATAAACTAACTCGGTATAACGTAGTCCACTGTCCTGCAGTCGCAGGGTTTCGAGAAAGGTTCAACGACCCGATTCCCGATGACTAACAATAGCTTTTGCTTCGTCCTTGGTGCGCCGCGAGACCCGATTAGACCGATAAAACCAGACGCTCCCTTTAAGGTCCTTAGCTACACGCCCAAGAGCACGAAGCTTGTCGACCCGCGTGATACAACATCGAACTTTAATCCTTGAATGTAGGCTCGAGGTAAGTGCGTCGAAGACTCGAACAGAGGACTGTTCACGTATGTACACTCGCACACGTTTGAGATCTACAGAGTGATTCAAAAGCAATTTTATCCACGAAGATCTAAACGTCCGAAAAGAAAAACTCATCTCCAAGTTTCAAAGCATCGTTTCCTTCTTCTTTTTCCCCTGAATTGATCGGACTGTATTTTTGTCGTCATTTTTTGCAACGATCTATAATCCCGCCGCTAACTTAATAGTGAATAGATAAATTTTGAAACGAGGTAGAGCCTCGCGGCACTTCAGGACTGTCCCCAAAAGCCAGTGATGGATGTTGGCTTAATAATACGCCCACCTCGGCATCCACTTTACCCTGCAGTGAAATATCCCTCTTGGGACTTTGTCCGCGTCAAGGCGGTTTTCCGACCTGTAGGACAAGCGGGAAATCCGGGACAGGGATAATAGCAGACGTCTGATCGAATGCTATGAAACAAATGCAGCCTGACGAGGAGGAGGAGCAGCATTTTTTTAAGGAAAAAGTAAATGAATTTTCATTTCGACCGAACCGAACGCGTTTCAACTTCGGATGACCCTCTTTCTCTTCTTAACGGACTGGAAACTTCCGCTGTTAATTTACCGTCGAAACACGTTTATATACTTCGTGTTCGGTTCTAACTCTTTCCTTAACTCCGTATTCGCAGACCTCAAGGCATTCGTGTTCCAGATCCGTAAGTAACCAGATTAACACCTGGCCAATAGACAAACGCGACTAAACCGTCCTCCTCGTAGCTTTAAGGTAAACACGAAACACTGCGGTGAGCCTTGACTCACACCCGACGCTGTGTACACACGTAGGTACACAACGTGCACTTCTCTTATGCTATGCAGGACATCTTATCTGCAGATATATCGAGTCTCTAGCCATTCGTACTTACGAGGACAGAACCCTGGGTACTATATACCAGCTACGTGGATTTTAGCATATACTAGGTGTTCTGCTGCAGCAAGTTTCGACGATATTTGGGAATAAAAATTCTGTCCGAATTTTCGGAAACCGTCTTTTTCTTCTTTTTCATTTATTTTTTGGACGGGAGATCCTCCAAGCAGGATTAATAACTCGATGAAAGGAAAACGAACCCTTCTTTTCTTTCACCGCAATATGCTTCTTCGTGCTATACCAAACAATCGACCTATACTGGTTTTATATTGACACTGCACCAGTCTGCACGGTAGGTTGCAGGCTTTGGCCGCATATATGCCATATGGCTAATCCTGTCCTCCCTCGCGTGCCTTCTGGTAACTAAAGCTACTTATATATAATACAACAGCAGGCAAGTTTCTATACTGCAGTTTTAGTCTTGAGATAATTTTTTTTTTTTTTATACTGAAACGAATCAAAATTTATTACGATCCGTTCGCGGTGCAGGGTAATTTGTTGCACTTATTTTTAGAAAATATAGAGGAGGAGCAAAAAATTGTCTTTTCCGGATCGAAAATCTGCGGTTCCGTATTAAATAATCTAACAGAAATTGATTTCGAGTGATATATAAAACGAAATGCAATGCTTGTTATTCACAAATAACGACTTTCTCATTCCCATTTTCAACCCTCGCGAGGTCCAAGTTAAGCCAATATTCGATTCAATAGCCGAACGCTTATATACTCTGATTGATCGAACTTCAACCGCGTATGTTTTCGCCTCTAGGCATATGGAATTATGATTTCTAACTGTAAAAGGATATTTGGGGAATGTCAGAAAGCTCAGAAGTCCATTCAAGTTTATTCATAAAGTAAACGGCGTCTTTTATGAGGATCAGAGATCTCTTCGAGAATAAGACAACCTTCAGGCCATGTGAGTAATTGAAAAATGTGAAAAAGCGATTCTGTCTGTCTGTCTGTCTCTCTCTCTCTCTCTCTCTCTCTTTCTTTCTCGCCGAATGACCTGAATCTCACAATTAGTTAAACGGCGAGCGAAGAAAGCGTTCAAATCTCTGCATCAGATATTGCATCTACCTGCCTACCTGTTCTGGTTGCGTGGAGAAAGAGACACGGGCGCCCCGCTGTCTGGCATCTAGACGCACCTGTTGGCAGTCACCTCTGACGCGAACAAATGATACGAAGTAATGAATAAATTAGCTGGTCATAACCCGCGGCGTTCGAAATTCCTTAGAAATCATATACCCGTCGCGTGTGAGCCGGCTTTCGCGCGTAAAGATTGGTACCTGTATATATGTAATTACACATCAGAGAGAGAGAGAGAGAGAGAAGAGAGAGAAAGAGATTCGTGTGTGCAGTGACCGTGTTTCGTGTTCGATCGAGAATTATACACCCATATTCGTAAAGGAGTGCCGTTTTAACCTTGGTCCCCCGTCCGTGACCATCTCGGTGAAAATTGCCAACCCATATTTTACCACCTCGACAAAGTTCAACGCCAATATCAACGCGATGAAAAATGATTCCAGGTCCGTAGCATGCATAAAAGATGACTATATATACATGTGACCGATATACCATATAGACGGAGGAAATGGATATACATAGGTATACATATGGAGATCAGCAGCTGAGCGAGCTTTGAACAAAAAAAAAAATAAAATAAAAATACCCCGAACTTTACCTCAGTCTTTTTTCCCCTCGATGAAAAACTACGCTTTTATCTAAATCAGTGCGAATTTTAATTGGAACGGTTTACCCTTAGCGATCGTTGGAAATTATTGTGTCTCTGAAAGCTCGGATTCAACTGCAACGTAATAATATAAAATACCCTGTCATAATCATATTTTCATAAACTATTCGGTATACCTATGTACGGTGATATGCCGCTGTCTTTCTTGCGTAATATACTGTTCAAGCTCTAGGATTTTCCTCAGAGCTTTCTCGAAGTATGAGAGCCGAGAATTTCCGGCTTTACCCACTTCTACAACAGGAGAAGTCAGGTATAAGGTAAATTTTAACGGTTAACTTCGATAATAAAATTCAGTGGGATGTACCCTGCATGTATATTGTATATATGTATGTACCTGTATGTGTGTTCACGTCTAGATGTCTTTTCCACTATTCGCGAGAACGAGAGCTAAATATAACTCGAACTGGTATAAAGAGCAAGGGAGAGAACATCTCTAGGTACCCTTTAAGGTACTATACTCTATAGAAGCTATACGGTATATTATCTGCGGTAAGAGCTTCTTGTACCGTTTCAATCCTGGACCGCGTATTCCTATCTGAGATATCATTGCATTCTTGATCCGGATGACCCCCATCGGTCGGTATGCTTTCTGGAATTTCATCGATGCGCTAAAACTGACCCAGAAATATCTCCTGTTACTATCCTTAAGAATCAGTTCTCAGAGAAAGAAAAATTTCCGACTTTGGCGTACACGGGGATAACTTCAGGGTTGTATAATAGCGAGCTGTGTATGTGTGCGTTTGTGTTTGGTATAAAAGCGCAAAGAGTTGTGAGTTTTTACAGCCCCACTCGTCAACCTCTGGTTATGACCGAGCTTTTACTTCTTTAGAGCTTTAGCTAGTAGCCTAGCCTCTACATCGTGAACTATTGTTCGTCGTGCTTCGGTGGTAGGGTAGGATATAGGGTACGTGTTGCAGTAGGAACTATACGGGATAACGGCAATCGTACGAAGTGCTTTTTTATAATATATATAAAACAACGCGCGGAGTAACAGAGAAAAATAAGTAAACGAACAAGGAGTGCAGGAGTTTGGTGCTTTAGAACTTTTGTTGCATCAGAAAAAAAAAAAAAAAAAAACTTGCCCTCTTTCTTTGAACCGTACCTATATATATACCCTCTTACCGAGCGTCGCGACGCCGCTCATTCATCGTCAACGTTTGCATATTGTATTTTAAAAATTCTCTTCTTTTTCCCCGAAATAAAAAGAGACCAGAAATAATGCAATTTGTCTTCCTAACTTACGGTCCGTCACTGTATAACTGTTAAGAGAACAGCAGGCGATAATAACGGGTGCGCTGCAGAACCATAAGCCGCGTTTCATACCAGGTGGGCAAAGATAAGGCGTATAATTCGGTGTCTAGAGTCTGCACAACCGACTGCACTGTACGCTGCATCGTTAAGTTTCTGTCTTTCCCATTTAGCTACGTTCTATTCATTCCAGTTTCGCAGTTGTTGCAACGTGTGCGAGGCAAGCGATGAACGTCGTTTTACGTCAAGCGGTGTATATTGAAGCGGAGATAAGCTCCGGGTGCAATTAGCGCTTACTGCAGTGCTAATTATTGTCAATTTTGCTTTTAAGGTGCGGTTAGAAAAACGGGAGCTATTATAACTTATATACTAGCGAAAATTCTCTTCTTCGCTAAAATTCTTCACATTCAAGATAATAATTTTGTGGCTTGTATTTTAGTTTTGATATTTTTTTTATCTCGTGTGGAAATTTTTTGGAAAGAAAGAGGAAAACGATAAAGAAAGAAATGGATAAATTTTCACAAATTTTTAGTCCTCAAGTCAATCCTTTACCTATATATAATATTTAAATATTCAAAGTAAAGAAAGAAAAATTGGATATTTGAAACGTTTTACTTTACTGAGCTGCTCTTCGCGCTCCTGCAGGCTGCTGCAGGCTGCTGTAGATCCCGAGGGTATGTGTCATGCTGTAAATTTGAGCTAAAATGAACAGTTGACGCTATACACTTTACCGGAAACTGCGCTCACTGATCTCAATTCTCAAGAAACGAAGTCTCGAGTATATATAGTATACTAAAGTTGAGATATACGTTATACCGAATTGCGAAGAAAATCTCGTACATGAACCGCGCGGCGATGTTGACCCAGATATATTCCGCGAATCGTGATAATTTACGAACTAGAAAAAAAATTTGATTTCGTAGGATGAAGAAAGAAAAAAAAAAAAAGCGTAGGTGCGGGTAAAATTTTTAATAGAATATTCAAAAAATATGGTTGAATAAAAGTACCTACTGTACAGCATGAAACTAAAAATCCACTTTAAAAGTACATTTAACGGAAAAAAAAAATAGAAAAAAAAAAAACTATACAGTACAATAATCCGAGGGGATAGAAATACGCGAAAAGCTCGGGAGGCGTAATAAATCTTGTCAAGGAGAGTCGCCGCGGTTGAAAAACCGGGCGCCTCTGTTGCATTAGACGTTTTAGTTTGTTTTTAGCATACTTTCATGTGAAAAAAAAAATATTTTCACTTCACGTATGAATATATGTATCCGGAATTTTATGTACCTAATTTTTTATGTATTTATTTATTTATTTATTTTTTGTTTCTTTACGGATTTTTATTTTGGCAATTCAAACGAACAGCATATATAAATATCATTTTGATTTTGATCAATGTTCCGCAGTTTATTAAAAACTGATCGAATACTTCTATATAAAATATTGTCCTGTACATTTAACACTTTGATCGTGATATTATACTTTTTGGCTCTTTTGCCAATTTTCAAACCGAAATTTCAAACGGGAAATTTCGAGATAATTGCAGGACGGGGCCCAGGTCAAGGTTCAGAATTTTCAAAAAGTTCCGAACGGTCAAAATGACGAATTAATTTGAGACGATTTCTAATTATCTGAACGTTGAAGTTGAAAATATAAAAATTCGGAATTTTTATTATTCGGAACTGTTGAAATTTGGTACTCCAATCCAACCCCGAACCAGACAATGACTCGCAGTCTGTAATCGAACCGCGACATTTCCTCCGCACGAACCTAACTTGCGGTCAAACAACCGGATAGTCCTACAAACGCAAACCACCGTAACCCGTCTGCTGCATGTAGGTGCATTTACAGAGCAGACAATATACACCTACGCAGCACATCGCGTTCCCTTGCATCGAATGCAAAGTATAGATACATGTACAAATGCAGTGCGTATCGAAGCAAAAACTAGATACGTCCACGTATACATACGTATGTATGTATGTACATACGTGCAACCTGCAACAGGTTCCCCCTAGGAGCTTTCGCCAAATCTTCGCGAACGGTATATGTATATGACGTACGTGCATATAATTTTTGTAAATTATATCTAAAGTTTCTCAAGTTCCAACAATCGTAGAAGGAAAAAAAATTCTTGAAATATATCGACGTTTTTTTTGTTTTTTCTCGTAACTTCATCCGCAAAGTTGGAATTTCAAACGGCTAATAATGAACATCGCGTATACCTACATTGTTGAGATTTTCTCGCCTCTATCATAAAACACCGTATAGTAGAACCATCTCTAACTTTAACGTGTCTATAAATATCCTCTTAGATGCTCATCGTTTATCTCTGACACGAGTCATGCCTCGGCAAACGCCCACCGATGACGTAATCACTATTTAATGAGCCCGTGGCGATATAATTGATGATAATAAATGATGAAGAAAAAATGATAGAGCAAGAAAGAAAAAAAAATCTTGTCAAAATGTTGCATCTGCTTTTACAGGGGGTAATAGGCCGCCGACCATAGAGACGTACGCGTTATAAAATCTTTTCTAATGAATGTAACAAAACCCTCGCCTGTCTATTAAGTAAACATTTATTTATTGAGCGTGACGATGCGTGAGAAATTATTTAATCGATCTAGCTTATACAGGTGTGCGTGTCTGTATGTGTGTGTATTTTTAATTATTGAGAGTCTCTGAAGTTTCGTGTGATTCGCAAAAATTTTTAATACCTTAATAATAAGGATTAGAATTTTTTTTCTCTCAATAATCCTTCGAATTTTAATTAAATCGTTAATAATTTTAACCATTTGTTTTTTCTTCTTTTGTTCCAGGCCTCGATTTTAGCTGAGATATAAAGATAGAAGCTGTCTGATCGTAAGTATAAAGTAAATCCTGACTTTAACGATTCAGATGTATAAAAGAAAAGAAATCAAAAAAAAATTGAAATGAATAATTAATTCAGTAGTAGCTTTTTGTATGAATATTCAATAGATTCAATCACAGCAACAGATATTAATTAAGAGTTATTCAATGGAGAATGAATATTTAAAAAAAAAAAAAAACAATAATCAAGTATTGGAAAAAAAAAAGAAAGAAATCACTAGCCGCAGAGACATTGTGAGAGAATTAACTCGTTCGGAATATATTCGCGCAGGTGGTAATTAAGCGAAAATTGTCATACTTTATTGACGATTTTTTTTATTTATCTTCTTTTTTTAAAAATTTTTTTTTTTTATTAATTATCAGCAGTGCTTAATATCTATAATTTAGTAATAACCAATTTGGGTTAATTACCTTGTCGAGCTGTCGATATATATTTTATACGTTCGCCCCACTCCATGGAATAATCTGCAGCGTTCCCTAATTGAATAATTTCCGATATTGGTACCGGTTTTTCGATGAAAAATTTTTCATACATCTGGAATAATTATTAGTCTTTAACAAATCGAATTCAATCTCAAAACAAAAATAACGTACAGCTGTATATAAGGTTATAATAATTTATAGAATTATTTATATATTCATGAAATATATAATTACGATAATTATTACTACAAAGAGTAAACCAAAATCTAATTAAGAAACAAAAAAAATTCTCATTTTTTCGTAATTTTTTTTTCAAATTTCGTTTTTTTTTCTCTCTTCAGTCAAAGCGTTCAATTAACAGCGATGATTTTTTTTTTTTCATAATTCCAGTAAATCAAATCATTCTCGAAGGTTTTGTTTTTTTTTTTTATATTAAAATGAAAAATAGTTTAATTAACGTTCGGTAATCGCGTATACGTTACAGATATTTAATAAGTTTCTATAATTCGAACTGTGGTTGTATACATATATCGTGTTGTGAAACACTGATTCGTTCTAAGTACGGTTCCACGGATAGCAGCAAGCATCGAGGATCGTGAGGTCGTGACATCAATTAACGCGTGTGAACTTCTACGGCTGTTAAACCGAGAGGCACATATATATATATCGAATATATTTATATATCTGTATATACGTATAATATACAGGTATATAACAAACTTTAAGTAGAGTGTAAATTAACCGTGCGTGAAATGCCTGGGCTCGATAAAACTGAAATATAAAAAGTAAAAGAGAAAAAAACTAGACAAAATAAATGAATAAACCCTACTATTATAGAAATTCGGGTAATTTATAAGTAAATAAATTCCGGTCATCGGTTAAACGACTACTCTTACACCCTGCAACGATCGGCTCTTCTATAGTATTATAAGATAAGATTTAAAACGCCTGTTTCATTACTTTATTCAATAATTTACAACTATAACGTACGTATACGTGTACTGTACGTACATACCTACGTGACGCTTATTTCTCTCCGTAAAAAAAAAAAAAAAAAAAATTCATCGAGTAATAATTTTCGTTAATTAATTAATTTTTTTTTTCATCTACCAAACCCTATCTATATATCTCATTATATATCATGGTAAAAAAAAAAAAAATTAACTCGATGATTTATTTCTATACGTAAACGACGATGCAGCAGAGTTTAACATGTAGGTAGTATATATCGCACCTTTTTACATCCATGCACCGATTAGACGTGTGTAGTATACGTAATGCATCGACGTTGAATACGTATGTAGATACGTACCTATATACCTGGATACATATACATACATATGTGGTCGTAGATATACAGAGTAGCCATTTCGTATCACCATAAGCCACATAGGATTAGTTTAAACCGCTTACCAGAATACAGACATAAGTACGAACCACCGCATTCTCTGAATGTATGTATATATATATAGGTATATGTATACGTATGTAGGTATGGTAGATATACATACCTGAGTGTAGATATACAGATACATAAATAAGCTCATTTAACACCGCACTCTCATTATACTACCCACTAATTGAGTAGAGGAAATAAACTGCACGTTGATATACAGGGTGATTCAGTTTGACCGGGCCATTTTAGCTGGGTGGACTCCTGGCGAAATTCTAAAACTAAATTTCCTTTACTAAAAATTCGAGGGACTAATAATTTACGAGCTACGGAAGATCTTAGTTGACCAATCACAGAGCCTACAGCTGCTCGAGTTAGTGCCGGGTCAAAAGTATAAAATAAGCAGTGCCCACAGCAAATCGAATTTCATTAAAATGAAAATAAATTTTTGAAACATTACTAAAATTTTTCGTGCTTCGTGGTTTTCGTCCTCCAGGTCCACTGCTACGCAGTTCTCGTCGTCCAGGTCCACCGCTTTGTAGTTTTGGTCCTCCAGGTCCACCGCTACATAGTTCTCATCGTCCCGGTCGTCCGCTTCGTGATTTTCGTCCTCCAGGTCCACTGCTACGTAGTTTTCGTCGTCCAGGTCCTCCGCTTCGTGATTTTCGTCCTCCAGGTCCTCGGCTTCGTGATTTTCGTCCTCCAGGTTCTCCGGTTCCTGGTTCTCGTCCTCCAGGTCCACCGCTGCCCAGTTCTCGTCGTCCAGGTGTACTGCTTTGTAGTTTTCGTCCTCCAAGTCCACCGCTACGTAGTTTTAGTCGTCCCGGTCGTTCGCTTCGTGATTTTCGTTCTCCAGGTCCACCTCTACGTAGTTTTCGTCGTCCAGGTCCTCCGCTACGTGGACGATGAGAACTACGTAGCGGTGGACCAGGAGGACGAAAACTACAGAGCAGTAAACCTGGACGACGAGAACTGCGCAGCGGTGGACCTGGAGGACGAAAACCAGGAAGCAGAGAAGCGGGACGATGAGAACTACGAAGCGGAGGACCTGGAGGACGAAAATCACGAAGCGGAGGACCTGGACGACGAAAACTACGTAGCAGTGGACCTAGAGCACAAAAATCACGAAGCGGGACGATGAGAACTACGTAGCGGTGGACCTGGAGGACCAAAACTACAAAGCGGTGGACCTAGACGACGAGAACTGCGTAGCAGTGGACCTGGAGGACGAAAACCACGAAGCACGAACAATTTTAGTAATGTTTCAAAAATTTATTTTCATTTTAATGAAATTCGATTTGCTGTGGGCACTGCTTATTTTATACTTTTGACCCGGCACTAACTCGAGCAGCTGTAGGCTCTGTGATTGGTCAACTAAGATCTTCCGTAGCTCGTAAATTATTAGTCCCTCGAATTTTTAGTAAAGGAAATTTAGTCTTCGAATTTCGCGAGGAGTCCACCCAGCTAAAATGGCCCGGTCAAACTGAATCACCCTGTATATTGTAGGAGAAATATACTCAAGAGACGGTATGGGACGTTGTTCAAGCTAATCAATTTATGAGGGAGCGTATACATGTATGTACGTATCTACACACTTTGGAAATAGTTTTTTTTTTTTTTTTTTTTTTTTACAGGTAATCGCATCGATCATCGAAACTTTTTCAAATCTGGATAGAGAATATCATAAAAATCATACGTAACTTATATCAAGGCAAACTAATTATTATACGTAGAGACGAGTTCATAGTCTTTTATTATAGTTATCAGCATGTAACACGCTTTTTCTCTCAATATTTCCAAAAAAAAAACACAAAACTGATTGCTTCAGATCACAAATTTTCGTGTCTCAAAAATTGAATCAATTGGTTATCATTGGTTAGATCAAAAATTACATCGATACAGAATATTTTTAAAAATTTTAAGGAGTTTCGATAAACGAATACGACTCGTAAAGTCAAACAATTTTTCTTTGATCTAATCGATCGCTCAAAGTCGATATAAAATCTCGAATAATTTTTTTTTCTATTTTCATAATCGAATCTAAAAATCCTATAATAATCAGCTGTGAAAAAATACTTCGTTAATAGTATATTTCCAAACTTTAGAAATTTTTTTTCTTCACCAAGTTAATCTTATGGCCTGCAGGTTTTAATACGAGTTTATTAGTTTTCTAATTAAGTTCGCGTGCATTAACGGCTTATATTTTCATCTGAGGTATATATATAGTATAATGCGGGATTTATATAGCCAGGGTCGATATATAGTTATTTTCGAAACCTTTATACAAATATAATTATATAAATATATATATACGTATAATGTACGCGAATGATTGGCTCGACGAAAGATTATGATAAATTGTTAGTACCCTACCACAGGCACCGGCCCCGATTCGTCATGAAGCGATACGTAACACTAGTATAATAATAGATTCGAATCAAGCGACCGCATATGCACATTATACCACATAATATAACATATCACCTTCACATAAAATATCTATATAATATGAGACATTTAATTGTGTGTTTGAATAACGATTGTCAAACTGCAGCTATAATGTTTCTATTTGATATATCATATATATACAGCGGTAGGAATTAATAAAGGCATATATGTATATATATTTTATACATATATACAGAAATTCGTCGATCGTATATATATTAATTATATATACATGTATCATAGACATATTCTTTAACAAATTTGTATATATCTATATATGGATGTTAATGAAACGATTTCACTGCTGTAATGTGAAACTATACGGTTTATTATCATATGATATTACGTCAACTAGAGTGAATTATAATTATTGTTAATAAGGAAATATATTCACGCTTTCAAGAGTCGGCTATAGGTACGTTGTACGATCACCGCTACAATATATGTATAGCTTATAAGATTTCGTATATAAAAATTAGGAATTTTAGACTGCTTTACGCCGATTGCTCTGATTATACACTACATATATCCTATAACGAACGATTTAATTACGTTATATAATATGGAGAAACGTTCGTCAAAATTCCGTTTCATTTCAATTATATATATACCTAACGATCGTTGAGCTCGGATCTCGTGTCCGCGCGGTACAAAAATAACGATTCCAAAATATGTTACAAATGAAATCCATCAGGTAAAAATCCTGGATCAATTTTTTTTTTTTTTTTCACCCTAAGCCCAATTTTTAATTAACAGAATCGAAAAATTATGGGCAGACCAAATCTTATTTTTCATCTCTTTCTGAATCTTCGAAATATAATAATAATCACGATGATAAGAATGATATTAATAAGAATTTTATTTAAGCCAGAAAAGCTCGTAGAGTGGAGAAGCTCTCATTGTTTACGCTACAGTCTAGTTGAAGCTAGACGCTATATCCTCTAAAGAGTACTTAATAATTACAGCACTCAATTCATGAAAGGTTAAGTACTGTACGGTGCTCCTCGCACTTAATTTTTTATAAATAGACAACTAACCGACATGGCATGGCCGACGCCGAGGTTATCAATTAATATTATGTATGCCCCGCGTGCGCGGCGAGCGATCGCTTTAGGTATATAGTCCTCGGTTAATAAATGATTATCAGCTTAAGTTTTTACAGGATTAGATATATATGTATATGTAGCTGTAACATAGTATAGAGCGTCGAAATGCCTTGGGATAATTAATTTTAGTTACTGGTTACTCGGTTTTGTAATTAATTATAAAAATATACATGTACCCAATAATATCTATAATATTTTGTATATACGTATATATACATAATTACAGTATATAAGTTATACATTATTAAAACCCATTATTAACATTTGGCTATAAAATTACGCGCGTAATTAATCACACGTACCTACGAGTTGAAGGTATGAAAATAAAAAAACCAAAAAATTCAAAACGAACTGAATTATTATTTTCGTCTTGTCTCGATTTACGAAGGCTCTCAAAACTTTCGCGCTCTACACTAGCGCTCTAAGAGGCGAAAGGATGAACGACTGGCGTGCGGGAGATTTGGAATTCAACAGGCTGGAATACTTGGCTAGTATCAGCTGTGCCTCGATCAGAGAAGGACGTCAATCCGGTCGTCATATACTAGCGTGCGTGTTCGATCTAATCGCAGATTAAAATAGTCGGAAGTGATTACAGCCAGTGAGTGGCTTGAGCGATCAGAATTCGCAATTACTGACATGAAAATTTGAGGAATAAAAATAAGAAAATAAAAAGTGTTCGATGTTTAATTCACTTTCAAATACTCGTTAATATACCGGCTATACTCGCAGTGTCCTAAAAAAAAATTTTTGGATTATAACCCCGGCAATGAAAAAAGTGAGTAGACACGCAATAAAGTGCTCTTTTTAACATCTTTCTTTCGTTTTTTTTTATATTCCTTCACTTCTCTTTTTACGATTTAACCATATGGCGCCCGTTTTATTACTCTACACTTATCTTATCACAAAAAAAAAGGTACAACTCAGGTCGATATAGTCAACGGAAATATTATTTCGATGTATATGTATAGGATACAATTCGCACGCACCTGTAGAGCGAATCAAAATTTAAAAATGATATATTTATTCTCTATGTGCATATGTACCTAAATAATATATAATTTATAATTATATTTACTTAGATGTACATGTTTTCTAAAAATATTTATATATATATATGTTTTTTTTTTTATACGACAATTAGATGGCTATTCATCGTCAGCTGAGTAGACGGTGCAAGTTGGTAAACACTTTCGCACCTTCCTGCGGTGTACATACGCGGTCGACGCTCTTTAGGTTCACACATATTTACCATTTCATTATGTATCGTTGCAATTAGCGAGAGAGATGGAAAATCCAGCATTTGGATATCCTTTGCCGTAGATACACGACGCGTCTTTCCTCGTTTTTAAAATAACCAAAATGGATCTGCCTTCAATTTCTAAAATAGTTGTTCTCCTTTTCTTTCTCCGTCCCTTTTTTCTCTTTCTTCTTCTCATTGTAAGCGGAGATATTTATTTCAGTGACACGTTCAACCGATAAGCCAAACCGTATCTCCCAGCTCGACTCAAGCTTTCGACTAAAGTTTTCGTGATAAGAAATAGACGCCCACATCCATCCTTGGTCCCATTATGTATGTATATCTATCCTCGATGTATTATTACAGTATCTAGAGCACGCCGAGCCGCGAGGGTAGGGCACGAGGAAGTTGTTTGAAGCATATTGTCAACTTTGCGACTATTCGAAATACCGAGAATTCACAAATTACGTGGAAAGGGAATAAAAAGAAAAGTATTTCAACATTGAAAACAGGCAGGCAGGCAGCTTGCCGTCTTTCATCTTATCTCAAACAAGCTGAACGAGAACCTCATATAGACAAAATTACGCCCGATGATAATTACGAAGTCAAAAGGAAATAAATTAAATTGGAGGGGAAGGGGAAGGGGAAGGGGAAGGGGAAGGGGAAGGGGGGAATATGAAACTGTAAATATTCACGTAAAAGAAACTTACGATTCTTGTTTTAAATATAAAATCCATAATGATCTCATACCCACGTATGTATTGCACACGTATGCAAGCGTCTATACAGACGAGGGCCCCGTATAACGAGGCGGACAACGTCATGCAGTGTTGGGCCGTTGTTCTCCTTACTACTATCGCGCCTAAAATCAAGGAAACAGGTTAAAAGTTTCCCGCACATACGTTATAACAAGCTTCATATATATATATATATATACTAGTGTCAAGTCGATGTCTATAACGAGCAGGAGGCCAAGAGGGGAAAAATTAGTCTCTATGAAAAAAGTCGTGTTCATGTCCATTTTTTTTTTTCTTTCTTTCTTTCTTTCTTCTTTTTTTTCCTCTGCCTATAATTTATGTATGTATGAGGATATATATATAGACGTGCTGATCGAAAGTTAATGAATAATAACTTTCCAACGATGTCGCATCTTAATTCTCGCTGACTTTAATAATAATTTATTATTAAATTTTAATCTACACGTTCCCATACCCTGCAATAATATCTGTATAATATATACCTATATGTATATAGAAAGCGAGGGCCTTCATATAGGTATTGTAATAAACGTCTTGATCACGTCTTGGTTTGATCTTTTATTTTTTCATTTCATTTCATATCATTTTTCTTTTTTCGTTTTTTTTTTCTCTTCTTTCTTTTTTCTTTCTTACTCTTGATTATCGGACTCGAGCTAGAATTTTCCTTGCAACAATTTTCAATACCTATCATATACCTACAGTTTATATCATCCTACTGCATATAGCTGCTGGTGGTGCTTGTGCTTGTGCTTGTCCTGCTGCCGCAGCAGCGTGCTCTCGAAGTTCTATTTCGTCGGGAATATCATTCCGGACGAAGCAAATAATCGATAATGATATAGACATCTATATATCCATCTACACAACGAACCCGATAGTCAAGACTCACATTATATATCATGTAGATTATTATACCACACAGAGCTGAAGTAGAAACCCTCTACTCATCTTCTTTTAGACTACAGTGTGTATGATCAGAATTTCAAATTTCATTTAAATACATTTTACTATCTTATATGTGTGTTAGGCGTATAGACGCTGCAGCACTTATTTCGATACTCTGATATTCCAATTAGTATAAAACATTGAATGGCCTTTTCAAATTTTTCGATATCAATCGCGTATATATACTTACGATTTATGTATAATCAGTCGTGACTCATACGAGGCGGACAATTGGATGTGTGTACATCTATTCATGTGTGCGTGCGTTTGGATTCTCAGATTATATCTAATCAGTGTGAATATTCTTGGTATTAATATTGTATATTGATACAGAAAACGTTTCGTTACAAGTCGTTTCAAAATGACTATAAATTCTCTCTCATCGATTCATATCACGAATTGCAAGACTCTAAGATTTGTTTGGCAAAATATTAAATACACCCTGCGGGCAGTAACTAATTACATCGGGATGTACATACATATATACATATGTATGGATGTATCAACGTTCGTTTTAATTACTTTCACTCATCGGCTAGCATGTAACAGCCTCGAGATATATTTACCCGGGTTATACATATAAATATGTACGTACGTAGCTACAACTTGTAAAGGTTAACGATTGATTTTATTTTCAATTTTATACGTGCGATTACAACGTACGTGTATACATATATTATACCTATGTATACACGTTTTTTAATTTTCTTAATAACGAAGAAATAAAGATGAATATTGAAAAATTATTATCCACCGAAGTGAACGAAGGCGAGTTAAAATTTCATCGTTCAATTTTCCGTATTTAATATTAGTCGAGTTTTGCAAGAAATCAGGGAGCACAGTTTCTTGTACCGCATGTATAGGTATAAGTACATAATGTACAGGTATACCTGGTATATGTATATTATAAACCGGTAAGTCATTCGTTAGTAAAATTTTCAAGTTATACCGGAACAATCCTTTTACCTTCTACCTCAAGCTGTTTTCACAGATTTAATTATTAATCGGAAAGAGAGTATTTGAAAAAGTTGCTTCGACAGACTTCGTCGAACTATCGTAATATATACAGTTAACCTATATTATAGCTGCTGCATCTGCTGCTCGATAGTTTGAACGATTTTTTATTTTTTTATTTTTTTTTATTAAAACCGTACGATGAAAAATTGGAGTGAGAATTATATCGCGTTACTACTTGCAGGTATATGCAAGTTTTTTTTTTTTTTTCTCATTCCTGTATACATACATATACATGTATATCATGTATTTACATATCCACCACCACGCCTAGCCTGTAGCGTTCTACCTCAACAGATCTACAACCTCCGCTCTTTCATTACAATTTAATGGCATGAGAGTAGAATTCTACTCCGCGGATAGAATTATTTTTGCAATTAAGCGAACCCAACGTCGTATATATATATACCTAACCATATTATGCAACCTGTATGCCTTCGACATCGCCTAAAATTAACGAATGTTGTTTCATCGTTGAGATGGGTAGGTGCATGCATAGCTACGTACATTTACCTATATATATATATATATACATGTATAAGTATGTACATATTTCGTAGAGCTACCTAACCAAGAGAGAGAAAGAGAAAAAGATAGAGAGAGAGGCGTAGGCTCCAATTTAAAATTAACGCCTGAATGAATTTAGTAATTTCTTTTTAAAAAGTGCGACTACTTCGGTCCACATATTCTTGTTAAAGTTGGCAGGTATTAACGGTGAATAAAAAAATTTTGATCATGTACGAGATCTTCTACGTGATACGTGTTTACACGCAGTTGTGTAAAACTGGCCTAGAGGGAATTGCGTTTCTTCAATTCTTATTATTACGGAAGCTAGTTTTATTTAGAAAAAAAAAAAGATTCGTGTACATGGGATAAAAAGTTTTTGGCACCAATTTACATATATACATACATACATACATACACGCGTATTGTACATATGTCCAACAACAGATTTACTCTTGTGTCTCACGTTTCAAAGTATAGATCATCCGGACACGTGCTCAGGTTCACGTAACGTACGAGCCATTAAACAAAACGCAACGGGACTCCCGTGTCCTGCAGGATTTTAGACTAGATAATAAATTTTTCATTAGAAATATGCGAGAACGTTTTTACTCTCGTTTTTGTCTTGTCTCTGGTAATTTTACTGATTCTTGTCCGGATTCTGTTCAGGGGTGGAAATTTTCTGAAATCCAAGAACATCAAAAATCTGAGTCTCGTATTTTTTTCGAGCGACCTAGTTATCCCAGATTATAATTTCAAATCCTGGTATAAAGTGATTATAAAATCGACCGATTGCAATTTGCACAAATTTCCGTTTCTCTGTACAGAATGAGAAAGATCGTATATAGAAGTCGGAATGGGATCCCCGGGTGGTTCGATTGGCCGGTAATTGAACTGCGGAGTATTGAATGATAATTGAGATGCAGAACTCTTTCAATTCCCATCCAGGTCATTAACAAACTCTTTTCATTCTTTAACGACGACGAATGGGAAGAATACCGTGGATGACAGCTCTGCAGCCCAGCGTTGAGCCTCTTCCGCGAACAAATAAATATCAGATAGCTTAAAAATACACCGGCTGTCTACGCCGTGAGGTTTTCCTCTCTATTTATCTCGTTCTTGCTTTGCACAGACCTCGTCTTCGTCGGAGGCTGGCTGGCTGGCTGCTACATATACTACATATACTCGAGATCGAGAGGCAGCCGAGACTTCAGGTCGGAGACACTGCGTTCCAGGTTCCGCTCCGCAGCACTAGATATACACATACGCATAGATTTATTAGAACACACACTTACACCTATGAAGAATATATTTCCGGCACGGATATGCGAGAATAGAGACCCTAAGAATCGTGCAGAAGACTTTGATCGGCGAGTAGTCATATCCGTCATATTAAATTCTGGCAAAAGTCTTGTAAACCGATGTGTAGTTCCAATGCACTGCGAAATAACCGTCTGACAAAATTTCTGAACTATATTTTTTCGAAGATTGTTCGAGAACGCTTTGAGGACATGATACAATCCGTATTGAAACGATTTTTCAATCATTGTAAAATTATCCTCGACGAATTACAGCCAGAGAGAAAGAGAGAGAGAGAGAGAGAGAGATAGGTCGTGGCTATTTGTTGCTAGAGCGAGATCTTGATTTTAAATGTTAAATTGAATAAATACCAATCAAGAGGGATCAATTATGTAGTTTCTAAACCCTTCGGAGCAATGAGTACCAATCTTCAGCATTTATTGATGCTGTGCAGTACGAAGGAGCTTTTGTGGATCAGCAATACCAGAATCAAACAAAGAGATAAATAAATAAATAAATAAATAAACGAACAAACGTCAATTATAGTCGAACGAACCTGCATCCAATTATCCCAATTATCGATGACGTGACAAACCTTCCTTCGTGCTTTTCAACTCACCGACTGAATAAAACCCTGATATAGTTTATACACCCGTTGAAACAATTCCACTGCTTATAATACGGACTGGCTTATACCAGTCGTTTCATGTATGTACATACATACGTATGTACTTGCACGCTCTTCAATTGCGGCTAAACGGTGTCAAGTGAAGCGAGAAAATATCTGTATGAAATTCCTGCTCACTGATATCACGATATTTTAACGTCGTTGTACATTATTGTACCATGGTTGTTGTTATTTCTTCGAAATTCTCTACAATCAGACATGAACCAACAAAAGGGATGAAGCATTTCACTTCTGGTGGTCTTGCCACCACAGAACTGACAATGAATGATAAAACTGTATATCGCAAACGAGCCCCTATCGAGCAGGTCAACGTATTCGAGGTGTGCGGTCAACCGGTAGATTTACATGCGGGGTTGCTAGTCCGAATATATGCGTTGAATGGGGAAAATTTGTAAGAACTTTTGAAGTATATACAGGGACGTGAAGTTTTCGTCCTATCGTATCGTTGCCCGAGGCCGGCGCGGTGGGTCCCATGTTCGCCCTTGTTTTTTGAACCCTGTTTTTTCGCGTTTTTTTTTTTTAACCTCTCTTTTTTGCTTTTTTTTTTTTTTTTGTCTGTTTTGGTCCGCAAAAAAAATTTTTCCAGACTTCTGTTCATTCTACCGAATGAGTAAATAGACAGAAATAAATCTCCCGCCGGCGTGTACCGTTAAATATAATGAAATATTTCGCTTTTTATGAAAGCAACATGTAACCGTAGTGCATCGCGAACAATCAATCGCCGATTTTTACTCCGCTATGTTTGATTTGACATTTTTGTGTTTTTTTTTTTTTTCCCCTTATCCACTCGGCATATCCGCCCTGGGCTTTACACTGGATGATAATTAAAATGACAAATATGAAAATGTCCAACGTTACTGAACAGCCTTAAATTGTTTAGCTTCGTTCAAATTTCCATGCATTCATTGATCCCTATAGGCGTTAAGTTTACTTTACCTCAAAGCACCGATGTTCAACGAGACACGATAATATCTCCTATTTTCAACCCATTACCCAATCTAAGGTCCTGAAGCGAGGACAGCTACGTGGCTTCCTCTAATTAACCGAAAACACATCAGCTTTTCCCCGAGGCGGTTTCAGATCCGGAAGATCAACTGGGAGAAGAATAAATACGCTGTGTAGTTGTCGAAAATCACGACTCTCTCGCTTTCTCATTGTTTATGAATTATTTTTGAATTCCGTGGATTTTTAAACGGCCATTCCGACACGGGTATGTTTACACAAGCACCTGACGATCGTGAATTCTTCTTTTTCCGAGTCGATTAGTCTGTCACATTGTATCGCGGGTAACTTCGTAGATTTCCCGTCTTTCTTTTTCATTTTTTCTTTATCTTGACGGTTTTTATTTTTCTTTTTCTTTTGCTTTTTCATCTTCCTTTTAACTCCTCTCGGGTCTCTCGACGCGGCGTAACCTCCCACGTCTAATTTTATCTCTGGTATGGGTACAAAGCTGGGAAAGATTAAGTCTGAGTCGAAACAAACGGTTAAAATCACCGAGGAAGAATACTCCTTAATAAAAGCTGTTTGGACGAGAATTGAGTTCGAGCCAAAGGTTCATGGGACCGGTTTTTACCTCAGGTAAACCTTGAAGTAAAAAAATACGTATGCAAGAATCAAAACTCCGCGTTATCCACGGTACATAATCGATTTTAGATTTTTGGCTCAACACCCACAGTACATTAAGTACTTCTTGACTGACCCCGGGCAAAACGACGTCAACCCAGACGCTCTCATGGTCCTCAAGTTCACAGTCATAATCGAAATACTGGGCTACCTCATACTCGACTATCACAATAAACCTAAACAGTTCAATCAGATGATCGGGTACATAGGAATGATGCACAAAGACATGTCCCTAGAATTGGAAGATACGAATGTATGTAATACGTTATTCCATATGTTTTTCAAGCCACGGAAATACACGCGTTGCACTTTTAATCCAGAAATTTTGCTCGTCCTTGATCGATTACCTAAGAGAAGTGATGAGCGACTTGATGACCGACACATGTGAGATAGTATTCGTGGCATTTTTCCGCAACGTTCAAAACCTGATGATGGAATCAATGGCAGAAGAGCGTCAGCGGTTTGCCCGGGAAGAAGAAGACGACGACGACGACGACACTGTAGTCGTAGATTCTCCGTTCAAAGCACTTCTGGTAAGTGCAAGACAGGTGCGCGAACGATATGGGAAAAGATTGTGTCTGCCTTGTGAAAACCACGTGGATTCAGGATGCACCTTGATTCTATCTCCATCGACGCGGTGCACCGACATCAGCTAAAGTGTTATGATCAGCTAGCCGCGCCGGGACGCGATGCGATTCGTCGTCGTTTTTGAGGTCGAGAAAAGTACCTACCTACGCGGTAGAAGGGCCATTTCAATGTTACCTTATTTAAGGAATATGTGTGTAAGCATTAAGGTACGTTTCTTAGCATTGCACCTGGCCCGGGTATTCGAACAAGCTAATCTACGGTCAGCCGAGGGAATATTGGGTTCTCAGACAGCAGGAGTGGAAATTTAAGAAGGAGTCTTGGAAGCTTGAAACGCAGCTGGTACCGGTCGCCGTAAACGTCCAAAATACCGTCGATAGCACATCCTCGGACGACGAGGGTTTGGAGAAAGTTAAAGCGTTCGAGAAATCGTATATTGAAATGCGGGACAGCTATCCGGACGATGAAAATCAAGGATCGTCTGTATCTTCACAGAGGACAGAATACTCGAACGTAATAATCGGGACTTGAATTTTTACGCGGTGAGAATATTGATGTGATCCATAGTTCGATTATCTATTTACAGTACAGAGGTCGGGTTTCGATACCACATTTCGACCAGCCCAATACCAAGTCTTCAGACACCGGCGAGACTAGTGATTTCGATGAATCTAACCTGATAAACAACGCGAAAGATCGTCCTGCTAGGAACGTTAAACTTACACCGAGAGAACGATATCGGGCTGGAGGCGAGTGATGAAGGAATTTTTTTTTTTTTCTATTATTTTTCTTCCGTTTTTTCCGGGAAACAGCTAGTTACTAAGAATATGGTAACTTGTTCAGCAGCCGCGGTAAGAGCTCTCCATCCGCAACCATCGGCGCGTATGATATCGAGCACTGACACCGGCAGTCCTCGATATTCGGGGGGATCTTCGGCCAGGGAAAGACGTCGTTCGACCTGGAATTGAACTTGCGAAGGTATCGCGTGGCTGAGAAAAGCTTCGTGAATAAATCAGAGTCGTCATAGAATTGGAAATCAGATTATTTTACATTTAAGTACTCCTTATGCGTTTCAACAAGTTATTGAAAATTGCTATTGAAAAAATTCCTGAATGTTAGATTCTCTTTTTTATACGCAGCTAACTTCTCTGTATTAATATCTGTACGATATAACCAAAGCATTAAAAATTTAGAAGAATTGGCTCGCTTAATTTGAGTGATATATAGATTATGACGTGCACTGAAGAAATTGTGGTCAGAGGTCGATATACTAACCCCGGAGAAATATGGTCGTGTAAACTTATACGCGGTACTGACGTACTAAAGTTCTCACATTTTAAACGAGGGACCAACTTCGGAACATCCCCTCATATGTATATTCTCTTGATTAGCTAATAATCGGTGTCAAGGGACTCGCGGGGTTTTGTGATCCAACTTTTGCGTTAAGCGGTTAGCTGCGCAGTTGGTCACAAATTATTCCCTGAGGTGGGGTTCCCTCTTTGGAGCTCGATTAAAGGGACTTCTTAATTACTCGCTCGTACAAGAGGAACAGACTCAGGGGCTGGGGTATAACAGGGGAGAAAAAAAAAACTTAGGGGATGATTTCAACTGATTTTCATTCCGTAATTTTTTCTTTCCTCTTCTTTTTCATTCATATTTTTATTTTTAGAGTCATTAACACATACGGCAAAAAAAATCGCAGAGTAATGAGAATAAGTTTCCTCGATACGTAAAATACTTTATCAAAGAAAAATCGGATCCAAAAAAACGAAAAAAAATATTCTCGTCGCATAGCACTCGATCTTTACAAAATGTGAAAGAGATTTTAGCCCGTTACAATAAGAAGCATTTACCTTTCAACCGCAAATAATTCTGAGAGAACATTTTCGAAATTGTTGCATCGAGAATTTGTTAATCGAAATAGCTAGATCTTTTTCACCAATCAATCCCAGTTATATAATTCTTCCTCTTTTTTTTAATTCTTTTTTTGAGTCCACAAATATTTTCGGAACGAGAAATCGACCTCTAATAATCATGAAGTTGATCTCCCCGCGGAAAATGGAGATGAAAAAGTTCGGTCTGGATTCGCAACGCGTCAACGACGTCGACGACGATTTTCCGTCGAACAAACTGAAGATAAGACAGATCGCTAGTGGAGCTTGACAGTCGGTCTGATTGCTCTAGTAGTAATTTTTTATTTTTTGTTTGTTTATTTATTTATTTTTTGTCTCATAAGGCGTCCATGATTTATTTTCAACGATGTCTACCGGCGAGTTTGCCATCTCTATCTGCACGTATAACCCGTACGTATACTGGCAGCTAGAACTTTATTTCGAAGCTCAAACACCACCCCTCGCCCCCTCACGACTTTCGAACACACAAAGTTGTGCAAATATCACATATCTCTGTATCGCGTATGTACCTGTCAACCGTTTCTGCAGCCACTGAGATCTTGAGGGTCGATCTTCACTCCTCTCCACCTCCAGTTGCGGTTTGCTACGTTTTCCCGCGGGACGTCGACCCTAGATCAAGGAAAATTGGACGAAATCGAACTTCTCTAGACGATAAGAGTGATAGATGTGCGGCTAGACTATCTCGGGTTGAGCAAAGCGAGATCGACTATTTTATGCATGTTATAAAATAGCGGGCCGAAACGGGCTCTGATTTTTTTTTTTTTTTTTTATATATATATCTATATTAATAAAGAGGTAAAAACGTCACGATCGATGTACGTCGATCCCATTCCTATTTTTCCCCTTCCATATTAATATCAACCCAACAGTGTGTGCGTATGACTGTGTGCGAAATTATCGCATGAAATAAAAGTCAGTCGTAGGCTGCGAGCCATATTGATCTGAATGAGTAAAATACGGCGAAGCGGATGAGGCAAAGACCCTTTATCATTCGGCTGTCCGATAAGACTGGATTGGCGGACTAGCATACCCATTCGCCATTTGTGCGAGTGCAGATAACAGCGAAGAAAATGTCCAGATATTAAACCCCGGTTTCTGCATGAATATTAATTACCCTTCACTGGCTACAGGCGCTTTGTGGTTGCTTTATTATACCTCGTTCTTCCACAAAGGATTTAGAATTCAAACGTTTCGACGTTTGATGACGAACGGGTAGGTACCGTACCTACCTAATTAATAGAATTAATTTCCCATACCTGCGGGACGATTTGATGTCGACTAATTGGGGTATAGATCCTTTGTAATTAATTTGGATATTGACGAGTCAGTTTTTCTTAAAAAAAATCAAACTATTCTTAAAAAAAACCGTGTCACCGTATAAATCGCAACGGCCCAAATTTTACAAAGTTGGGTAGATAATTCCGGTTTTGCTAAGCGAGTGGTCTTGGCTGAGGGTTAAAACCGCAAGGGACTTTTAATTCCGTTGAATTTATTCATTTTCGTAGTAGAGAAGATGCGCGAGGGGCGCGAAGAAACCTGGCGCCATAAATACGGATAAAACAGGCGGATCAACAATTTAATTATGTTAAGTAGATCCCTGGCCCTGAGCAAAGCCTCCCCGTCGTCCTTTAGCTGAACCCTTCTCTCAGCTATGGGCAGGGTCATGAAATTTTTTGGGAAAGGGGTAGGTCACGTGATCAATCACGTGGGTGCGGCCGTGTCAACAAACGAACTGAGAACCGACCTGGTAACTTCACGCCTCGATCCTCGTTGTTGGTATATGGACACTGTACCCTTGACCGTGTTATACCGCTCCTGCTGCTGCTACAGAGTACGAATAATTATTTCACGGTAAATATTTACCAAAGAAAAATTTTTTTCAGTAACATAGCCATTACAGGTACAGGTCGTTCTCGATACCAAAGGCTATCGTCATGCTATCGATAATTTTATAAATTCTCCAGAGGTTAAAATGCACATCGTTCGTTGATCGATTAATTAGCCGTTCAACTTTTCATAATCGCGTAATCAAAATTGAATTTCAATTTTTTTTTTGTCAGGACGATTAAAAGGATTTAACCTAGGCTTTAGAATCCTCAAACATTTGCGTATATATAGGTGTAATCAGGCGGAATGTGCATAATACCTACCTAAATATTTGAAATATTCAGTCAACGCGAATCACCCCTCAGCGATTTCCTCCTCCTCCTCCTCCTCCTCGTTGTGCCTGTTTTCGAAACGGTTTGTTTGAATAAAATCCAGTTCGGGTGGATGTTTCGTAATTAGCCAACAAACGCGGTTGGTATCAACGTCAATTCTCTACGTCAAATGTCGATACAGTATTATGTATAGGTAGAGGTGCATGGTCCAGAATTTCGAGGCCTTTGCAGTAACGCACGGTTGAATACATATAGTTAGCCGAGTACATGATGATAAATTTCTACATAATACACGTAGCGTGTGTATATATCGTACCGAACTGTCGTTGTTTCGATGTGTAATATTATCGCCTCGGTAACAATGGAAACAACAACAACAACAATGGGACGAAGATTATCAATCCTGAGGGGTACGCGGATCCTCATGTTGAATGTCTGCTAATTATCTCCTTCACAACACACTGAACATACTATACGTATACGAGACCTCAGGTCATATTATAGAAACCCGAAACTGGGCAGATTTCACTCACAACAAATGCGAGGAGTAAGAAAGTGGTGAAATGTAAACTGCGGGTATGAGGTTAAACTAGTTTGCAATGGAAAGGTCACTTTTCGTGACTCTCGGACCTGGTGCTAGGCAGAATGCCATTTTTTATTCCGCGAATGAGTTGAGAAAGTTGATTCGCAATCATTCGATCGAAACGAAAAAATACGGGATAATTTTTATTTTTTTTTTTTGCTTTTGAAATGTTGAATTTCTCCTGAAAGAGATCGGACCAGATCCTGGGAATGTGATCTTTCACTGACTACTCTTCCCTGTCTTCATTTTTTTCTGTTCATTGTATTTCACTTTTACGAGTGGTTATAACGTCCCATAAACTTTCAGAGATATTTTTCTGGTATGACCGAAAAGATGATGTAGAACTACTACGGGGATCGCGAGGGTCCGGTGACGATGATAGAAAAGAATGTGAAAAATAGAGGATCGCGATACCGTTCTATCTTGAGTTTTTGGACATGATGATTTCCACTGACATGACACTGGTCAGGGGATAGCCGATCGTATTCTGGCCGACTGTGGATAATGCGTGTTTGACGTGACGGGGTTTCTGCGTAAATCGTAAGCCGTAAAGTGTAAACGTAAGCCGTAAACCGTTACCTGGACCTCCACCTCGTATCGCAAAGAGGGTCGCGAGACCCTGGACCAACTTAGGGCCTCTTAGACGCGTTGTATATTTTTAATGGGTCATTTGCGGCGCCCCATACCCAACAAACCTTCTTCTTCTGGCGCCGAAAGCCCGTCCAGTCGGCCATTATACTCTCTTCTCCTTTCATTTCATTTCATTTCCTTTACTTTCCTTCACCCTCCTCTCTCCTCGGAACCAGAGGCTGCAGCAGCTACCAGTAAGCTGCGGTAAGCGAGATATATTTTATTCTCGCATAAGCAGACGACCGACAATTACCACAGAGTGCTTGGCACCAGGGTTCTCCACTACGGTGACGGAGCACAGCAAGATGAATTACCAAAAACTTGGTAAGCACGGTGGCGTAGTAGAAGTCCGCGATACTCAATGGGCTCCTGCACCATCCCAGAGTTTCGAGCTCTGGGTAAACGTACCTAATACCTATACCAGGATATGTATGTACGTGGAGTTATGTATATATGCATACGAATAACGTGAAAATGTGTGCAGTGAGTACCCGCATCAGGAACTGCACTACCAGCTCTCCATTTCGTAGACGAGGCCATTTCTCCCCACGCGCAATGCCATTCCTCTTTCTACTATAACTCGAGCGAGACCAAGTCTCGACTATTTCTCTATCAACCCCGGCCCGACGCGACGACACCTGCGCCACTAAATAAACTCTATCAATTACAGCCGTCCCTGAGAAACCGGCTTAAAGTGCACCGAGAACAATGACTAGACAGGTAACGATTTTCAACCGACTACTCGTCCGGATGGACGTCCCTAATTTTCTCCCTCTCATTATCTCCGGCTTTCGGCTTGGTCAGTCGGAAAACAAAACTGGTGAAAAGACTGTAAATAGAAGTTAATTTTTTAATGCCAGAGTATTCAGTCGCATCGTTAATATTCACGTTCGCTAAATTTGGCTCGGAAATAGCTGCGCGTTGTGCAGGAAATCGCATGTCGTTAAACATCGCTGGTACAAGGTTCCGAGTGATACCGAGCAGAGATAGGAGAGGTCCAGAACACGACTGGCCAAAGTATGCTTATAAGCTTGATATCGAGCTCGTTATGTTTTATTCATCAAGTAGGTACCCGCGATAACTAAACCCTGCAGCCGGTTTTATAATCCGTAGATTTAAGATACGTGACCGATTAAAGAGCCGGGTAGCGGTTGTTTAACCAGCGTCACTTTTCTCCTCGACTCCAACTGCTCTAGAAAATTAGTCTAAGTAAATACAATTAGCCAGCTTCGACGTGGGCTGCAGTGCAGGCAAGTTTGTAGGTAGGTACAGTGCGAGATATCGCGATAACTCCCATGCCTTTCTTTTCAATTAGCGAATCGCGAAGGGTGAGAAAATATGAGACAAAATATAAAGTAAAGGGAAAACGGTTTTTCCTGCCGTTGAAAGTTCTCTTACAAATAGTAAACTGTACGTCTGCATGGTTATATGCACTTGAAAGTTAGATATTAACAGACTGCACTGGTATGACGTACGTATTTATAGTGAACGTCCGGTGGGTTTCGTGTCACGTAGAATATTGAAGACATTTTTCATCCCCGTCTATACAATCAAGCCCGAGTCTATTCCCTTCCTTCCTTCGGCGACCGCATCGCGCTTGCACAAGACCCCGGGTATCCAATTTTTATTTAGAGGAAAAACTTCGGTTTGAAAAGATAGAATGAACCGATGCTATACCATATACCATATACAGTATCCGTGAACTATTTTATATACATATACCTATATACCTATATATCAACCTCGATAAACAACAAACTAATCGAATACTTTTAAACATCCAATTTATCACTTCGCTTTTAATTGCACTGTAACCGCATAGGAAAATCAACCATTAGGTAGCTGCGGGTAGATTGGTATGCACGAGCGCTTCCAAAACATTCCATACTCTCATGAAAGTGAAATAGTATCCAGTAGAATTTCCCAGTTCTATTTGCACGGGATGCCGTCCAGAAGATTGACGAGACTTTGAAGCAAAGAACTCTCGTTATTATCATTATACATACAATCACCGTTCAGACGTTTATGAACATACATATACGTATGTTTACATATGTGACAAACTTTGATGAGGCGCAACTTAGTATCTGCGGGGTGAGGGAGGAGGGAAGATAGGGAGGGGTGGGGTGGGGGTCACCAAATCAGTGAGACTTTTGGATCTATTTGCATAGGATGGCACCCGTCGTAGTATTTGGCACCAGCAAACGTGGTATGGTACTACGTCCTATCCGCTCGTTCATTATCAAACAGTGCGCGGTAGTATGCTGGGTACTAATTCTCGTCTCCCCGATAATTAGCGGATACTTAAACATTCGCTAATGGGCACTGGTAAAGCAAACCACTCCGATTGGAGCTTACAGCCCTGCAGATGGAAAGAAGACGATGAAAATATAGAGAAGGATATCTCCTTTCCTCGTTACAACGAGCGTAATTTTTGACGCGTTCGTGTCACTTGAGCGTAACGAATAGCCGAGAGCTAGGCCTGGTGACAGCGAACCGTGGCCAATTGGCCAATTAGAAATTAGCGCGGGAGGGTAGAGGGTCTCGGATGTAGCTGGGAATAGGGAAAAACGCTGCATCCACCAGACACTGCACCCCTGCCTTGGCAGCTATCCTGAAAAGTTCGTGTAATCGATACCCGGTCACCACGTGACCCTTGGAACATGGAATTCGCGGATAATCCTAACGGACTAACTTCACTGTGTCAACTTACAATTAGTTTAAAAGTTAACCCGGGCGTCGTGTATATACCCGAGATAATTGAATTATCGCTAATTATTTTTTAACCTAATTGCAATTTGGAATTGATGATATGTAACGGTCGTTGGATAACAACCCCGTATACCTATAAACCAGGATTCGATGAAACGAATAATTAGGTAATAAATTACACCGAGAGTTTCATGACTAAAGAGAGAAATTTTTCTTATTTTTGTTACAGATGTGCGGGAAAATTAATCGCTGAACGAAATTCGAGATATTGAAACGACGATAGACGAACTACAGGCTACGATGAGTTTACTACCTAAAAATCTTGCGGCTACGTAGCGAGAGTCTGGTTGAAAATTCAACGGCGCAGATGATGCCGTCTGTGCCGCTGTTTTTCACGTTTCTCGCCCTAATAATCGGGGCGAGTATCACCAGGGCGTTTATACCGAGTCAATCGTCATCGGCGGTAATGCGCCATCCATGTCACGTTCACAACTTTATAACGCGATGTTACAACGTGGAAATACCGGATCTGGAAAACTATCTTCGTGAGGTTGAAGAGGAGAGCCATACCCTGGAGATAACCAACTCGAATCTAACAACCCTTAGCAAAGAACCGTTCCACCTGAGAAAGGACTGGGAGGTATTGTACATGGCGAGGAATGGGATAACGGAAATTGAGTGGGACGCTTTTTTCAAGCTTAATAAAGTCGTGACGATAAATCTCGAACGAAATCAATTGAGGACGTTAAATCCGAGGACATTTTCTTACTGTTATTTACTTCTTAAGTTAATTCTAAGCTACAATCCGCTTTCGCTTACCGAGGAGGTGTCATTTCTCGAAGCAAATCAGCTCGAATATCTCGACATCTCGTTCACCAACATAACAAACCTGCCTCTCAACACTTTCAAGCTTCTTCTAAAGCTCAAGTACCTAAATATCTCCCACAACCTACTCGAGGTTTTGGACAGCGAAGTTTTTGCCCCCCTCCTTCAACTCGAGGTTCTGGACATCACCGACAATAACTTCAAAGTAATCGACTACAAGGTCTTCTCGATGTACAGCTTGACGCAGCTCAACAACGAGTGGAACTGCGACTGCGATTTGAAAATAGTTTTTTATAAAATATTCGAAAATGTCACTCTCGCACCGGACGCTGTACGATGCTCGGAAAACACGACGTGGCCAGAGATGAAATCACTCGAATGCAACAACCATGTGCCCAACAAAACCCTCTATAACAATCTCGAGGAATATTGGGCTGCCACTGGAGTAGGGAAACAAATTTCACCGCCAGAAGAGTCCATCATACCTCCGGACATCCTCCTTGTGATATTGTCCTCGGTAATCGTCGTTCTGATACTGATTCTCGGTCTTGTTTTGATCTGCTGGTTCCGTACGAGGAACAAGGTGAAGATCAATCATCCCGAAGAACACAGTTTAGACACCAGCTGGCAATACGGTACAGTGTCAATGCACAGAGCGGGCTACGACACGGCCAAAGGCGGCGGTGGTGGAACTCTTACAGTTTCGGCGCCAATTCTTCAAAATTCAACAATGGAGGGAATCCCTATGACCAGTATAAGGCCCACGGCGCCAAGGATGTCAGATGTTTATCAAAGGATAGATCCGGCGGAACCAGACGTTAGCTATTCCGATCAGGAAGCCGACGACGTTGCCTTGTACGAAAGGATGCATTGAAGATGTTTGAAATTGAACACGGGAAACGCGTTGAATAATATACGGTTCTTTTGTTTTTTTAAACAATATATTGTGATAAAGGAAGAGATAAAAAAAGAGAAGATAATATATTCTCGCGTTTATAATCATTCACCGTCAGTGCTGCTCCTTCCAGCCCTGAGACACCGTAAACTATAGTCGTATGTAGAGAAATGAACTTTGGGAATTGTATGAATTTGTTAAAAACTATATTCGATCATTCTCGCGTGGTCTGTGACGTGATATATAATTATTTTCGAAAGGAAATTACGTCAAAGATATTTGATTTCCGGTTAACTCAATCCGACATCCGTTTCAACCAGTTCTCATTGTAATGTGTCATCTCTCATGTTACAACGGTCATACTCCGCGGAGTTGCGAAGCAAAGACTTATACTTAGGAGAAGAACAGGAAACGGGTTTATCTATACTCCGTCGACTTCCGCCCCTGGTGTATATATCATGTATGGACTTTGACGTTTAGCCACGACGTATGTATCATCAGCCGTCAGACTTATCAAACAACACTTTTTACTTTTATACACACGTATATGTATGCGCGTAGTTCGAAGAGCTCTCAAGAACTCTCGACGCTCATCCGAACCTCTGAACATCATACAAACAGCAGTAAATTAAAAGGATATAAGTGGGAAAAAAATGTTGTCTTTTTCTGCCCCCAAAAAAACCAACTTTGATAATGATAAATTATTACTGTACACATAGAAGGGGTAGGTAGGTATATTCCGATAGACTCGGGGTTCATTTGGCTCGGTAGGTTTATTTTCCTCTGAGGTAAACTGAGGGTCTGGTTATAGGGTAGGGATATGATCATCGAGGGGAAAATTGGTGGGTTGAAAAGCTGTTGGCCTGGGTCAAGCCAGGTGGAAGAGCAGATTGGTCGAGAAACCGGAACGGAACGGAACGGAAGAATCAAGTCGTATGTATATATATATACCTACGTCTACGGATATATATACTGGCGTGCGGGCGGGCACCCGACCAATTCCAATTTAGTATACGTAACTGGCTTTAAACCTATCCAACCAAGGGAATCCTCTTGGTAATGATATCGAACGAGATGTAGAGACGTATACAAACCTATCTGCCTACTTTGCTTCGGTGTCATTATATTTTTACGATGATTATGCCATTCGGGAAATTAGTCAATTCCTTTCTCGCACGGAGGCCGATCTATGACCGCTATACAAGCACATATAAATTATCGTATACTTTATAGTTTCAAGTTAATTAGCTATTTATGTATGTATGTATGTATGTACAATACGTACGGCTCTTCGTGCATTAGCTTTATTACATATGAATCTGTTTTTTTTTTTTCATCGATCGTTACCTCGTCTAATAGATTGTCAGAAATGAAACCATTGGTATATTAAGTATAAGTCTTGGAGATGATTATGGGGCTAATAAAAATCGAACTCTACTTATTTCTATACGAGGAAAGATTCGAATGGGATAAAGAAATAGCGATAAAGAAGATGGTTGAGAGTCGGTGCTTGCAGTGCTGCAAGACCTCCTTGAATGGAGTAGCTTTGTTTGATATTCGATATAATGTGAACCGAGAATGAATTAAAATTGTTATGGATGTCAATTACGGATGTGTAGAGATGATTCGTCCAGGTTAATACATATAGATGATAATCGATTCGATTCGATTTGATTTTCAAACACCTTTTATTTATTATACTCCAAAATTATAACTGCGTGGCAGAAATTTTACGAGATCGTTGAATCTATTTTTTTCTTTTTTTTTTCTTTCGTTTTTTACCTTTACTTTCTACAATTGTAATTTATAATTTTTTCATCAACGATCGGACAAAATTTACGATGTGAAATGAATCGATATAGTGGTAAAGTCAATTTCTATTTCAAATTATGTATCGGTGGTGTTTTTTTTTTTTTTTCTTTCTTTATTTAATAATGGAAATTTCAATCGCATAATACTTGCATTGTAAAATTTTTCCGGGGAGACTGATTCAGCCTACGTAATGAAACTGCGTTTTACTGACATTTAGGACCGATAATAACGAGATGTATACCTGTATATGTACGATAATCAGATATGTATCTAATTCAAGTAAAGTATGAAGATGTAAAATTACTATTATTAATATTATTATTATTATTATTATTATTATTATTGTTAAATGTACGAAGATTGTCTAATGTCGGTGAAACATACATACACGAATAATTATTATGGAAAAAAAAAATTTCTCCGCAGTGTGCCTACATATCGCAATCCCGTGGAGTTATTTTTAATTCTAATTACACATATACCTATGTATGTATATTAATTATGAATATGAATATATACTATATACACATATATATGTATATATACTTGTATCTACGTATATGCCTCATTGTCAATTATAGATCAACACAGCTGTATAATTGTATTGATTTGATTTTGTTCTTCTCGTTGTTTCACCTTCGCAAAAAAAAAAAAGAAAAAGGAAAAAAAATGACACAGAAATTAACCGATTGTGAGCTATAAAGCTTGTACATACATACCTTACATTATAAATATATATATATATATATATATATATATATATATATATATTTCGTTCGACTGTACCTATTGTATGTATGTACATACCCATATATATATATACCGAAGTAACACCACGGAATTAAAATGTAAATAATCATTAAATTAAAGTAATTAAGTGATACACAGACGATGTACTAGTTCCTAAATATACGTACCAAGTTCTGGAATTATATTACATATACATATATATATTTAATCATATTTGAAATGAACAAAAAAATAAATAAATAAATAAATAAAATAACATAAAATTTAACCCTGATATTTGAAATCAAAGAATAATTATACTTGGCTCGCTAATTTGTAATTATACATTCGACGAGTAATTTTAATTTTTTTTAATTTTTTTTCGTTTCGTTCTGTTCTTTTTTTCATTCTTTCTTTATCCACTCTCAGCTTTAATTGAGGTGTTTTACTTTCAGTCTGATAATATTTTTCTCCAGAAGAACGCGAGAACGAGGTGAAATTGTTATTTTTTTTTTTCAAGATTTTTTTTTCTTATCGGTGTATAAATTTTTATTTGCTTTCAGTCTCTCGTTTCTCTTCGGATGTTATCTCTTCGAAGCGAGTCAAGGGTTATTTTTTGATAAAATATTAACATTTCGATGTCTATCTTGTGAATTAAATGTCCAAATACTCGGTTCGTTTAATGTTAGAAGAAGCTTTCAATGGTTACGTCATCTACAAATTTTTCCTTTTCTTCCCTTTTTCACTGTTTGTTTTTTTTTTTTTTTTTTTATTTCTTTTCATTTTATTAATATACATATATGTATGTATATATCTATATATACATATATATACATCATAATTCTTTGCTCCAAGATAATACATGCGCTACTTCCGTCTGATATATAATATAAAATAAGATCACTTTTTACTTCTGTACTATATGTATAACATATTATTAACTATATATATATCTCTTTCTCTCTACGTGTCACAAGCTGAATAATAATATTAATAATAATAATAATAATAATAATGATAATAATGATAATGTTGTATCAAAGAATCTTAAACATCAATTATTTAGTAAATACGTATAATTATGTATATTAATTTTTTTTTTTTTTTCTTCTTTTTCTCTAGAATCAAACAGTAAAATGAAAGTAAGTCCTCTCTTCCATCCGCATTTAAATATATCATACAAATATTAATAATAATAATAATAATAATAATAATAATAATAATAATAATAATAATAATAATAATAATGAAAAATAAAAAAAGAAAATAAGTTGCCCGAGCGTATATTTAAATGTTTGAATTTTTTCGCAAGATACTAGAAAAAAAAAAAAAATGGGTGACGATTTAACAAAAAAAAAAAAAAATAAATAAATAATAATGTAAAAAATGTAATTCATGTAGCAGAAACTGTAAGACATACATTGCATAACTCGTATACCAAAAACTATACTACATGGTTCCGTGAGATGGAATTTTTTATTTATTTTTTTTTCATTTTGTTTTTGTTTTTTTTTTTTATCCAAAAATTCCTCGGACACTATATAGATAGAAATATATATTATAATGAAGAAAAGAAAAGAGAAAAAAAAAAAGAAAAAAAAAAGTGATAACGAATAATAGAAATAAATTATTATTATATTATTATGATTATTAACCTAAAGTTAATTGCGTATATATGTAAATAAGTTCAACAATTAATGTGTGTAAATACGGATATTATTATACTATATATTGATATATATTGTTGCCCTGAGTCTTCAGTCATGTTACTATAATATAACATACTATTTAATAATAAAGAGAAGAAAGTGAACTATAATATCGCTAAGACGACTGTAATATATGTACATACTTATATGCATTTTAAGCATGACCTAATAAATATATATATATACATATATATACATATATATGTATGTATTTTATAAAATTTCATGTCTTTTACATTTCTATACATTTTCCAAATAATTGTATAGGTATATTTATATTATATAAATATAAATATAGATGCATTGCACTCGAATGGTTGACCAAATTTGAATTTTTTATACATTATCGATCGGTAATAAACCATCAATTATATTTTTGGATTGAGATAACAGCCTAATGGAGTTTTGACGACAGTCTATAACAATAAAAGTCTGATTACAAGACTATACTTTTTTTTATACGTTTTCCCTTTTTTTTTGTTTTATTATCTATTGATTCCATATATGCATCGTCTCTGATTATTTGACTAATTAACCGTGAGGTAAAATAAAATAAAATATATAATCGTAGTACCCGATCGATAATTCTGACCACGTGTTAGAATGCCTTTAACGGTTATACATGTGTTGCTCGTAGATAATCGTGACCCGTATACGAGACAGACGTATCGTATATATTACAGTACGTTACTATACGACTACGTGCGATTATCGGATTCACATTTTTTCCCATACAGCGTCAAATCTACGCAAACTATTCTCTAGAGAAAATTTTGTTCATTTTTTTTTCTAAAATTTGTTGCATATAAGGAATGTGTATAGTCGTCGTTTCAAATTCAAATATGTATAAACGATATTATAAATTAGATCAAAAATTTTTCCAACATGATTAGAGATCGATAAAAACGGTAACGAGTTAGCAACACCCCGTGACAATCGATTGCCTATTTTAATTCAAATTTCCCACAAGCCCGTTTCCAGCGCTCTTTCTAGTTCCGAAAGCTGTCGAATCGCCGATTGGGGGCAGCACCTCACGACTCTCGTTTCAGAGATGGAATAAGAAAAAAAAAATTACGACGAATGACGATTTGAAATTCGATTTGTATAGAAAAAAAATCATTCAATCATATCATGGTATTTTGAATAAATAATTCTCTAAAGTAATTAAGAAATATAAATAAGACCTTTATTCGTGGATGAAAAAGAAAGGCTGTACATTGTAAATCTTAACATTAATGAGTGTATCGCTGTTTCTTTTGTATATACCTATATATTAAAATTTTTATCAAACGTATAAGAAAAATGTATGACGACGTTTTTCAGGGATTTTTTTATCTTACTCTCCACTTGAATGTGGTTTAAATTCTTATCTTAAGTATTTCAACATTTATCTTACTCGATCAGCATCTTTCGTTAGTTACTAATCAATGACTTATAACATATTAACATACATATAATTATCTCTGCAACGACGTTGAAAATTCTTTGCGGTATTTATTAGCATATTGTAAAACTGTTAAGTTTACGAAAAATACTTTATTCATCTTGACAGAAATGAGATAATTTAGATTATCTGTCTACTTATTATTTATTTATTTAATTTATTTTTCAATCTCATAATATCGTCTTTCCGCCAAATACCATAATTGCCGCAGTTTTCAGTCTACAACAACTAACCGATAGTCTATAAATTCAGCCCAGAAAATTCTATACTTAGGCAGACTTCCTCAGCTAAGGAACCATCTTTGTTTATTTATTATTTATTTTTATAAATTAATCAAAAACTGAATAATGGACGGGCTACCTCGATTCTTTATTAAGTATAATTTTTGGAATAATTTCGCCCTACGATCGCTCTCGTAATTCAAAAAGAAAAAAAAATCGTTTTTTTTTTGTCACACTCAGTCGCGACAAGAGTTAAAAATCACATTCGCATGTGTGTGACAAACGATTCCCAAATAGCGTATTTTGTAAATTTTCGGTTACCCTGAACAACCGAGGGCGACCGTTTATAGGAAATCGCTAAAACGAATGAATGAATATTACAGAAATCGACTCTGTATAATACATATATTCGCGTGATCAGTATTTCGCTCTTAAATACGGCCTCGCGGGATGTCATTTATTTCTTGGACAAGGCTGTTGCGCGTATCTGCAAAATGCAGTGTGCGATTTTCTGAGATGATCCGAGGCGGAAGTCATAGCGTCTTTTAGCACAGCGAGCATAACGTCTCGCTGCTGGCTGTCTCGAGCTTCTCCGAAACGTTCTAATAAAGCGAGAGTTATTTCGGAAATTTCGTTAAGATCCGCAGCCTCGTACATAACCGCGTCGAATTCGTTGACGAAATCGTCAGAAGGCCGACTAGTCGAGGATCTGCAAGATGAAAAGGATCAAATATTTATACACCGTGCGTCCGAAATTTAGAAAAAAAAAAAAAAAAACTTTCGTTCGTCGCAGTATGAAAAAAAAAAAAGTCTTATGGCACCAAAAATTTTCAACTATATTATAATATATTTACGTGCAAGATTCTTCCTTCGAAACAATACTGCTACACCTTTCGTAAAAGTCAAGACATTTCGGATCGTCCCGACGTCCCCCACGTATCAAATATTTTCGTAATATTTTTCTACCGATCGGATCTCGCAATGTTTGTTCAATATTTTGGGTAATACGACTGAGATCGTCGAGCGATAAACCGTAAGTACATTTTCCTATGCAACCGATCTTTTGGGCCATCTGTAAAATATATTAATCATTTTTTTATATATAACATCATTTACAATCGAGTATAAGTTCGTACCATATTAATACATCGATCGTATCTTGCCTATCTCATCATATTCAAAGTCTATTTAATCAATATTAATTACAATGAAGAACAATTACGTTTCATTTCTTTAATTAATCATTGCGAATTATCTGTATTCCATCTCTCACACGACGTACTGCAGTGCAACAGAGCGATCCACTGTTTGTGTCGGGGTCGGCACACTCGTTAGGCCAAGGAGCCAACACTGTGATCCACTTAACCCTTTCATCGGGATTAATCCTTCCAACGTAATTTCTTGGATTTTGGTAGGCATGGGTGTCTTAAAATCACCCCCGTAGATTAACCGGTAAATTGTAAAAGTGTCCATAAATATTGAACAAAAATTCTCAGCCGAAAGATCAATTTCCTTTTCAAAGTTTTTCATACAATTTTGTAAATTTGAAAACGAACCGTGAGGGATTTTATTTTCTTTGAAATGATCGATCCATGAAGTTAAACGTTTCTTAAATGTGCTTATAAAGTTTAAAAGTTTCCATGCTGTGTGATTTTTTCCTTGTAATGATAAATTTAACGTATTCAATTCGCGCGTCAGGTCTACCAAGAAATTGAATTTACATATTTATCAGTATAAAATGACTTCCGAAGATAAGCTCATGAATATCACTTCAGGACTGTTGGCATTTCGACAATGTGCTGCCTTTTATTGCCGATTTCGTTTCATATGACTTATAATCATGGGAGAGTCTCGTAGTATATAAATTTATTTTCTTGCTAAAATATTGGACCACTTTTGTTTTCTCCTCGAATAATTATCCAGTGGAAAAATCGACCGCGCCACAACCCTTACGTTTCTTTTATTTCCCCTGAAGGCACCTCTGCCCCTACCAACGAACTTCCCGGTAAGGACAATTGTGACCCTTTTTAGGTAGGCCGAGGGGCTTTACGGTCGCGGTCGTAGTGAGCCAGGTTTGCTCCGAGAGCCCGTGCATGCCGACCCGTACAGTATACACCACGCAGTCACGTGAGATCTAGATACAAGAATGAACTGTTGATAACTTCTGGGCAGACGTAGAGTTATTCTGTCAAAGCTAATCAAATTGACTCTTCGTTTGAATTTTTGTATTATTTATTGCTTAATACAGACCTGCAGTAACTATTCGACCGTGAATAAAAAAAATTATCAGAAGCTATAAATGCCCTGCGACGACTATTTGCACTCGATGATTCGATATATCCGCTAGAATCCCAGTTCGGAGTAATTGTACTTCGGTTTTCGGTAATTTGGAATGTAAAAATCACTGTGTCTTATCCACTGAACTTCTTTTATATTTTATCGATTATTCCAGAAGGAAATTTGTATATATGTTAGGAATCTTTCCTGCTTCCGTTTCTACGTAGTATAGAGGTTGTTGTATCGATCGGCGCGGATAGCCGCCATTGAAACTGTGCGAAAACAACTCGGGGATAGCTAATTCAGACCTTTACGTTTTTTTTTTTTTTTTGGAACTAGCGATATACAGTCGAAAGATTAGAGAGTTGATATTATTCTGCTGTTTGTATATGCTCGGAAATCACACGATTACTCTTGATACAAAATTTATTGTTAGATAAACTCCGACTTGGAGGCCGTTAACCGAAGCGTGGTTCCTCGGGGAGTAAATCCTCGTGACTGACGCGCTTAAAATAGGCTTCCTCGACGAAGAACCGCGGCGCGCCGCGCCGGCGTAAGAAGATCGTCCAACCATAAGACTCTCGGCAACTATAATAACGTGGATATTTTTATTTGCACACTTTGAATAGGGAACTTAGAGAGTCAATTATTAAATCCCTAAAGATCTTAGACATTTTTGTTTCAAATGTATTCGTCCTCTAAACACAGTTTTTTGAACTTTGAAGCCTAATTCAGTTTAGCCTAAAGACAATCAAGCAAGATTGTATTTTATGTGACAAACTAAAGAAAGAACAATCTTTTTATTTCTATTTGCTCTAAAGAAAGCAGCGGAATTGCTTCTCGTTTGAATAAGCCGGTTCGCAGCGCTGCAGTGCGCTCACTTTCCGTTATAACAACGTAACAAGTTGAACTAGTCTTATAATTAGTAGCGGTTATCGCGTCCCTGTGATAACTGGAAGTATTAAGTAATAAGAAGTCATATCAGTCAGTTAGTCGGAAAGTGAAGTACGAAGTTTGCGTGCGTGACTAAATATTACGTACACATTTTATACACGTTATACTGTGTAGAACGAAAAAATAATAATGCGAGGTAAATTTACACAGATGAACTTGAATGAGGCGTTGATTCATACAGGTATTAAATTTCCAGTTTTTGAATTCAATCAAGATTTACTTACGCGATAGACTAGGAAATTCAGTTTTTTTTTTTGTCGTCACGTGCTACGGTAAGTTTTTATTTCCTACGATGATGCAATCTAGCATCCAGCGGTCAGCAACTGGCTACACGTCATATCGTCTGACAATAAGCAAGAAATTGAGACTCAGAAACTAGTCGTACAACAATTTATCATTACCCGTAAATATTTGGGTGAGAATATTCGAAGGACACGAATATTTAGGAAGAAAGGTATACCATCGCACCGTTCATTTTCAAGGTGTACATATCCCACAATTCGATTCGTTTAAAATTTTTCTAAGTTTAAAAGAAAACAAAAAAACCGAGCTAATGATCATTGAATTTATAAATATGAGAAGGATTATCCACTAGTTAAGCAGATGATGTAATTCGCAGGTGGATCACGACGAGTGTTACTCAACAGGAGGCCACGAAAGTCTCACGTATGAATGAGACAGTCGAGTAGGTATCCCATTGTTGTTTAAAATACTCCTCAATACTCCATACAGCTACATACATTACATACGTAGATATGTTAGATACATAACGCGTATAATGATATACATCCTGATGGTATGACGGTAGCAAAGTATCGTGCGAAAGACAAGGTAAAGCACACGAGTAGGAACACGTGAACTGTATAACAGCAGCAGGTGGAACAATCACCTGCATGGCATACTAATGAATTTCATTACCAGTTCGCATATATAATCGGTCAAAAAATCTGTTACGACGTTAAATTTTCTTTGGACGTACGACCATAGGGTGACAATATTTTTTCGCCTTTTTTTTTTCAAGCTCAGATAAAAAATTTGTTAGTTTGATTCATTCTAAGAGCACTCTCCGAATTTTAGCTGAATTAAAGAAATCGATTTCGTTGACTCCAATTCTCAGATCTCAAGTACTAATCTACTCAGCATGATTCCGCATAGCTACTTTTGTTCGAAATTGAACGCTCTACAAAAAATGTCTCTTGGTATTTTTTGATAAATCTAGCTGTTTCCAAGTTGGTTATTGGTTAATTACCATTGATCATAGCTATTGGAGCCGTACGTTGGAGGTAATCCGTTGATTATAGAACAATTGATTTAAATAAGCCTGAGGAATTTCTTTAGCTAGCCCCCCGATCGTATTACATTTGATCCATTTTGACTGAAGATATACGAATAACGGTGTGATTTGATATGCAAGGAATCAAGGAATGTAATGCGAATTATGTACGGCTAACCCTGACGCTTTTCAGTAAGGTTTAATAAACGTGGAATACGTACATTTACTCACGTGTTGATAAGCAACAATATTTTTATAATTATATTTATGATAGAGTCATCGGTCGCGATGCAGAGTATTTCCCGCTATCGCGAGTCGAAATAATTATACCTATCCACTTCAAGGAGTTCACAGTCGTTGTAAAATAATTCTAAGAACAATTGTGGACGGCTGTGAGTGCGCTGCAATATATCATGAACATCCCTACTATAATTGGTGATAACGGTATATGTGTTTGAAAATTCATTTGCTGGGGGTCATATTTCACGGATTTAACGAGATAAACTTGGAAACGAATCGTCGCGTGAATCGGCAGATTAACCGAGGAATTTTATATCGCATGTGAAACTCACCACTCTGGATATCTGGATACACGGCTAGGTCTCCGGGAACGATGAATGCGTATATATCCAATATAATCCTTTGACGGGGATGAAAGCTAAAATGGGGCACTACACTGCGAATATATTATATATGTATGAATATCATACGGTGTATAGATTTTAAAAACACTTCACTTCACGGGGGGGCGGCGAGGGGGACAGCTCCAGACGAGGGGGTTGAATTTGGGGAAAACTTCACTCACTACCTGAACTTTTATTTATTTAATTGGCTACGAGATCTAAAAGAATCTTACACTGCACTACGAATGTATAATATGCGTATGGATTCCATATGGTAGACAAAATTTAAGAACACTGTATTTTCATTATACGTTCAGATGATATTTATTATTATAGAAGGCTTTGTTCTATTGTTGACTATTTTATATTATATTTCATACCGCGACAGCTCTTCACTGGCACTGTGCAGTACAATTAGAAAAAAGTCTCCAACCCACTATGAATAAAGTCTTCATTCCGATGATTCTACTAGATATGTTCACGAATTGAAATATATATTTTTATGCAAATAAAATAGAAGTTTTTAGTAACGAATAAATAATAGAGAGGACGCTGAGCATCGTGGTACGCGCACGGCTGCATGTAAACAAACTTAACCTTGACACGAATTTTTATTCCTCCGCGCTTCGACGAATTATTATTTCTCTGTCGATTCCGTGACTCTTAAACCTAGATACATTTAGTATAACAACCATTTTTCGAATGCAAAACTTTCGACTCGACCGAAAATTAATAATGCCGAAGCTGTAAATAGTTTTGGGGAGATTGACCGCACATTTATATACTTGGGAGTATTTCGAATTTGCCGTTCGAGTGCACACGTCAACAATCTCGACTTTAAAATGAAATCTTATTACCCGGCGACGGAGCAAATTTCATAAATATTTAAAACTTAACAATATTTTTTCACGCTATCACTGAAGAACTGCATTCTCCGCCATTTGATAGCGAGTAGGAAACCTTCTGACTACAATAAACTATAGAGAAAACTTTTACCGGAGTGTGAATTGCCACGCTCGACACTTCGCCGACACAATATGGCCAACACAACCAAACTTTATCCCGACCTCACGAATATAATCTAAATTTTTACCAGCCGATTCTATTCACTTTAATCAACACCCGAAGTAGTCGTACTTACGATAAATTCAAACACTAGCCGTACACGATCGTTGATAAATCGCCGCTCTAATTTAGATTCGCGTGAAGAGAGCAAACGCGAACCCGTTGCATCCCCTGTCCGGAGACAACTGACTGGCGAGCTGCGGAGGATCATCGCTGGTGTTACGCTACCCCCACGGATAGATGGTAGCACGTCGCCATAACCTGTGCATATGTAAGCATTTTTCGGCGGGCTACGATTTGAGGTTAGGTATCAAGATAAACGATCGAGTAGGGAATGATTTCAGCGGGATGTGGAGGTGGCGTCGCTTTTACCGTATTGCCATCCCTTGCCGACACAATAGCTAAGCAGCCGCGATGTATATCACGATCCCCGCGAATATAATCTACATATATTTACCGGCCGATTTCACTGTCTTCAATTAACGCACTAATTAGCTGAACCCACGATAATCCGCAATACTTGTTTATAGATAAACCGTCGCTCCAAATTAGATTCGCGCGGAGGGATAACAAACACGAACCTGTTGCATCCCCGAGCCAATGCCAACTAACCGGAGGCCGTGTTTCGCGGGTGCTCGTGGGAAATATTACGCGGACCACGGTGAAGTAAGTCTCGGAGCGGACTATTTTATGAGGCGCGATAATCAAACTACATAATAGATTGTAATGATAATTATTACAGATTATCGATTGGAGATTCCAAAATAATCATTGAAAAAAATATTTCTTTGTAGAATTGTCCTGCCCCTATATCCCTGGCCTATAATATTTGACGCGTATGATTGTTTTCGGGATCCCGAGTTTGAAATTATTTATTGTTTACCATAGATCTGCAAAGCCATTCGGAATGGCAATACGGTAAAAGCGACGCCACCTCCACATCCCGCTGGAATCATTCCCTACTCGATCGTTTATCTTGATACCTAACCTCAAATCGTAGCCCGCCAAAAAATGCTTACATATGCACAGGTTATGGCGACGTGCTACCATCTATCAGTGGGGGTAGCGTAACACCACCGACGTGATCCTCCGCAGCTCGCCAGTCAGTTGTCTTCGGACAGGGGATGCAACGGGTTCGCGTTTGCTCTCTTCACGCGAATCTAAATTAGAGCGGCGATTTATCAACGATCGTATACGGCTAGTGTTTGAATTTATCGTAAGTACGACTAATTCGGGTGTTGATTAAAGTGAATAGAATCGGCTGGTAAAAATGTAGATTATATTCGTGAGGTCGGGATAAAGTTTGGTTGTGTTGGCCATATTGTGTCGGCGAAGTGTCGAGCGTGGCAATTCACACTCCGGTAAAAGTTTTCTCTATAGTTTATTGTAGTCAGAAGGTTTCCTACTCGCTATCAAATGGCAGAGAATGTAGTTCTTCAGTGATATCGTGAAAAAACATTGTTAAGTTTTAAATATTTATGAAATTTGCTCTGTCGCCGGGTAATAAGATTTCATTTTAAAGTCGAGATTGTTGACGTGTGCACTCGAACGGCAAATTCGAAATACTCCCAAGTATATAAATGTGCGGTCAATCTCCCCAAAACTATTTACAGCTTCGGCATTATTAATTTTCGGTCGAGTCGAAAGTTTTGCATTCGAAAAATGGTTGTTATACTAAATGTATCTAGGTTTAAGAGTCACGGAATCGACAGAGAAATAATAATTCGTCGAAGCGCGGAGGAATAAAAATTCGTGTCAAGGTTAAGTTTGTTTACATGCAGCCGTGCGCGCACCACGATGCTCAGCGTCCTCTCTATTATTTATTCGTTACTAAAAACTTCTATTTTATTGGCATAAAAATATATATTTCAATTCGTGAACATATCTAGTAGAATCATCGGAATGAAGACTTTATTTATAGTGAGTTTGAGACTTTTTTCTAATTGTACTGCACAGTGCCAGTGAGGAGCTGTCGCGGTATGAAATATAATATAAAATATTGAACAATAGAACGAAGCCTTTTATAATAATGAATATCATCGGAATGTATAGTGAAAATACAGTGTTCCTAAATTTTGTCTACCATATGGAATCCATACGTATATAATACATTCGCAGTGCAGTGTAAGATTCTTTTAGATTTCGTAGCCAATTAAATAAATAAAAGTTCAGGCAGGGAGTGAAGTTTTCCCCAAATTCAACCCCCTCATCTGGAGCTGTCCCCCTCACCACCCCCCCGTGGTATATAATATATTCGCAGTGTAGTGCCCCATTCTAGCTCTCATCCCCGTCAAAGGATTATATTGGATATATACGTATTCATCGTTCCCGAAGACCTAGCCGTGTATCCAGATATCCAGAGTGGTGAGTTTCACATGCGATATAAAATTCTTCGGTTGATCTGCCGATTCACGCGACGATTTGTTTTCAAGTTTATCTCGTTAAATCCGTGAAATATGACCCCCAGCAAATGAATTTTCAAACATATACCGTTATCACCAATTATAGTAGGGATGTTCATGATATATTGCAGCGCACTCACAGCCGTCCACAATTGTTCTTAGAATTATTTTACGACGACTGTGAACTCCTTGCAGTCGATAGGTATAATTATTTCGACTCGCGATAGCGGGAAATACTCTGCATCGCGGATGATCACTTTATCATAAATATAATTATAAAAACATTGTTGCTCGTCAACATGTGAATTTAAATGTTTAGTTCATGTGATGTATGACTTGTATCAAATGAACGTCATGTTCTTGGAAAGAAGATCTGATTTCAAGACTTTTTTCAGAAGGAGAATGCATTTTTTGCAGGTAATTTAAAAACTAATGTACTCGGCGAAAGGTTTTTGCACCAGATTTATTTCTAACATATATATATATAAAAATAAATCTTTCGCTTTTGTTCCGAATGATTTTCTCGCTTTCAACTTCATTCATCGATTCAGATTAGAGCTTCAACTGACATGAGAATGATCTTAGAAAAAAGATTTTTTCACTTATTATTATTATTATTATTTTTTTGTGAAACTGTCAGGTCAGGGGTTTGTCTGAAAGTTTTATACGTTAGAGATGGTTTAAGCTGTAGATAATTCTGAATTTATAACAGCTCTATTGTTTGATCGAATAAATAGAAGTACCGCGATTTGAACGTGGGCTAAATTGATAAATTATGGAAAATATAATACTATCTATGTATCCTGTAAATGAGTTCAGGGTTACAGGTATAGGAATTACGTGCCTCTCGTTAAACACTCCGTGACTTTAGATGCATATTTTGAGTCGACAAAGAAAAACAATATTCATTTCCACAGAAGTTTCGAATATGTATAGGTATCGGTTGATAATGTATCGTTGGAAAATATTCGGATAAACAATCGGCAGCTAACGTCAAATGGTTATTTTTTCATTGAATATTATTGAGTCCAAGGTATATGCAGATCTGATAGAGCACGTGAGAAATACAATTCAAACTATAGAAATGCGGCACGAATAGTTCGCAAGAAGAATATTGTACATATAATTATCAAAAGTTACGTAACACGTTTCGAATGTTCATAGCCAAATTTCGAATGCCTTATATTCGCGGTGTGGGTATATGAAGAAAAAAAATATAGATTTATAATTTTCGAAATATTTATTACGTTTTTACGGAAAATAAAACGATCATATTCATTATTTCAGAGAAGAGTAGCACTCAGCTTGCTGGGATAACACATGGCTCTTGTTTATGTACCGTCTAGCAATGATCAGCCTGTTAAAACAATGAATAGACCTAAAAGAGGAAAGTTTATACTGGGTACTCTCTCATTTGAGAATCGTAAGGCTCAGAATATTCAAATTCGTGAAGATCGAAATGCAGACATACAAAGAACTCAGATTATTTTACTTATGCGATATGAACGAAAAGCAAGTACTTGCGTTTACTTGACTTTAGGTAAGCCTCCAAAAATTAGTCTGTTGAGAGGCCGCAGGGCACGATCAGCATCATCAAGTTTCCAGGGGAATCCCGAGTCCCCCAACAGTCGTTTTGAAATCGAGCAATGACGCTGGCTATCATCCGCCAGGTACCTATATAAGATGACGTGTTTCAGAGCTGCTCTCAGTACTCGTTCTACGCATCGAACGGAATGAAGTTTTTCACGATATTAGTGTTCAGTCTCTTGGCTGTAGAGAGCTCTCTCGCAGACAATAATTGCGGTGAGTTTTTTCAACACGTTGAAAATTCTCTATCATCATATTCTCTTTCGTGTTTCCTTTTATTAATGGTTCAAAAGTATTTTTTCGATTTGTATCCCTATCTCATTTCTTTTTTTGTTCTTTCAACATTTCAGAATCGTATTACAAAGTAGATTTTCACGTTATATCCAACCCATACAGGGAAGCCGTAGACGCTCTTCCACTGCCACATATCGAATACGATGATAACCTGACCGAATTTAGAAACGCCTTTGTTAATGATGTATTGACTTATACCGACCAGTTGATGACTTTAATTTATTTTCGGGTATGATGTCTATTATACTAATTAAATATTCTCACCTTTTGACTATTATACCTATAATTTGTACGCTCAAAAGTTTTCGTAAAGATTCAAAAGCCACATTGAGTAAATTGCGATTCCCCGATAAGAAATATCAGCTATAATGAGATCATACTTATGTCAGATTTGTTTCTGTCTACACAGGCTAAGCAGATAGGTGAACAACTAAACAGCGCTGTTCGAAAACTAAGCTGTGATTTACAAAAATGTATCAAAACGGTCGAAAGTGGCAGTGAACAGCCATCACCTTGCGCAGACCGCATTTTAAAACTTATAATAAATCAGTACGCCCAGTTTTTTAGCTTGATTCCCGGAAACGTGCTTATCAAACGCCAAGTAAGTCGTAAAGTTATATAGTACGAATGACGAATAATGAATTTTTTTTTCTTCATCTTGTTCGCTTTGTTTTTCATTAGTTTCCTGAATTCTCAGAGATCATCAAGAATTTTAGCAAGAATATAAATGTAATTACTTGAGACTGAACACATGACGTTCGATATATCTAATCAGTATAATCATTTTTTTTACACTTTTGATAATCGTGCTGAATATATTCCATCGCAGGGTTTACCTGAATTACCGGAACAAACGGTGAACATTACGTCTAGAACAAGGCACCTTAAACCGGACGAGGTGTTCGTAAATCTTGCCAAAGACGTATTGGACATTGATTTTACCTCTATCTACGCATACATAAACACCTTGCATAGAGAGGGATGGGGTGCCGCGAGATTAGGATTTAATCTGCTGCAAACACAGATACGTAGTGAGGTAAATTTTTAGCAATATCGAAGATTAAACTTCGGTGATCGATTGAAGCAAGCGGGGAACAGATTTTCTCTCGAAATATCACTTGAAATTTCACTTTATCTCATACGTATGGTACATTTAGCATATTAAAAGGTGTTTTCCTCTCCTTTCCTTTCCTTTTTATTTATTTATTTATTTTTTTTTTTTCGTCAGATTCTGAATGATCAGATACTGAAAGTTTACGCCGAAGTTGCGGCGGAAATTATTGCCTGTGGGACTGAGCGTTACGTTGATCCGGAAACGTGGAAATCTTTCAAAGATAGTGCAGATCGTGTCCGATTTATTTCAGACGACTACAAAGCATCGAAAGAACGCGAATGCAGTTCATAAATTTATAGAATAATTATATCACTTATTGTGTCTGAATAATAACAATTTCAATCACATTTTTTGATCAATTATACCTATTAACCCAGGGTATTTAAACGTTTAACCGGAATCATGGATATCCTTTAAACTTTCTGGCCTCTCTTAGAATTATCGTATTACTTCGATAACAACAGATTTATTAAAATTCATTATACAATCATTATACTACAGAAATAGGTAGATATTACAGGCATATACTTTACGGATATATTTTCTTGGATCCATGAAGTCCCCATCCGAGCATTTTGTTCATATCCAATATTTATACTTTATTATTTACTCGTTGATGAATTTCGGCGCACGTTTTTCAACGAATGCCGTCATTCCTTCCTTTCGATCAGCCTATAAAAACACAACACAACACGATATGAGATGATATACCAGATTAATCAGCTTTTAACTATTATCCGTAAAAAACGCGAAAATTAGAGTTTCAGTTTCGCTTAGAATCATTCACAATGTCAAAATTTTATCAAAAATAACCAATTAAAAATTCTTTATTCACCGTAGCGAAAGTCCCGTAGAAGAGTTTCTTCTCAAAGTGAAGTCCTTCCCTCAATGTTGTTTCATAAGCTGAAAGCAAAAAGTAGAAAAAAAAAAAAAACGATAACAACAAATCGCAGTTTTGTATTTTAACCAGAAATATATTCGCAGCTACTGTTGCAACACATTGACAAGATATACCATAATCAATGTAAAACGGCGTCTGCGATTATTGATCAATGATCCGTATCGTTATCATATCCTGCTGTAGACAAGCTAATTAAGCGGTGATGAATTTGCGATTAATGTACGAAAACCCACCTGCGTTAACCGATTCCTTCGCCAAAGCAACGATCAGTTGAGAATGGGTGGATATTCTCTCTCCAAGCTTGATAGCTTCGGCCAAGACTTGATCCGGGGGAAAAACTTTGCTGACCAGACCTACGAGGGGAAGTAAAGATGCGATATGTAAATTAGTTAATTAGTATTTTTTTTTAATAATTCACTTGACGGATTTGAATGAAACGCTGAATTAATGCTGACCAGATTTTTCGGCTTCTTCGGCCGATATCTGATCCCCGCTTAGAACCATTTCCATTGCTTTGCTCTTTCCGATCGCCCTAGTCAACCTCTGGGTACCACCGGCTCCAGGAATTGTACCGATTATTATTTCTGGCTGGCCAAAGCGCGCCTTTTCCCCTGCGTATATGATGTCGCACATCATAACCAACTCGCAGCCACCGCCAAGCTGGAAAAAAAGTGATATTCATTTGAAAAATTGATGGATTCTCTTCATCAGTTTTTAGAGTTTATTGGTGATTAAGAAAACAAATTTCGTCAATTTTCACAAAAAATCACCGTGAAATAAATGCTGAAGGGAATAAGCATGAAACTGTGTGCATCATACGTACAACATAGCCGTTTACGGCGGCGATGATAGGCTTCGAAGCTTGGGTTATGTTGTCCCAGTTAACGACGAACTTTCCTTTAGTAGTTTGCGCGAAAGTCTTATTTTGCATCTCCTTTATGTCAGCGCCTGTACGGTTAGACAGTATGGAAATGAGAATCTAAATATCGAAATTGCGTTTTGTTTTGTTTTGTTTATTTCGAAATACTTTTTTAAAATTCATGAAACTGACCCGCAGCAAAGAGTTTTTCATTTCCGGTTATGATAACGGCGCCGACGCTCTCGTCGGTATCGAATTTTCGAACGGCATCGTTAACCTCCTCAATGAGATCGTTGCACAAGGCATTCAGAGCTTTCGGTCTGTTGAGAGTGACGACTCCGACATTTTGCTTCTCTCCAGCCTTTTCGACTTTAATGTACTCGTAGCTCTTGGTTTCGCCTGTAAATAGGAAGTTTAAAAAGATGTGAAAATTAAGTATCGTGGTTCCGATGTTTTATCTACGGAGATAAGGGAACGTCATAAATCCGTAAATCAAAATCCACGAATTTCAAACAACGGTGACAATAGTTACGCAACGATTCTCGAACTTCAGTGTTCGTCACGAATGTATTATCGCATAAGAATATTGCTTCTCCGCCGGCCAACCTTATCGATTATTCTAATAAGAATTACGCCACTCGAAACGGTGATTTCATCTGTAAAAACTGTTGGATTCTCTCCCTTCAAACGATCGCGACTAATCTCTCCTCTTCGAAATAGTGCCAAACGTACGATCTAAACTTACGACCGTGCGAGGTCGTAATGTGTCGCTTGGACTTGTTCTTTCGCTGCGGACATGCGTGCCGAGAGGTTGCAGGCAAGTGGTTCATCGCCGGGCTGTTGAACCTTCCGATAGACGCGAGTATCGAAGCCGCTCGCGATAATTTTCTGGCGTAATATCTCTCTCTCTCTCTCTGTCGCAATTCTCCGCGTTCTCTCTTATGTGTTAAGAATCTGCTTATTTTGGGTAGCTCTGTGGCTGCTGCTGCTATCTCTGTTTCGTTTGTCCTATACGTTAAGCGAGTAGTCAAGCTGTAACCGAGTTGCGGTGTACCATTTCGGTAGACGGTGCAATAAGCAGTCTGACAAGTTTTTTTCAATTTTAGATTGTATTGTGTAACATTGTATCTCGCGCCTTAAATCAAAACCCTTGACTTTTAATCTTATCGCTTGACTTTGATAGTGTTTCTCTTGTCCGTAGATTCTTTCTGGACTTTGCGTGTATGTACATTATTACTCGACCAACCTAGTCCGCTGCCCTCGTAGTATGCTCACAGTGTACGCCATTGGGTAGTTCGTCTATTTATTTATTTGTACATTTTCTTGTTGCTCTTCGTCGGTCGGCAGTCTCCTGCTTTTATTATGCTACTATTGCTATAATGCATAGTTCATAAGATTTATGTGTATTTTTTTCTTTTGTATTCCTTCGATTGCCCCATACCTATAGCCTAAATTCAGGCTAAGGTATAATAGACGACGTCTAATCTAATCTAATCTGCTATTATATGTACACGGAGATTTCTTGAAGTCTCCCCAATTTGCACGAACGTAGAATCAGACTCTCGCCAAATTGATGAAATCTCTCCGCGATATATAGGAAACCGGAACTGATAAAGTTACTACCGCTAGACTCTACTGGAACGTGCGCTGGCTACATCTGCCCATAGAGAAGCAGTGTACCGAGAGAGATAGCTCGCAAGCATGCTTATGGGAATCTTTCTCTCTGTCTGATCGTGTGACGCATGCGCACGTGAGAATGTTATGTAGGAGCTTCAGCCTAGACTGTTTGTAAATACTGTACAGACAGAGACAACAATATAATATTTGTAATATAACATTTGAATAAAAATCTATAGTTTCATACATATTTTAGGTATTTAATAATTTGTTTCTCCACGTGTTTAAAATCAGAATATTTATCGTTGGACTCTGATCTGTCCTTAAGAATCTCCTAATGAAAATATTAGACGGAGATAATAACCAGAAAAATAGAAAAATACGTTTCACTTACTCGAGTAGAACTTCGCGGCTGAAAGTCTCGGTACATTTCTTGCAATTTGTGGCACCCGGTCAAACAAAAGTCGAGCTACAGCTGTGGTGGCCATTTTTAAGAGTTCCAGTCAGTCGGCACTAGCGAGAGGTGTAACGAAGAGTAAATTGATATCAGACAGTTCAATGCTTCAAGTATGCGCCAATTCACGGTTACGTAAAGGAGCCAAGAACCTATATTGTGAAATTTATTTTACCGATAAGAGTCCCAAAGTCCCGAATTTATACTCTACGATAATTATTATACATACACGTAGCTTGGTATGCTCCAAGCTAAGAGTTCTACGATATAAAAACTGGATTTTCTTGATTTTTGGAAAAAAAGAAAATTCCGGTCGAAATCGAGCACTTTCGGTTCAATTGTCAGTCCGGTAACACAAGACTTTTCCTCAAATTCATTTTTACCAGGCAACGTATTACAATCATGGAAATTTATTGAATATAATTTAGTGCTAAAGCGCTAAAGTTAAGACCTTCTGCAGTCCAGTGGATGATAACATGATGTAGGTGTGATATAAAAAATGCTAGGAGTGAAAGAAAAAACAGGAAAAAAATACACATTCGGATCATTTCTAGCTCCACCGTGTAGTACACGTCTTTATTTTTATCAGACATATTGGGTGATATCGTACGGTCAATGGGTTGCATACAATAAGGAGCATTGGCGCGAGTCCCAAGCGTCGTGGAGTTTTTCGTAAAGCGATTTGCAACTAGTAACTGAAAATACGTTCAATTATATAGGATCGCTTGATTCATCTGCAAAATCCGGAAGAAATGCAACGTAGTAGAATTACGTTCTTCATACAGGTATTAAAAAGTATTTATGGGCGTTTTGAAAAATCACAATAATCATAAGAATCATATGAAGATTCTACGACAGAATTTTCTCATCGATAGCGGTTTTCTTGATTGTAGTATAATTTATCGACACTTTGGACGAGGACTAAAACTGTTCATCAACACTCGCGAAGATGTTGATTAATCGGGAGCTGAGTCTTCGCAAATGAATGTGACAAATTTTGCAAATTATCACACGAAGTCAATCAAGATTCATCGATATTATCAGTCTTGGGAATTTTTTATCCACTCCCGATTTTCATGGGACGTCTTACAGAAAGATGCACCATACACAGAAAAGAAAGTTAACTTGAACCAAGAAAGTGATTAGGAAAATCGAAATTATCCATGACGAAGTGAGTATTTTGTTGAACCAAGGAATTTTCTTAATTCAAGAAAAATTTTTACTTTGTCAGGAATGATTTCGATCTTCCTAATTATTTTCTTGAATCAAGAATATTTATCTCCAGCGAAAAAATTTTTTTTTTCTGTGTACGCTTAGGTTCAATTGATCGCGGATTCAAAGATGTACACCTTCACGCGACCGATATACACCTGTGTACATGTTTATTCGTTTCTTAGTGCAGACTAAACTGCTTGAATACTTTGAAAAATATTTTGATAACTGAAATTCTTTTGGTTGAGGGTGTACGCATGATGTGATCGGACCGTGTGTACGCTTCATTATAGTTGAAAAATTAGGAAGAAATTTGTCACGTGAATTATTCGTTCGGTAGAGGAAAAGGCTTCGTTGTTCCCGCAGAAAATAATTACCCAACTATTTTATGACAAAACAGTAGTTGTTTTACTTACAGATCCGAAAAGCAGTAGATCCCTATATTTGCGTTTCGGACGCCGTTCAGTAGAACCTGTCTAAGCATTGCGAAAGTTTGTATAAAGTGTTTATGCGGGGCTTGTATTCTCCCAGGGGAATCTCAAGCTGTTTTTCATTTGTTAATAACAATTTCTGGTCAGTTTATCGAGTTGATAAATACTGAACTCCAGTGCTTCTGGTTCTACTGCTCGCTCTACTCGACGAACAACATGAAGTGTTTTGCAGTTTTATTCTTCGCCCTCTTGATTGAGAGGTCCTTCGCTCACGAGTGTTGTAAGTGTTTCGTATAAATAAGTTTTAACACAAATTCTCGTTTTCATATTCGCTTGGGTATTCTTTGTATGATTTTGATTCGCATTTACTTTTTTTTGCCGATCCAGGTTCCGATAACACGCTGGATATTGCTGCCATACAAGAAAGTTTTCAGTTAGACCTGGATAACATCACAGTGCCACCACTCGAATGTGGAGATCGATGGTCAGGTGATTTTAAAAATTCCATTGGCCAAGCTATCAAGGCGTACGGCTTGGCTCTATTGGCAGATAGACTCGATAAGGTATCATGACTACTTATTGTAAGACTAGTCGTTTTTAAATAGTTGTAATGGAAGTCCATTAATTTTGTTGCAATTAATCGTAAAAATGACCGCCAATTCGTTACTTCGTCCATTGCGGCTCTTGTATTACAGGCTCGGCATCTCGGTGACAAACTGATTGAAAAGATTGAGAAGGCCTACGAAAGAATAAAACACGCAATTAGATTGATATCTAAGTCGAGTTTCAAGAGAAACGCCTTGGAGAAAGCTGTAAGAAAATTCACACATCAGTGTTGGAAATTTTTGGAATTAAGGCCTGGAAATGGGACGATCAGCAACCCCCCGGTGAGTTGTGGAAGGTATAAAAGGGGCAGATTTCAAATTGCTAACTGGATATTTGATCATATCTGCAGATAAATAAAGAATACTACGAGTATCTTGATGTAAAATAATAATTTGACAATTATACCAACTGATATCTGCACTTCCATTTGTAATTGAAAATATGACATACTGTAAAAATGAAATAACACGCTCTCTCCGTCGCGTTTGAATAACAATTGAGAGCAATGACAATATTCCATCGGTTTAGGTTATGCCCGATATACCAGTACTACCGATAAAGCTTGAAACTATTCCTACGGAACTATCGGAGGAAGACATATTTCTGCATGGCGATTCAACTCTTCGCAATAGAGGTCTCCAAACATACGGATGGATGGCTTACATATTTTACAACCTCTACGTCGTAAGAGTTACGAACCGAGGAATGCCACAATTGATCAGAGAACAAATTAATGACGAGGTAAATACATACAACAATCGTATTTAATCTAAATATTGGATTATGTAGCCAGCGGCGTGAAAACTTTTGGCTTGCTCTTCTAGAACCTTGATCTCTATCAGGACTGGTAAATTTATATCGGTGACATGAGATTTTAGGTATAGAACTAGGTATATACCTATATCGTACGCTGCTAAATAATCATTAGACCACCGAGCATCATTGTTAATTGATCGGTCTTTTTTTTCTTCAGGTTCTGAATTGTTCGGTAATGGGAGCGTATAAAAGAATCGTGATTAAAGTTTTGGAGCGGGCTTGGTTGATTCGAAAGCACGTCTCACCGGACACATGGGAATATTTCAAAGACGCTACTGATCGCATTCTTGACATTTCAAAGGCCTACTGCAAGGCGTTGGAGCTCGGGAAGCCGTGAATGATACTATTTCACTTTTCATCGATATACCCAAGATGGACATTAAATTGTGACAAAGTTAATAAAGATTTATCCATATTATCAGAAATCACAATTTCCATCCACTCTCGATTTTCATGCGGCCGTCTTGCATCAAAACATCATGCAGTGCATTCCATCCCAGTAATCGAAAGTGCGTTTTATTATACAACGTGTGATGCACTCGCCGAATCCGAAAGGAGAATAACTTGGTAGCGGTGCATCGTTGATATAGACATTTTTTTCCAGGGTAAATTATTATATTCGCTACCAAGGAAACAAATGGTTCTAGCAAATTTTGATCAGGACGAAACAGATAATTATCTAAACTATTCAATGACAAAAAGGCACTCGTTTTACTTACAAATCCAAAGAGCGATATATATTGATATTTTTCTTTCGGACCGCAGCCTCTTACAATGAGTCTGTCCAAACATCACAGAAATGTATGTACGTATACCTATACCTAATATATAAAGAGTTTATACAGGGGTTCTTACCTCCCAGATGAATTTCGAGCCATGTTGAAAAAAAAAACACAAATAACCATTTTTGCGATCGACAGGCATATAATGTTGGTTTAATAAAATACCGGGCACCAGTCTAGGTAAAGTGAATTGATCCAAAGTAACGTTTAAACGGAATCATGAATATTCTTCAAACTTTCTGGTCGTCGCATAAATGAGATTTCAATTGACTGCGAAGCGCCAAAAAATGATTGAGAAAGCCACGTATAATCTACACGCTGTGTTTTCACCGTGGAAATAATTACTCTTCATTACATATTCGTACAGTAATAAAATCAATAAAATTAATAAAAGAGATTGTGATAAAGTGACCCGCTGATTGATTTTTTTATTTTTTATTTTTCAATGAAATTAAATGATCACATGGAAAGTGAATAGCTGATGTATATGAAACATAGGAAATTATGTAGGAAGGTGGTTGAATAACTGATAAATTTATTTCTTTCTCTTAAAATTATCGTATCGCTTCGATAACAACAGATTTATTAAAATACATTACATAATCTTCCATCTATACACATGGACATGAATATTAACAAGTTTTGATTTCGTACAAAAATAGGTAGATATTACAGGCATATACTTTATGGATATATTTTCTTGGATCCAAAGTCCCCATCCAAGGATATTGTTCATATCCAATATTTATATTTCGCGTAATTTACTCGTTGTTGAATTTCGGCGCACGTTTTTCAACGAATGCCGTCATTCCTTCCTTTCGATCAGCCTAAAACACAACACGACATGATATGGTATGATATAACATAGATTCATCAGCTTCGAAGTATTATCCATAAAAAAAAAAAAAAAAATGTGGACATCAGGGTTTCAGTTTCGCTTAGAATCATTCAGAATATCAAAATTTTAACAAAAATAACCAATTAAAAATTCTTTATTCACCGTAGCGAAAGTCCCGTAGAAAAGTTTCTTCTCAAAGTGAAGTCCTTCCTTCAGCGTTGTCTCATAAGCTGAAAGAAGAAAGTAAAAAAAAAAAAACGATAACAACAAATCGCAGTTTTGTATTGTAACCAGAAATATATTCGCAGCTACTGTTGCAACACATTGACAAGATTTACCACCATAATCAATGTAAACCGGCATCCGCCGTTATCGATCAATGATCCGTATCATTATCGTATCCTGTTTTAGACAAGCTAATTGAGCGTTAATAAATTTGCGAATAATGTACGAAAACCCACCTGTGTTAACCGATTCCTTCGCCAAAGAAACGATCAGTTGAGAATGGGTGGATATTCTCTCTCCAAGCTTGATAGCTTCGGCCAAAAGTTGATCCGGGGGAAAAATTTTGCTCACCAGACCTACGAGGGGAAGTAAAGATGCGATATGTAAATTAGTTAATTAGTAGTTTTTTTTTAATAATTCACTCGACGGATTTGAATGAAACGCTGAATTAATGCTGACCAGATTTTTCGGCTTCTTCGGCCGATATCTGGTTCCCGGTTAGAACCATTTCCATTGCTTTGCTCTTTCCGATCGCCCTAGTCAACCTCTGGGTACCACCGGCTCCGGGAATTGTACCGATTATTATTTCTGGCTGACCAAAGCGCGCCTTTTCTCCGGCGTATATGATGTCGCACATCATAGCCAACTCGCAGCCACCGCCAAGCTGGACAAAAGTGATATTCATTTGAAAAATTGATGGATTCTCTTCATGAGTTTTGGAGTTTGTTGGTAGTTTAGAAAATGAATTTCGTTAATTTTCACAAACAAATCACCGCAAAATGAATGCTGAAAGAAATAAGCATGAAACTGTGTGCATCATACGTACAGCATAGCCGTTTACGGCGGCGATGATAGGCTTCGAAGCTTGCGATATGGTGTCCCAGCTAATGAGGAACTTTCCTTTAATAGTTTGCGAGTAAGTCTTATTTTGCATCTCCTTTATATCAGCGCCTGTACAGTTAGAAAGTATGGAAATGAGAATCTAAATATCGAAATGTCGTTTTTTTTTTTTTTTTCCAAAAACTTTTTTAATTTATGAAACTGACCCGCGGCAAAGGCTTTTTCACTTCCGGTTATGATGACGGCGCCGACACTTTCGTCGGTATCGAATTTACCAACGGCATCGTTAAGCTCCTCAACGAGTTTGTTGCACAAGGCATTCAGAGCTTTCGGTCTGTTGAGAGTGACGACTGCTACATTTTGCTTCTCTCCGGCCTTTTCGATTTTAATGTACTCGTAGCTCTGGGTTTCGCCTGTAAATTGGAAAGTTTAAAAAGATGTGAAAATGAAGTATCGTGGTTCCGATGTTCTATCTACGGAGATAAGGGGAGGTCATAAATCCGTAAATCAAAATTCACGAATTTCAAACAACGGTGATAATAGTTACGCAGCGATTCTCGAACCTCACTGTTCGTCACGAATGTATTATCGAACAAGAATACTACTTCTCTACCGGCCAACCTTATCGATTATTATAATAAGAATTACGCCACTCGAAACGATGATTTCATCTGTGAAAACGGTTCAATTTTCCCCCTTCAAGCGATCGCGACCCGGTCGGAATCGGGTCGGAATTAACTGCACCGTTCGACAAACTCGGACTTGGTTCCGAGACAGAACTCGCGCTTCTTTCTTTATCGCAAATTTCATGGTAACGATTACCCGCTTCACCGAATATCAAACGATCCTAATTTCAGCCGAATCAAGTCGATAACAAATTCTGAATACGATATTACAGCCTTTTACGCTAAAGTCGAAAACCACATGCACAAGTATCTGCAACGTATTGAATCCTATTTCGTGAAAATCTACGGCTCGATTGTCGACTTTAAACCATAAAAGGAACGGAATAATTCATCGGTGTACCATTTTTATCGCATATAACATCGGTCGTAAAGTTCGGTACATCTTGCAGAGGTACTTGAATATCAAGTTCCGGCGACCCCGGTTCATCCGACTCAATTCTTCTAGAATTATTTCTCATTCTGGAGTTCGTCCGCATAGCCGAAAGAGTTCTCGATCGACTTTTCGTTGGTTTCGAAGCCGGCTTCGAGATCGGCTTTCTACTCGTCTTCCTCGAGTACTGGTGATCGAATTTTCTCCCATTATCGACGATCGGAACTTGGGGAACGACCACGTCGTCTCTAAGCTTTTCGCTCCTCTCCTCGGTTATAATCGGCGAAACGGTACGCGACTCGTCGTGATAATTATGGTCAAGATTAACGGCGCTTTGACTTTGCGATGTTTCGCCTTGATCATCGGCACTCCCGACGACAAATCCTTCGACTTCGTTCCCGTCCGGAAGATTGATCTTTATTTTATATGGTCGCATTTCGTTGGCATCCATCGTCATAAAACTGCTGTTGTTGCTACCAACAGGTATGCCGACACCAGAATCATCATTTGGCTGATCGATATTCCGCGTTTCCGAACTTCTGCGGATCAGGCTGTTCATCAAATCGCCGAAAACGTATTCTCCGCCGTTTTCTTCCGCGGTAGAGATCGACGCCTTGGAATTATCGTCACCGATTCGACTGCAGTTATTTTCGATACCGAATTTCTCGAAGGCTGGTCCATTCGCTTTCCAATGTACGGACTTCAGGTGTTGAAACATCGGTCCAAATTCTCGTAGCGGAAAGGTAACGTCGCACAGTTTACATCGCCACATACCGTCGCGGTGTTCAATGTTTCTCATTACTTTTTCGCGCACGCCAGATCCGAGGTTACTGCCACGACGCGGTAAGGTAGGTAGCGAACTGAGGTTCACTTTCCCTCTTTTTTCCAAAGCATGAACCTTTTCCAGGTGCCAAATCATCGACGAAGTATTTCCTCGTTTGATGTTAGACTCGTGTTGGCATACTCGACATTTCGCCTTATCACCCTGTCGCTCGAAATAGTGCCATACGTACGATCTAGACTTACGACCGTGCGAGGTCGTAATGTGTTGCTTGGACTTGTTCTTTCGTTGCGGACATGCGCGCCGAGCGGTTGCAGGCAAGTGGTTCATAGCCGGGCTGTTGAACCTTTCGATAGACGCGAGTATCGTAGCCGCGCGCGATAAGTTTCTGGCGTAGTATTTCTCTCCCTCTCTCTGTCTCCTGTTATATGGACGCGGAGATTCCTTAAACTTTTCCGAATTGCACGAACATAGAGTCAGACTCCTGCGGAATTGATGGAATCTCTCCGCGATAGGAAACCGAAACTGATAAAGTTACTACCGACGGGGGAGCGGTCGAAACAACGCCATTAAACGCGCACGTTCGCGTCGACTACAACGTATAATGGGACCCTTTCACACTCGATATTTCAGACGGAATATAGCGCCCTCATGCTTCGTGCGATCGGTTTTAAACGAACTACTGGCTTAGTTGGTTGGAATTGAGGATCAAACAGATAGCCTGCGCAAAGTTACCATTCGCAAAGTTGGAATTATGTGTATGAACTCTCTTTCGCGTTTGCGAGGATAGTTCGAAAGTCGCGAAAAACCTTTTTTCATCTGTTTGTTTCCTCGATACAAAGTCGGTTTTCGATAAAACATTGACGAAAGAAAGCAAGACAGCTGTATTTCTATAGAACAGAAATACTCCCCTCAAACCGAAGATTCGATACTCGAACACGGAGCAAAATCGTTACACTGTCGGTTCAACTTCAAATAATCAATGCAATAGATTAATGTTAATTATCAACCTTAGCTATTATGTTAATATCTTACATGTTCCAGAAGGTACAGAATATCGTGAAAACAAAAGGAAATATTCGGGTATACTAAAATCCTTCGGGTACGACCGCAATAATTTTATGTACCCGTCTTCGTTCAACTAATAATCGTATTGCATGTTATATCGAACGCTGTATGCAATTGATTTTACGTTCGGTCATGTACAGATATAAACTTATTTTTTAATTGCAACTTGCAATACTTTACTTTAATTCTCCGTTTATGGATACGCGCAGCCGCGAATTGTTATGATCGCAACTGTTACAATCAGTTCGATATCTGTAGATGTGTTACGGGCGTATATACATAAGGAATGCGTGCGTACGTGTAAACAGTCCAATCACGAGGGAGTAGGGATCGAGTTTGCATAACGATGTAAAGTTCACGACCGATTAATGGGTTAATTATTGAAATATATTTAATTAAAAATAATTGACCATACATAGGTAATCCAAATGTTTCGAAATATTTCTACATAAATATTTGAATGAAAATTTATAATTTTTTACATATTTTAGGTATTTAATAATTTGTTTCTCCACGTGTTGAAAATCGAAATATCTATCGTTGGACTTTAATCTGTCCTTGAGAATCTCCTGATGAAAATATTAGACGAAGATGATAACCAGAAAAATAGAAAAATATGTTTAACTTACTCGAGTAGAACTTCGCGGCTGAAAGTCTCGGTACATTTCTTGCAATTTGTGGCACCCGGCCAAACAAAAGTCGAGCTACAGCTGTGGTGGCCATTTTCAAGAGCTCCAGTCAGTCGGCACTAGCGAGAGGTGTAATGAAGAGTGAATTGATATCAGACAGTTTAATGCTTCAAATATGCGCCAATTCACGGTTACGTAAGGGAGCCAAGAACCTATTATGAAACTTATTTTACCGATAAGAGTCCCAAAGTCCCGAGCTTATACTCTATGATTATTATTATACAGACGTTATCGTTAAACTAATACACCGGCGCGCGGCGCGATTTCTTATAAGTAACTGTACAGTTAAACGGGAAAAACAACATTGTTGTTTTTTTAGTTTATTTTTTACATATATCTTATTGTTTCTACCGAAGCAAATACCTACTGAACTACTCTGTCATCTTTAGTCAATTACAAAAAGTTATTTCTGTTTCAGATATCTTCGTTCACCGTCCGATGTCGCTACTAGTATCTGAATTCTAAACCGGCTAACTAAACCCAACATACACGTGAAGGATGTGTTAATAAATTTGTGCCTAGAGTGATATCAAAAGTTTTATAAGAAAATATAAGTATACCAGATATTGTTTACACGAATTGATGATATCTACAACTGTCACTGGTACATTGTTCATATTCAGTCATGGCAGAAGGTAGCAACGCTCAAATAATCGTAAGTAGTATAACGAATACCCGGCGCCATAATTTCTAACCTAAATTCAATCATTCACAAACGAACAGAAAAAATCCGCACAATGTTTATCTTAGATAAAATATATTCTCATTTATTTATTAAAGGCTATACCTGACGACGTTTGCCGAAGGGCTGGCCTAGCCGCTACCTGGATTGGGCCAAATAAAATCGGAGTTCATGCCTATAAACATGTTAACACACACTCTAAGGGTGAGGTTATGTTCAATTACTTATTTATCTGTCTAGTTTCATTGTTTAGCAAAAAGTTACGATTCCTTTTTTTTGTAATTTTCATTTTCACCAATTTTAGATACTGCTAGTGATTTTGCACCATGCGAGGCGAAAGTACACTGTTTGAGGCAAGAGGTGATACTGTTTGAGCCGGCATTGCGAAAGCTAGTTAACGAGAGTAACGGAGTTTTTTTAGCGATACAAAAGATAAAAAATTCAAGCGGCAATGTTAGACCAGAACTTTTAAAGTTCAGTAAACATTATAGGTCAATCTTGAGAGCTTGCGTAGAGAATTTGCAAGATGTGGTGGAAAAATCAACGCCCGACAAAAAATCTACCTTTGAAAATTATCTCACTATTTTTTACAATGTCGAGTGCGTTTGGCATCTTACGGAAATTTTATACGTCGACGTTGTGCCGGGTGAGTAAATTTTGAAGAAAAAAATACAAAGAATTAAATGATTTTTCGTTTCTTGGACGAAATTTTACAATAATGCTCCTCCTTGGTTTTATTTTAGGAGATGTGATACTCCCGCAGTTGCTAGAATGGGTGAGATTCCATTTTCCATCTCGGGAATTGATGGCATCTAAAATTCTTGCAAAAAAAAATCTTGGTGCGGAATTAGATAATCTACATTATTGGGAAGCTGCGATAGGCTGTGCTTTACACGGAAAATTAGACATCGTTCGATCACTGTTTTCTTTGCATAGCAAGGCGGATAGTCATGCCTTTCTTGCCGCTGAAAATGCGCTGAGAACAATGCCAATTTATAATGTGTACGGGGGATACTCTATAAACGAATTTAATATGAGATGGAAACATTGGCAACTTGATTTGTCATCAAGGATTGAGAGCAGAGCTTTTACTAGCGAAAGAAATTTGGATCTACTTATGAGGGTGGGGATTGAATTTTACCAAATGGCGAATATTCTCGTTTCTAATTTCATTTTGTGAGCTGATTAATTCAGTTTAATCATCTTCAAAATGCGAAAATATTATTAAATGCTCATTCTTTTTCATTAACAGCTGGTTGTCGGCGAGGAATCTGTTCTCTGGGAATTTTCAAAGTATACTGAAGCATGGTACGAACTTTTAGCTGCACGTTTGTTCTACTCCGCCCCTTGCAGCAAACAGCCTGAGCTTGCGAGACACGCGAATCATATAGCAGAAAAATGGCAAGCCGGCAGGCATTTGGATCACGTAATTTTGGCTCTAATGGAAAGCGATTTACACCAAGTAATAAAGGAGATTCAACACATGAGTGATAACGGATGGTTCGCAGCTCATCTAACAAATTTGTTGTATAACTGTGGGAGGCTGGATATCATTGACAAACATCAAATCAAGTGAGATTCTCACTTTTTGTAGATTATATAATGTTCGATTCACAGTTTAAATCACTTTACCTATTTTTTGAGGTATAAATTCACTAAAAATTATCATAAATCGTTATTATTTTCAGCGTAACTTCGCAACTACACGAATCTCTGATATTAGATTATGCCAGTACCTTAATGGGCCATCATTCCTTATGGCAATGTGGAGCTAGCTATTTTGAACACTGTCCAGTGCAGGGATTGACCAGATTGGAGACATTGCTGCAGTCAATTCCTCTTACGAGTGAAACTCGAGTCAATAAAATAATCAACATTGCTTATGAAAAGAATATGAACAATGTTGGTAGGTCTAGCGTTTGATAAAATCTTACTATCCAATCTTTGAACACTTTCATTTTCTACTCTACAGTTAAAAAATAAAAAATGTTCTTTCAGTTATCAGCGTTTGTAAAATACAAGGAATGAAATACATTAGGCAAGGTAGACTAGGAAACGCACTTGCATGGGCTTTGAAAGCTCAAGACGGTGCCTTTGCAACCTACATTGCAGACCAATTCCTAAAAAACTATGCAAAACATGGTGAACTTGAATGCCAAGACCTTCTAGAGAATTTAGGGAGCTGTATGCTGATCAGCGACAGACTAACGTTTCTCGGTTTGTTAGATACCTATATAATTAGCAAAATACCTAAATACCAAATATAGCTACCTATAAACTATAATGAAATTAACTTCTTAAATTTTTTTTGTCTTTCTAGGAAAATATTGCGAATTTCATCAAATGTATGGCCTAGGCGAATTCAAAGACGCGGCTGCTCTTTTAGTCTCTTTGCTAGTGTCCAACCTGACGCCTAAATAGTAGGTATCTTTATTTCAATACTGAGATATTCTTTTTATTTTAAATTCAAGTTCTTGAAAAATAATTTGATAACAGGATCAAACAAATTAAATTACTTGAAGTCAGGTTTCTTACTGATTATGAAAATGTAATGCTGTAATGCAACTGATCCAAAAAAATCTTTTCATCATTTTACACATGTGAAATTTTTCAACTATTAATGATATTTCATTAACGTAATTTCAGCTTTTGGTCGATTCTTTTAACTGACGCTATTCCGCTCTTGGAAGCACAGGACGTTATTTTATCGTCTGACGATACTTTCCAGCTTCTGCAAAGCGTCGAGGAACACGGTGATGATCCAAAGTTTCAGGACAAAATTGATATATTTCGATTAGCGGCAGCGCGAAATTTGGCAAGAGCTTTAAACGTGGAAGGTTGTCAAGGGGACTATTAATGTATATGATTATATATAAAAATTAAACCAGGTTTATACATACGCTAAAAAATTAGAGATAAATCGATTTCTTATTGATCTTGTGGGCCTAATGAGTGGTAAAAAAAAGTGTTGAAAATATCCCGCCGTATAATTAAATCGATATTAGACAATGATTACAATTTGCGAATTTTCACTGAAGTAAAAAAATTAAATCACTGCCATTATTGAGATATGCTCGATAAATGTATCCGTACGTTAAAAAAATGCGATTAATCTGTCCCTGGGGTATTCCAGTATTTCATTTATTAATAAATAATTCTTATGAGATAGTTTTTTGAGGTGATATTTGTAATAAAAATGAAAAAAATTGATCTATCGTTGCAATTTTTATCTTTGTATTCACTTATAGTTCCCTTTCAGTAACGTATAGTATATTATAAGTATACTGTACTATATTTAATACCAGCGCTGAGGTCAAACGTAAATAATAATTATTATACAGTTAAAACAGGTTTTAACTTTTAGAAAACAACTCTGTCCAGGATTATCTAGAAACGCGATCTCTTCAAACTAGACCTCCGATGCACAAGCTTCCTCAGTATTTTTTATTTATTTATGTTTTCTATTTAATAGACTCGACTTGTTACGTAGATTATGTTACATAACTAATTTTGTATATTCAGTAAACAACCGCGATTATAAATTACATTATAGATAAATAAAACATAACTCTACCACAATTTTCCTCATTTTTTTTGTTATTCATTGCCAGTTTATTAACAATACATAGAACGACATTATCAATAATGGTCTACATTCGATTAAATAAAGTAAAAATATCTACATTATAAATACAAAGAAGTATATTAATGAATACGTAATTAAATAAACGAAAACTCATTTTATAACGCGCGTTTAGCAAATTATTGAATTTAATTTGTATGTCCCGACCTCTATCGACGCGTTGAATGCTTATTAAAGATGGCGTAATTGTGTTTTATGTCAGTGTGTGTTTGACAGTTCCGTTTGATATTGAAAAAAATAAACGACAAGAAAGGAAAAAAAAACAAATGTGCAAATTCATTTGAACTTGAGTTAAAATAAGCGGGATAATTAATTGAGTTGAATATTTTTTAATCATAAATACCCCCTGAACAGTGTGGTTGCTGACAAAAATCATTAGTTCAATTTAATATTGATATTTTTCCCACCGTCTTTACGTGTTCGCTTACATATTATAAAATCTGATGTTTTAATTGTTTATTATTAATCTAAAAATCGTTTAACAAGTGATTAAACTATGACCACATCTATGACAAAAAATAAAGCGTATTTTAAACATTCAGAAACATGTGTTCAGCGTTATATTCACGCTTTTATCAAACTCCGAAAATAGAGGCTTCAACACTACGGTCACTAATTATACCGTGAAAACGGATAATAAACAAAGTATATTTATTAGTTTAAAAAAATAATGATATCATTGAAGTCTTCTGATTATCGCAAGAATCACATGGACCCGAACTATTCACACGATTCGTAATATATTTGACTAAATAAAAAACAAAAAAATCTTCAAAAAACTTGACAATAATTGAATAAAAAACATTCCGTAACAATTCCTCTTTCTCACTCTCACTCTCTTTCTTTCTCTCAAATGAAATCTAAATAAACGACTGAAATCCAAGAATAAATATTTCAACGATGGAAGACTACACCCCAGTTGATGAGGACTTTCCAGGTCGTCTTCTTCACCAAGCTGCTCTATGGGACAACGCAGAACTCCTTGAAGATCTGCTACGTGGAGAACATGCGCAATACATTAACAGCCAAGACTCTTGGGGTCGTACACCGCTGCATGCAGCAGCAATAACAGAGAGTTCTCGCTGTCTCGCCTCTCTTTTATCCGCCGGTGCCAACGCGAATATTCCGTGTGGTCCTAGAGGCCACTATCGTACCCCTTTGCATATTTGCGCGGAACACGGGCACGTTTCTAATGTAGAAAAGCTTTTAGAATTTAACGTGGATTTATCCATTAAAGATAGCGACGGTATGAGCCCTTTGGATGTAGCGGAGAAAAGCGATCATGCCAATTGCATTAGCTTGCTTAAATTGTCTGCCGAAAGATATGAGTTGGAGAGATTAGCCACTCATGCAGCTCTTAGAGCAGCTTGTTTACAGGGAGATTCTATAGCAGCTAGAAATATAATTCAAAATTTGTCTACTGACTTGGAATCTGTCGTTAACATGGCTCCGAACGGGGCGAATACTCTGCTTTTTATTTCTTGCGAAATGGGGCATAAAGATATTGTCAGATTACTTCTTGACCATGGAGCTGATTGTAGAATGCATCCGGTCACAAAGTACTGCCCTTTGTACATAGCTTGCTATAATGGAAAGGTGGAGATTGTTGAATTATTGTTAAAACAGTTTCCTAAACAGATACAATCATTGACGGTTGAAAAATGGCTGCCGATTCATGCGGCAGCTATAAACGGGCATTTCCTTGTTATAGATTTGTTACTGAAATTCGAATATCCTCAGCATTTATATCAGAGATACAAAGACCAGAGCGGAGAGTTTGAGTATGAAATGGCGTTTGATATTAATACGAGGGATGTTACAGGGCAAAATGTTCTTTACATTGCTAGCATGCTGGGTAATTGTAAAATCGTAGATTTACTTTTATGTTATAAAGTTAAGGCGAGGAAAGTCAGGGAAGATGATAGCACAGATGTTCAGCCATTGCCGACCTCTAAACGTAGAATTTCTAGCGGTATTCAGAGACTTATGTCAAGTTTAAATTTTAGGAGTAAATCGCTGGAGAAAAAAGATGACAATACGATATCCCCTTTGAATTTAGACTTATATTGTTATAACGATACTGAAACGGCTCTACACGCCGCTGTTAAAGCAAGCCACGCAGAGGTTGTTGCTGCTCTTTTGTTGTCTGGAGCTAATCCTAACTTGCCAGTAAAAGTTCCATATGAGCAGAATGATACTGAGTTTAATTATTCAACCGTGCTTACCATAGCTTGCCAGAATCGTGATATCAAAATTGCAGATCTCTTACTTAAGCATGGTGCTGTAGATAATGAATGCAAAGCATTAAAAATAGCTGCACAGAATCGCGATGAACCATTAACGGCAAAATTGTTATCAATAAAAGCCCATCCTGATTCTGAATATAAAATCAACAAAAAAGCAATGACTGACAACACCCAGTCCTCACATTTCTCAGCACTTTCCAATTTTGGTAACGTTACATACTCAGCGCTGTTTCCAAACGTTGCTACTATGATTAATTGGCATAATCAGCAATGTAGATTGTCGCAAATTAGGTCTCAGTGGCTTGTCGACGCCGTTTTAAACGTTAATAAAAAACTAAATTCTAAAAATAACGATTTGATATTGTATGCTATTACCAGGATAGACATTTCCCATAATTCTATCACTTCTGTACCCTCTGTTATATTTTATCTTCAAAGCCTCAGGTGTCTAAATATGGCACAGAACAAGATAGATTCTCTTACAACCGAGCCAAAAACATCCAAAGATAAACTTTGTCCCGTCTTAGAAGAAATGTATTTACAAGATAATCGCCTGGAGCAACTCCCAGAGTTTATATTCGATCTACCAGCCTTAGAAATTATGGACGTATCGAACAACAAGTTGCAATGTTTACCCAATAATTTATGGAAAGCACCCAGATTGAAGGAATTAAATGCATCCTTTAATCTACTCAGGGATTTACCGAGCCAAGTTTCACAAAATATCATCCGAAAACCACAGAGAGAAGATTCTCTAACTAGTAGCCCCAGCAATAGAAGTTTAAGCGGACAAATCGGTGTGCCGCGAGATGATTCCATGGAGTTTGAATCATTTACAAAAATTGCTAATGCGCAAATAATCGAAATGAATTGCCCCCACGTTTGGACTGGTTCCGTGCAAGTTTCTGAGAAACTTTCGGACAGTTCCGAACCTGGGGCTAGATCCGTCCTTGCCTCGCTTAACTTGGCACATAATTTATTCAATAGTATACCAGTCTCGTTGCCTTGCTTAGCTGTTAGTTTGGTAAGATTAAACATGGCTTATAACTCGCTGAGATCAATGAGCCACATTACTTCATATCCAGCTAGTTTAAAGCAGCTTGATCTTTCGAATAATCAAATTTCTTGCTGGCCCAGTTTGCCTCAAGTTGACGGGGCAGATTCTATGGAACAGGCTGCCACTGCTTGCTATTGTCCTGCCACCAATATTCAAACGCCTACTGGTCCTGGCAACCGACAGACAGCCACGTCATTACGCGACGTTGTTCTGATGTCAGTCTGCACACATAGAAGACACTTGCGGCTTGAAAACCTCAGAACTTTAGTCTTGGCAAATAATTTATTGACTAGAATTCAGCTGACTTCTATAGACGATGGAGAGACTCCCAATTTTGAGGAAGAAAATCTGGATAGAGACACAAAAGTCAATTACTCTGGTTCAAAGCTGTATCTATTATTTCCAAATGTCAGTATGTTGGATGTCAGCAATAATCAACTGAAAGAAATACCCTACAACATTCACGAGCTCAGTAATCTTTCTGTGTTAAATATTAATGGAAATAACGACGTCGTCGAGCTTCCACCACAAATGGGGCTGCTTTCTAGACTCTGGAATCTAAATACGCAGGGCTGTAAACTACAGGAGCCTTTGAAATCGATGATAGAATCAAAGAAGTATAAAACCATGGATGTAATTGGTTACCTCAAGTCCGTTTTGGAAGACGCTAAGCCTTATGCAAGAATGAAGCTAATGATCGTTGGCATACAAGGAATTGGTAAAACTAGTTTACTCGAACAATTGCGTCAGGAAGGAGAAGTACCAAATAAAAAGAAAGCATCTGAACATTGGGCCAAAAGAATGGGGAACAAAAATATTAATTCAAAGACTGCTCGGGGTACGACTATCTCCACCGTGGGCGTAGACATTGGCGATTGGTTGTACGAAAAGAAAGTTAGAGGCCAGTCATCTCACGGCCCAGTTTACTTTAGAACTTGGGATTTCGGGGGCCAGAAGGAATACTACGCTACTCATCAATACTTTTTATCAAAGAGAAGCTTATATCTTGTGGTCTGGCGAATCACAGATGGATTCAAGGGCGTTTCTGAGATATTTCAGTGGCTTGTTAACATACAAAGCCGAGCGCCTAATTCTCCTGTGATTATCATTGGAACTCATTATGACATATCATACGACCAGAGCGAAGCTTTACAGCAATATATCCGTGACAAGTTCATAAACGTTGTCGATGCCGAAAAATGTGGGCTACCAAAAGTAATGGAGACTATAGAAATCAGTTGCAAAACAAGACACAATATCAAGATGCTATGTAATTTGATCTATGACATCGTGTTTAATCTTAGGTCGCCAGGAAGCAAAGAATTACTTTTGGAGCAAAGAGTCCCAGCCAGTTATTTAGCTCTTGAAGATGTCGTCGTACAGCTTGCACATGATAGAAAATTGTCCGGTGCAGATCCTGTTCTAAAAGCTGATCAGTACTATGCTGCAGTCGGTAACGAGCTACAAAAACTTCACAGATCTTTTCGCGATCCTGCAGAACTACACCAGGCTACCTTATTCCTCCATGATAATGGGATTATTTTACATTATGACGACGCTACTCTCAAAGATTTATACTTCTTGGATCCTCAATGGCTCTGCGATATGCTAGCTCATGTTGTTACTATTAGAGAAATTAATCCATTCGCTCGATCTGGAATCATGAAACTAGACGACATACAACACGTTTTTAAGTCTTCGACTATTTCGACCATAGATACTCAGGGCTATATCGTAAGTTTATTGAACAAATTTGAAGTTGCTTTGACATGGGATTATCGAACTTTGTTAATACCCTCTTTGTTGCCAACAGAAGATGATATATTGAGGAACAATCAGATTGTAAAAATACCAGTTAAGACACGCGGCTGGCATGTACGGTCTAAGAAAATAACATCTCCTATGTTTTCATTCCCAAGCTCATCTGGTGAAAAAATAAACACGGAATGTGTTCTTACTTCGCGATCACAACCGGACTGCTCCGTGATCAGACTATTGCTGATGTCTTATTTTCCCAGCGGTTTTTGGTCAAGATTAATCACAAGAATCTTAGCTGATGATACAATAGTTGAGATAGTCATGTCCTTCTTAGCACCGTTTAAAGACTTTGTAGACGAGCGAATTTTTAATAGTTTGTTGGAAACACAAGCAGAATGGGTTTTGTGGCAGACGGGTATAGAGCTCAGATATGCTGGTATAACGTTGTTACGTTTAAAGGAAGTGAACTACAGCTTCAAGAACTCTCCATACGATTACAGGCAATATAAATTCAAACTCAAGCAAGATGGAATTTGGTGTACCGTAGATTTGAAGAATTCTGCTATCTTAGAAATATGGTTTCCTGTCGATACTCTGGTCGTAAAGCAGCCAATAATGTCTGATTCAATGGAAGAGGAACCCATGGGTTATCAAGCAATCGTAGTTGAACCGAGACCAGAAAGTATGCCGCAGTTATTGGCATTAATTGTCGATCACATTGACATTCTTCTGGAAGATTGGTACCCAACTTTAGGGACCAGATTCGTCCATACATCAGAAGGAAAATTATTAGTAACGAGATTGATCCCATGTCCAAGGTGCTTGATCAATAATGGAGACAGTGACATAGAGTCCAGTAGCACGGAACATCTGCCAGAAGATATTCAGCGGTATTACATGAATCGAGAAAGACAAAGTCAAGACAGTTACAAATCTGATGGAGACAGCGGCGTTGGCTACGACAGTTCAGCATCAAGTCGTATACCTTCTTTAGAAGGGCACCCAGATATTTCTAAACAAAATGCAAACTTGGAAGGAACATTGGCTTATTCTTGGATGGTAGAAGAGTGCATTCTGTCAGCTTACAGCAACAAATCAATTAACTGTCCTAAGCATTGTGAAATCCCACTATCCCATGTCGCACCGGATATAATATTCATGGATCTAGGTGCTAAACATCTTATAAAGTCAGACGAAATAAAGAGAGGAAAAATGCTGGGGCGAGGTGCATTCGGTTTTGTCTTCAAAGGAAACTGCAGATTACCGGGGACCAACGTGAAGACAGATGTGGCTATGAAAATGCTGCAGCCTGTTCCCCCTGGACCTAATTCTAAACAGTCTGCTATTTTGGCATACAAAGCTGCTCAGAGCAAGTGGGACAGAGACCCTTTACAATATGCCTGTAAAGCATATTGCACAGCGAGACAAGAACTGAACATTCTTTTGACCCTAAAACACGCTAATATTGTACCTCTCGTCGGGATTGTTATCAGTCCTTTAGCATTGGTGCTTGATTTAGCGCCAGAAGGTGCCTTGGACAATGCACTTAAAAATTATAGGCGATCAGGAGCTAAGCTTGACCCTTACACTCTTCAATCTATTATCCTTCAGGTAGCCAAAGCAGTAGAGTATCTGCATCAACAGCACGTAATTTACAGAGATTTGAAATCTGAAAACGTTTTGGTTTGGCAATTGCCTCTTCCTTTCCAAGATTATCTGGATCATCCTGTTCACGTGAAAGTTGCCGACTATGGAATTTCTAGACTAACGTTACCATCGGGAGCCAAAGGCTTTGGCGGTACAGAAGGCTTTATGGCACCAGAGATTATAAAGTATAACGGTGAAGAAGAATACACTGAAAAAGTTGATTCGTTTTCTTTTGGAATGTTCATTTACGAACTTGTGACATTGAGACAGCCTTTCGAGGGACATGAGTCTGTTAAAGAATGTATTTTGGAAGGTGGAAGACCGCCGTTGACTTACAGAGAAACTCTCCATCCGTGTTACGCCCTTGATTTAATGGTGATTTGTTGGGCACAAAATCCTAAAAATCGTCCAACTGCTAGTCAGATCGTTTCCATCGCATCTGCGCCAGAGTTCACTCATTTGATTGACGTCACTCTACTGACAGAGAGAACCCAAGTAACAGCAATAACGACGACGAAGAAAACATTGGAAGAAAATGTTATAGGCGATGAAATTTGGCTTGGGCATAATAACGGAGAAGTGGATATGCTGTTGGGTACGGAAAAAGGCTGGCTGCAACACGTGAGAATCGAAACTCCCGTCATACCATACGCTATGTGTGGAGTTGATGGGTACATATGGATCGGGGATAACGTCGGACAAATCCACGTGTATTTAGGAAATAATTTCGGATGCGTAGCTAGTTGTAACATGGAACCTGATCATATGAAAGAATCCAATGTCGTGGGTTTAATAAATTTGGAACAGATTAAACAATTTGCGGTCGCGTTGCATAGCGGAAAGCTGTTTTTACTGTCAAATTCATTTACCCAGATGAAAAAAACTCAGATAAATACAGAAATAAAGGAAAATATTTACTCTTTAGCAGCTGTATTCAAAAAACGACGTATCATCGAGCTATGGACTGGAGAAAGCTTCGGATATATGACAATTTACGTATTGAAGGATGGAAATTTAATCGACACAGTTAGCTTAGCCCATTTTTCAAGCGAAGCTATGTCCAAGACTATATTCGCGACTTATTTACTCAGTAGCGAAAGCTCAATTTTATCATATACCTATCCCGGATGTATAGTTTATCAATGGGACATTGATTCTCGTCAGATAATTAATAAATTAGATATGTCAAAGCTAGTACCATGTTCTGAGAGTCTCAAGTCTATTTCTATAGAGGAAAATCTGACGACTGAAAAGTGCCAAGTAACTGCTATAGAAACATTTATGAATCAACTTTACATCGGTACAACTTGGGGATGCATTGTAGTAGCTGAATGCAATTCTTTGAGACCGATAACAGTATTTAGACCTTTCGAAGGCAAAGTGTGTCAGATTGTATCGTTTAAATCAACGGACAAAAAGAGATTAGTTTTAGCAACTGTAGGCCAAGGGTATAGAAGTTTAATATCAAGATATACAGATTTCCCAATCAGCAGTACAGAAGATGAAGATTTGAGGCATAACATGTACACGCTTTTATGGAGAGCTGAGCATTGGTCAGCTGCATAAATATTATTAAATTTCTCTGACAATGAGCTGTGATTAATTGGTGGTAAATTGCGCGTAAACCTTGTCCAAATATTTTTATTTTTCTTTGTCGAACATTATCTGGTCATATATCTTTAAGTGGCAGGCTAAAGTTCTATAATTTATTCCTACTGTATTAATAATTTTAACAATTGTTACTCAGATCAGCTATATCTAAATTTAGAGATATAGAAATACTTATACAATGAACAAAAATTAGAAACAACTAATTTATCGTTTACAGAGTATTTTATTTAATTTTTACAAAACAGAAAAAAAATTGCATAATGCTTTTTTAGAACGAAAATCTAGTTTTATATCGAAATTAGTCTGATAACAGCAAGGTGCTTTTTGGTATCATTTTAAGTTTACAATTAGTGAACAAGTCTAATAATTATTTTTATTCACCAAAAAGAGAAAAATAAAATAAAGAAAAACATCGTCGATGGATAATTTCAAGCTGTATTAATATTGGTTTATACTTTAATAACGAACAAATAATAAACTAAAGAATACCTCAGTAACTCATTTCGATTGACACACATATTATTAATTACGTACTTTGAATATTTATATTAATATAATAACCGATCTCTGAACTAGTAAGTAAAAAATAACTAAGGAAATGAGTCAAGTAAAATAGAAATTTTGAATCATGTATTCTAAACCAGACAGTTATCAATGCTGAGCAAATCACTTTGGTTGTTAATTAAGTTCAAAATGAAACAGCTAATTTCTCTATACAGTTATATATAAACTTAATACTATTATCATATTAAACTACGACTATTTTTTCAAATACGAAATAATTTTTGAGCATTTAGAAAAATAATTAGCAGTGATTGATTTTTAATTTATCTTCACGATCATTTGGGTACTTAAAAATATTATTTTTTCAAGATTATGGACTAGGTATCTTATTATCTTACGATAATTATGTCCAACTTGAATCATACATAGGCAGATATATTTAAATAATAATATAAATAAACAATGGTATTCAGTTAGGTAGTTTAGAGATCCTGTAGATAGAAATCATCTACTTTCTAGTACATATTTCATTATAGATAGCTTATGGAACTACAGAAATAATACTGCGGACTGAATCAGGCTGTTAGTTTTTACGATGGCTTATTTAAAACCTTGATATTGTATTTTAGAATGAGATTTTCTCCACGGTATGGAAAATATCCTTTAAAAAATTCCCCTCTTAGCATGTATGGAAACCAGTGCTCGTCGTCCATCCACATATTCTTGAATGGAATATCTTTCAAGTTGTACCATTTTGGTAGCATTTCTAGATTTTTAAATATTTTATATATATTAAACACTATATATTCTTAATAAAAATTATATAATATTAATTAATTATTCATATATGATGAAAAACTGTTGTTGCATGTAAAGAAATATCTGATTTTTCGACTATTTTCTAATTAACATCCCTGATATTTGTAAGAAAATTATTGATTCTCTTCTACGTAGCACGAATTTAAATCTCATAATATGTTTCTTTATATCTATAAAGAAGAATAAACAGTTTACTACCTTCAGATTCAACTATATTTCCGTGGTATTTATAGGTTTCAAAAACGTGCACTTCCAAGAGCGTGGGATCCCCTTCAAAATTAAATTCAAGGAGTCCGACGTTTTTCAAATCTTTACCAACTAGTCCACACTCCTCTTTCAATTCTCTGAAATTATTCAAAATTATTTATAAATAAACGATCATTGTACAAGGTGGAGAAATCTTCGAATCCTATATCCTCTATTCTATAGGGTGACCCATTTCAACCAAACCAGGCTAATATTTTCGAAACTAAGCAAGATACAGGAAAATCCTTCAGACAAAATTTGTATGGTTGGAGGGGAACATTTGATAATGTTATGGGTTTTGAATTATTATAGCGCTTTATGAATTAAACTCTATAAAAAATTCAAAACCCATAGCATTATCAAATCTCTCCTTTGGAACCATACAACTTTTTTGTCCGAAGTATTTTCCTGTATTTTGCTTGGTTTCGCAAATATTAGCCTGGCTTGATTAAAATGGGCCACCCTGTATATTTAGTATTTCTAGTAAGATATTTTTTTTACTCTTAACTAATATATATTATTGATATTTAGGTATGTATACAATATAGTTATGGTATTTTAGGATTCACTTTTCTTTTTTAATATTTTAATTTATTCGAACGCTTCGCACTCTATTATTGTATATAACTATAATTGTTGATTGTCAAGCTATTATTATAAAAATATACAAACGTTGTTGATTGAAAATAAGGAGCAAGAAATTTTATTTAATAATAATTTAATTTATCCTTACCGAACGGCGCCTTCGGGTATAGTTTCACCGGGTTCAATTTTACCGCCAAATCCGTTCCATTTTCCTTGTCCAAATCCGCGTTTCTTGAATCCGAGTAATATCTCCGATGCATTTCGTACGAAAACAAGAGAAAACACCTTCTTAGCTGTCATTTTGTAGCGCAAAACAAAGCTCTAAATAATCTGTAACAATATTATAACTTGATAAACTATTATCTCATGATAATAAACGCACTCTTCATCGACAAATACGCTCTTGCAATTACGCGCCAAAACGTCATACTTATGACACGTGCATAGTGCATTTCTGAGGATTTGTCAAATATCTAATGTTTTTTTGATCTAACATACATATAGTTTACGTATATCAACTGAGCATTCGTCGAAGCATCAGTTTGTCGACTACGGTTAAACCATACCTGAAAAATGCCGTCAATTATCGGTGATAAAAATCCGAGGTGACAGATCCTTCGTAGACGTGAGGAACGTCCAGACAGACGGAAACAACCGCCATCTTGGTTCGTAGTTGCTGATTCGTCAGAGTGCTTGTGAATGAACTTGTCATAATTTTCTTATGTTATTTTTCACATCATTTTGGTTGTAATTTGTGTGTAAAATTTTAAGTGTACAAAGAGGTAAGATCCCAGCTTATTCGATCGTCTATTAAAAATATTTATATATAATAACGGTGTGTATTTGATACGCAATGTTATGACGGGAGGTGAAATGTTTCCGAGTCCAATGCACTCGGAGTGTTCTTTTCAATAGATTTTGGGCCAAGCGTAGGCACTTTCGCCTACGTAGACAAAATCTATCTACTTACTTTACTTATCTATCTATCTATAAATTATTTAATACGGATTAAACAGTAAGCGAATTATTCATCCACGGTAAGAATATTGAATAATTACAAACAATTTACTCTTCATCTATAACCAATAAACATTCACAAACGTCAAATTACCAGTTACATGTCTGACATCACGTTTTTTTCACCCAGTAGTATACATGCACATAGTAAAGAGTAGTAAATCTTGTCAATGTATAAGTATCCAGACTTTACATGTGTTAAAAAGGTGTGTTTATCCCGGAATTTCCATACAAGGACATACGACTACTTGTCAAAGAAAATAAAAAAAAAAACACTCATTATTCACCAAAGTTTTTACTTCATTACAATAATATTTCTGTTCATTAGTACATACATACCAATTGAATGACTTAAAAATAAACTCTATTCCGACTAACGTAATGACTTGCTGCGATAAGGTTTGTAGGTACGAAATTTCTCTTTATCTTTTTTTTTTTTTTTAATTGTTTTTCAACATTCGAAGGGCATGGAATATTTTTTCTAACTATTCACAACAGCTATTATTGAATTTTTGTTTATCGTTTCTAAATGATTGAATTTCTGGTTTTATTGTCATGGCGTTATCTTCGCAATGTGAATATCTAGACGATAAAATTAGAAGAATATCATTTCGGAGCTGAATGTAGAGAAACGATAAAAAATCCTTTGCAATTTTTAAATCCAGAAGATAGTTTTCTCGCCATTTATTGTCAAGATTTTACAAGAAATAAGCCAAAATTTTTTTTTTCTAGAAAGTTGCATCAGGCTTCACTTCGAAATCCCTGAGACTATTATGACTTGATCATCGTTTAGATGATAATGTTAAGCCATGTTGAAAAAGATAACTGATGAACAAAGATGACCATTATCATCGGCGCCATTGTGCGATATAATGGAGAGAAAAACGTCTGAAAATAACCACAAGATTAAATGTTCAAAATCAGATAATTTTTTCAAACTGAATTCAATATCGTGGTCAAATTATTTGCCTGAATATCTTCTCTTGTAGTTGAAAAAAGGAGGAAAACAAAAAGGAAAAGCAAGAGAAAGAAAAGAGAATTTTGGTATCGGAGAATAATCGTGTGTGGAAATCAATATGTTCACGGTCATTTATTCCTGTTACGTCTATTTGAGAAGCCCTACCCTAGACAGTATAATCAACTTTGTTGCTATACCGACTGTGCAAAGGTTGATGCAACTGATGTAGGTAGATCACGGAGTGAAAGAGCAGTAGTTGTTGAATTTTTACAGAGGGGATATTTTTGCAAATTTTACGCCTAATTAAAACGTGGAACATATATTTAGTTTGAAATTTGTTATTTATTTGTTTGTTTTTATTTATTTATTTATTTATTTTTGTTTTTCGGAAAAGGAGAAGGAGTGATAAAACTTACTGTTTATTGCGTTTATTTTTAAGCAACAGATTTCGAGTCACTTGTTTTTTCGAAATGACTTCATTCCATCGCTGTAGCAATGACCTCAATATTTGGCATTCAACTAAACCAGAACAAAGCAAGCCTGTATTCTTCTTTTTCTTACTTCTGATTAACTACTGCTCTTGTATCCCGTTAGAAGAAAGCGCTTAAATTCCCTCTGCTAGACGTCACTGTTTTGCCAATTTGAGAGCGGTTTATACATGTGTTTAACAATAGAGTCTTAACTTTGTTTGGCTTCTTCAGTTTTTTCAGATCGTTTATACTTTAAACCTTCAAATTCTGATAGTTCTTGTTTTTGAGACTTTTAATTATATTCTTTTCTTCATTTAATCATCGATTCAAACTTTCACTGCATCTTTATTGGAAATAATTATTTTTCTCATTAGGTTCATCATCATCATATTTTAATGACGCTAATGAAGGAAGGATTGAAATAAGTAATTGAAATCCTTCTGCCTACTTTATTACATAATATTTAGTATTTACTAAGTATGCTTGTAGGGATTCTCAGGGTTTTGCCAAACTAGTTCTCTTGAGTCTCTATTGTCTTGCAATTATTCTTCAGTCTCTGCTCCACTTTCTTTAACATTAAATCGTGCACATTTATTAACAGTAACAGTGACTCGTTAACCAACATGAGATTAATTTGTGGGTCGTGAAACTTTGGTAAATTCTATTTTCCTACTTTTCTATTCACTGCAAATTCAAATCTGTACAATTTACATATATTATGAATTTATGAACAAGAATAAATATAAAAAAAAATTAGCTAACCAAATTTTTTAGAGCTTATATTTTATAGAGCTTGTATTTTCCGTCTCAATTATACACATACTTCGTCACAAGTAGACGAGTGTAAAAAATTTTTTGAATTAATTAGTCGATGTTTAAGGATGAGTCGTCTTTCCACTCATGATATTTCTAAGAAGAGTCTTTATTTTCTTGCAGTATAATATATAGTATCTATTAATATGGCGGGGGGGGGGGGGGGGGGGGGGGGGGGACTTGAGCAGATATTTCCATACGACGTACATGCCCTAACTACGTCAAGAGATAAGGTGATTGTTGATTATTGAATGTGGAAAAATTTTTAGAGGTAAATAGATTGACATAATTTTTGGAAAGTAGAGTTGAAGATTTGCATAAAGGAAAAAATGTTAATTCAATAAATAAGACAGTCTTTACCAAAGAAAAACAAGTAAATTAGCAGAAATAAGCAGTTTTATTATGTGTCACACGAACACTGGGACAGTCCAATAATAGTATGATAAAGTGGAGTGTAAAATATAATTATGTGAAGAGCCTACCCCGCTTTCAGGTGATAATAACATTAAGGTGTTTGTGTGATGCATACATGTATATTATTATATGATTTCTTCGTACCCTTGAGGTATTTTTGAAATATAGGTATATATTTTAATTCTTTGTCTTGCAAGACGATATCTAGATCCCACACATAAGATAACATGCTTTCTGATAATGAGTGATAGGCGCCCTGAGTAGTGAATAAAGTGTTACCAGTAATAATTTCCAATTACTTACAGCTTTGCGGCAACATTTCACAAGAGTAAGGTGCAAACATAAGAACTTATCAAAGTGAGTAAAAAAAAAGTCATCTGAATCGTATCCTAATATCCCATTACCAATAGATCAGAAAATACACATTCGTAAAATTATTTTCAACGCACTAATGATACAAACGAAAAGTTGGAGAAACTCTTCGTACTTTTGAATTGCGCATGCAAAACTTACATGTATAAAACTCTATAAGCCGCTGTGCATACTACCGTTATGCTTGCCTTTACCTACATGCTTTATTCCCAATCTAACATATTTATAACGATATTGAAATTCAATCAGAGATTCTTTATCTTTATGCAGTTTTATTGTCGTATGTCTTGAAAATTTAAACTGTTTCATAGTTCATAATTATATCAAGTTAGAAAGGAAGGAAGATACATGTATGTATATACATAAGCTAGAATTGAGCTGCCTGTGTTAACTCAACTACCTTACACCTCTTATCTCTAATCATTTTGTTTGACTGGATAGTGTCAGAGTATGTTTGGGCTATGCTCAAAAATAAAACTGAGCTCGTGACTCATGTTATGCTATAGTGTATCTGATTATGAGTTTTTCGTAGAATTACACTAACGATGTAGACACGTCAGTAAAGAAATATGATATTCTCTAATTAGTAATTTTTATCTTCACTTTATTCTTCACAAGGTAAAATTCAAAGCATATTAAAATTATGGTAAAAATCCACCAGGAAAATTAGTAGTATGTAGTCATGAATATCAACTGGAATTTATCCGTTATCAGAAACGTTCGATTTCCCTGCATGACTTTTGCTAATTGATAAGATTCTTTGTGCTTTTATAAAACCTTCGTCAGCTGTAGTAGGCCAGGGACAAGCTATCAAAGTTATATTCTGTATATATGTGTGTTAGTCTTGAAAGACTTGCCCTTGGTATAAACGATCGTATATTTCAATTACAATTAATATATTCGCATGAATTTTTGGAGATTCTAAATAAACGCTAATATCCAAAATCTGCATTCCATGTATGGATTTATAAATGAAAATATCATGTCCAACTACCGTAAACTTTACCTAATTAATAATCTGTGACCTAGCGAATATTATATATATATATATATATATATATATATATATATATATATATATTTTTTTTTTTTCTTTCTTCTATCAGTCCTAAACATTTTTGTGTAATTAATAATTCATATGGAATACAGCTGTTAGGTTGCTTTAAAATTTGTACTTACACGACGTTTGAAATCTGAATAACATTTGAAGATTTGCTCTCGACTGTGAACAATAATTTATAATTAAGTTAGCTGTTCGACAATATTTACTCAGCACGTTATGGTATAGATGATGTTATTCGCACTTGTTGGCAGAGTGTTAAGTTTGTTACCAGTCAGTTGCCGAGTATACTCCTCAGGAAGAAGATCTCTTTTGAATAGTGGTTTTCTTTTCGCCAACTACATTTTGCGAATATCATATTACGTACTTCAAAACTTGTAAAACTTTTGGCCGTTTTTATTTTCTGTCACAAATACCTAAACCTAAATGCATTTCACTAAATCTATACGATGAATACTGCGTGTATGGACCATATAATTGTTGCTAGAAGAATGGATTTTTACAAACGATCTGATAACGAGAATCTCGAATATACTCCGATGGTAGAAAAAGTGTGTTACTATTTCTTTTCTCTTTAATTATAAACAGATCTTTCATTTTTTATTTTTATACAAACACTTTTTCCATATCAAATCAATCCCGAATTATACGCTGTTTAAGATGCAAATGAAATGCATAGATAGAGAAGGATTGAGAATACTCTTCACCCAGTGTGTGACAAAGAAAAAAAAAATATGACGAATGAGTTGTTATACAACTATCATCACTGCTTACCTGTTTGCCTTGTATATTTAAGGCATCAAGGAGACTTCTTTTTTTATAATTGAGAAAAAATAGTCACAATAGAAAAACTATAATGATTAGTTAATAAAAATTGAATATTCATTTTATCAATTTAGTATCTTTGTCACCTGATTTTTTTGTCTTATTCACTGTAACAGTATCAGTTGAAATATTAAGTATTGAAAAAAAAATAAATAACACCGTTGTGTGTTAATATTTCAGATGAGAAGACAAGGCCAAGATGTAATGCAGGTAAATCTGGCAGGTATAAGACGAGACATAAAAAATCTTGCTCATAACTACAGTGACGCTCAGGTAAACGAAGACGGATATATTGAATATAATTAATCTGTTTAATTTACCATAAATTGAAATACATTTTTTTTTTTTTTTTTTGCAGAAAGCTGTGCGTAAAGCTACAAGCAACGATCCATGGGGACCAAGCAGTACCCTAATGGCAGAAATTGCCGACTTGACTTACAATGTTGTAGCATTTACAGAGATAATGCAAATGCTTTGGAAGCGACTTAACGATCATGGAAAGAATTGGAGGCACGTTTATAAAGCGTTAGTTCTTTTGGAGTATTTAATTAAAACCGGTACGGAAAAAGTAGCTCATCAATGCAAAGAGAACATCTTTTCGATTCAGACACTAAAAGGTAGGTTCTTTTCACTAAAATTCTATTTTAATTTGCAGTACATACGTTGCATCAATCGTCATTTTAATATATCTTTATTGAAAAAAATTGTAAACTCATTACTACTTCTGATTACTATGTATGTTAAAGATTTTCAATACATGGAGGGTCCAAAGGATCAAGGAATTAATGTCAGAGAAAAAGCTAAGCAGTTAGTAGCGCTATTAAAGGACGACGAACGTCTAAGAAACGAAAGAGCACGAGCTTTGAAAGCCAAAGAAAGATTTGCACAATCTCTCAGTGGTTTTGGCAGCGATGGATTGGACACGATGTCTCCGATGAGCAGCGATGTAAGTTCAAATATCATAGAGAGAAAATTTACCAACTAATTCATTAATAATACGTGTATTTATATGATTCTATTTTTTAATTTTAGTTTCAAGACTGGGAGCCGTGTCAGCTGGCTGAATCAGCATCCAAACGTGAGTATCTATGAATAAATATTTACTCCACTAAAATACGAATATCAATTTCTCTAGCTTGTTTCAACTGATGATTATTTTTCTCAATAATTAGCTGAGCTTGAAGCTGCGAGACCACAAACTGTAGGCGAAGAAGAACTGCAGCTACAACTTGCTCTTGCAATGTCAAGGGAAGAGGCTGAACAGGAAGAACAAAGACGACGTAGCGACGATGTTAGATTACAATTGGCTTTGAGTCAGAGTCAACAGGATTTCAAGTGAGTATTTGTTATTGACTAATTACTACATGGATACATACATACATCAATTAACAGAGTGGAATCTCGAACTGTTATTGAAACAAATCGGAAAAATAAACAAACTAAGAAACGGTTTTTTTTGTATTTTTACCCAGATTGCCTCTTCCCGACAAACAAAGTCACGTACTCGACCTTCTAGATGTAAATTTAGGAGAAGCTAGCGGGACTTCTGGCCAGGTTGATCCGTGGGGAGTACAAACTGCAGCAGCTCCGCCAAGACCTCAGGTAAGAAAGAAATAATTTCACTACAATCTGTTATTGAAATTATTTTATTATTCTCTCAACGTTTGCATGCTGCATGTTAGTCGCTGGACATATCTCATTTTTACGGCATGGAGGTACGTTTGACGGGTAGTTTATAGACAGTTTATATTTTGCACAAAGATTTCTCTATATGAATGAAGGAGAAATAAAATTGTTCATTGATCTAATCTTAGAGTCGATTACATGGACTGTATTTTACAGCCGCACACTGATCCATGGACTGTACCAACGAGTAGCGCTTCACCACCAGTTGATCCATGGGCTCCAGTTCCTCCGCAGAGACCGAGTGAGCTACAATATTTGATTTAATAATTTTCTTTTATGAAACAATTTATTTATTACTTGTATATTTTTCTTGCATGTTCTTTAATCTTGACTCAATATCGACGACAGGATCGTCAGGTAAATACTATGAAGCTATTAAGCGAATATTCATAATCATTCATCATCGTTATACATAATGTAGGAAGAAACTTTTTTATTATATGAAACACGTGGACAATTTGCTGTCGTCTTAGTCTCAAATTGAATTCAATTTGAAAAATAATATTATACAATTTTTCAGCCGCTGCAGTTGATCCATGGAGAGCACCCGTCTCATCTCCAGCTACAGTCGCTCCTCGTACAGTTGATCCATGGTCCCCATCATCCGGAGCCGAAGTTTCAGCCCTTGCCACTCCTTCTCCGTCTTTTAACAATCCCACCTTGACTCAAAACATTGGATTTACAACTCAGTCTCCCCAAAACATCGGTTTCAATTTGCCTACATCGAATATCGGATTTACCAATCAGAGCAACGGCTTCAATGGTACTGGGGCTGGATTTAATGATTTTGCTACTCAAAATCAACACAATTCTGTGGCTAGTCCGCTCGGAGATTTAGACGAGTTTGATATTATCAGCAATAGAAGCAAACTGGGTGCTAGTCCACTGCCTAACAACGGAGTTAACAACAACAGTAAGTCATTTCCATTGAAATGTTTTGAGGATAAAAAAAGAAATATTTCGTATACTCTCATCGTCTTGAGTTTTATTGTCTTATATTACAGGAAATACCATGTCACCGGATCCATTTGACCTCGGAGGACTTGGCGATAATCTTTCCGCGAGTACAGGAGCCGTTAAAAAAACACCACAATCATTTCTTGGTGAAAATTCAGCTCTTGTTAATTTGGACAATCTTGTCAGTACCTCTGCTATCAAACCTCCAGCTCCGGCACCCACAGGTTAGTGGGTTTTTTGATGTTGGATCCATTTTATTTATTTATTTATTTATTTATTTTTAACATTAGATCAAAGCAACAAAATTGATTTACTTCTCTCTTTGCTATATCGATGAAATTATTTTTTTTATCATTCTAACTTGTTAACTTGTGACTGGCGCATGTAATATTAATCAATGTAATATTAGACTCACAATCAATTGCTTTCTGATTTTAAAATATATGAACATTATAATTCACATTTTTAAACAGAGAAAGTACTCGAAAATTTGATAACGAACCATACAATGTGTTTATCATTCACTTAATAGAAAGGATACATACAAGTTCATAAATGTTACAAGATACTCATACATATACCTACTCGAGTTTATTATAATAATGGTTTGTTTTTTTTTCGTTTTTTTTATTCACATCATACACTGTTTTTGTCAAATTATATACAATAACACTCGTCTTATGTTTGTCATCACAGCATTTCATTGGAAGTAACTTTGTGAGTATATTGGTTCGATTTAATGCATGAACGCATGGCAAAGGTTGTGTGTTTGAGATGAACAGCGAATATTTTCATTCTAACAAATATAACCGGCTCAAGATTATTTGAAGTATATCTTATATTTATGTGTAAATCAATTTCGTTTATATCATATATTATCAATTTATTATCACTAGATTGGCTGTTTCAGGATCCAAGAATGTCAACAGACAATTAAAACGATTAAAATATGAAAGAAACAATTTTTTTTTTGTAGCTTATTAGAATTTTTTTTACTGTGTTAAAACTGTACAGATTTAGCGAGTGTGTCTGTGATTTTTATAAGCTACCTATTCCTTTTCGATCTGCCTGGGCGAAAACAAAATGATATTTTGGTTTTTTTTTTTTTTTTTTTTTTTTTACCATAGACACAAAGTAACAAAAAAAAATTTTATAAATATATTTTGAAAGTATTTAATTAATTGGTTTATATATTTTTTGTTCCAATGCTTGATTACTTGGAATTAAGACAAAAAATTTGAGATAAGAAAGATATTTTCGTAATTGATGTGAAATTTGAATAAATTTTTCCAGCGGCGGTACCATATTTAGCGAATCCATTTGCAGCAGCAACGCCACCACCTCGTCCCACAATCAATCAAATTCGACAGGATCCTTGGACAGGCACAACGGCAAATCCATTTCTATCGTAGCGCAGTTGACCAATGAATATGAACCAATGATTGATAAAAACAACGTTATTCTAAAAAAATAATTTAATCTTACATATTATGTAGGGAGCTTTGCTGCTATACAGACAAGTTTCAATTTGATATATTGGCATGGATTTATATTTTATGATACAACAGAATCGACTGATTTAGCATCTTAAAAGCATGAAGTTGAGGGTGTAACGATTATTCAAATTTTTATCCATGGTATACTATTATGCAATTAATATTACTTTAATCATAATAAGGAAGATTATCACAACGATCTGACGCTATTATTGCAAGTTTATATATTGCTGATAAATGAATTAAATTCGTAATGAATCAAATCATTTATAAAAGATTCATTCAATATTCATAATCAGCTTAGATATTTTTGAATTTACGTTTTATATATTGTAATGATTTGGTCGTATTAATTGCATATAGTAAGTAGTGTTATAACATAAGAGTTTATCTCATGAAATCACACTATTTATTTATTTTAGTTATATAAAATATAAAAATCTGCAAAAATGTTACTGCAACTTCAAATTAATATGCTTCTACAATATGATGAACAGATATAGGGAGAGAAGGTTGATATTTTAATATATGCGATCAAGTCTGCATTGTTTCAATCATCGAAAGTTTATGTATTTTTATTTTTACTAGACAGCCTATAATCATTTCATTATTATTTTTATTATTATTAATATTATTATAATTTATTTCAAACTACTGTACATAAATTTAATTTTTATTAGATTTTCTGTTTATCTTTATCGTTTGTATAGAAAGCATACAGACGGCTTATACATATAAATTGCTTATCTTTTTAATTTCTTACAATTTATTTTACCTCGGTATTTAGTTACGTCGGCACGATTGATTTGATGCAGATTTGACACTGAATTATTATTTTTTTTTTTGTTTTCTTAGTAAATGACTCGATATAAGTTACAATAGATAAAAGCGAAACTCCAGATCGATGAAAATTATCTTGAATTTGAAATAAATTTGGGAAGCCCATTTATATTATACATAGAGTTACGTAAATAATCATTTTACATCGTAACGGCTTCTATATAATAAACTGCAGATATGTTTATTCTACGAACAGTCTGAGGTTTATACATTATAATAAATACATATTTGCTTTTTTGTAAATTGAATGGGTATTGACATACACATGAGAAAAAAAAGAAACAAAAAAAAATTTTCAATTTGTTTTCTAAGATTAGTAATTATAGTAAATAGTAAGGAAACATTATAGAGAATTTATTCTGGAGTATGGTATAGAGATTATAAGAAAAAATAATGAAAAAAAAAAAAAATCACAAGAAAAAAAAAACACCCAATTGAACTAAGAGAATAAGAGGACCAGAAACATTGTCTTGTCCTATGAATAATAAAAACAAAAAATTATCAATTTGTGAAAGTCTAAGTTCAGCAGTCAGATATATCGTCAATTGTACTGTAGTTGTTAAGTAATCGTGTAATTTTGCATTTCAATATTCATATCTAAAAAAAAACGTAAAATAGCCTTACAAGTGAAAGAAAAAATGGAATAAAGAAAAATTATTTATTTATCCACCTTTGGATTGACCGTTAAACTTAGTCACCTTTCACAAAGGAGAAATAAGGGGAAAAAAACCGAACATAAAGAAGAAAAAAAGATACAAATAAAAGATATAAAATCAATAAAACAGATAAATAAAATAATAATAATACAATATAAGAAGTAAAACTAACTAATTCATATCTCAGTTATGAGATTCACAATTTTACCTCGACGTGAAAACAAACAAACAAAAAAAAAAAGAAATGTAAATATGTTATTGTGTGTTAATCCGTTAAATACCTTGTTTATATAATTATTTCAACAACAATGATAATTTTAAATGAAATATAAATAAATGCTTGGTCATCTTGCTATTTTTTTTTTTTTTAGAATTGGTGTTTTTGCAAAAGAATTTTACATCTATTGATTAATTATTATAGATGATATAACTTTTCTTTAATTATATATTTCAAAACTGCATGAAACGTGAACAGTATTTATTGTGTTAAATGTAATGCAACCGCGAAGTATGCATTATTTTGCATTTAATAATTGAAAAGAAAAAAGAAAAAAAATATATGTATTATACCTCTAGATGAGTTAAATTAACATTTATCATATTTTATTATTTACAACTAATTTCTTTATGTCTTTATTTCTTTCGTTTAGAGAATCTTTTACAAAAACATCGTTCGTATACCTATTTAATGAATTTATGTATTACAAGGATAATCTTTCACAATAACAATCTCCAGGTTTTCAGTTCTCAATCCTAAATATTGCAGATTATACATATTAATTATATTGACCTGAAGATTTTATTGATTTAATATAAACTGAACAGTACTCAATCGATCGATTGATGCAGATATTATTATATATCTGCTTTCATTGATAACTATTTTATATTTAAGATTAAATAAGTAATAATAATAATAAAATTGTACATTTTATTTGTGAATCTTGGGCGACGGAAAATTGTTCACATAAAAATGAATGAAATTACCTATCATACAAGGAATACAGGGGTGTGGGAGTATTGTTATGTAAAATAATAAACACGTATCGGGCAATTTTATAAATGCAACGAATTTTTCATAGAATTTCAATATAAAAACGCTGCAATAAAACATGTCCTGCTTATTGAATGAATTAATCAATAATTTCACGAACACTCCTAAGATTTTGAAATTAATATTCACACACTTCTCAGAAAAGAAGAATTCAAAGAAAAAATAAATAAATTATAAATGAAATCTGAAAAAGTAATAATTGATTGTGTGCTATAAAAAAGGAAAATGCCAAATAATTAAGTTCTTAATTAAAAGGAATTGAAATGCGCGAATATTCCTTAGTAAGAAAACTTATTGATAGAACGAGTGGCTACAAGATTTTATAATTTGAATACTCATTAAAAAAAAAAAAATAATTAATGATAATTTTAAATCAGACGTGCAATACAAAAACCCAGTATAATTATGTACTGTATTTAGGATATGATTTTTGCGAATAGTTTAAACCCAACGAAAGTCTTTTTGTTAATATTTCTTATAATAAATTGATGAATGTATTGTAATTACACAAAACTAAAATGGCGTTTCAGGTATCTAATCGATAGAATTATTGATATAAGCTCTAACTTCGAATAGAATTCAAAATCTTTTTTTTTTTTTTTTTATTTTGCTTTCGTATTATTATATTTGTTTTTAGTACATTGTAATTAAAATAACAGGACTCTTGAGAAATTCTTAAAAAAAAAATGATGTTCTCTTTCTCAAATTATATAATCTTTTATCCAGAATGAGGTATAAAAAAAAATAGTTACCTACTTACTTGCAGTATTTGTTTAACTATGGTGAATAGTTCCTTAACTAAATCTTCACGCTGCTGTAAAAGAATACAGCCTAGTGAATGGAAATCAACTTGTGAATCTCATTTTTAAAGATTTTAGATTGAGAAGAATGAAAAAGATTCGGGTTTACATATATTTAAATTCGTTTTTCATACTTGTCAACCCGGAATCTTCAGAAATGAGTTTCTCCGATTCACTTAATTTAATCACTGGGAATTCATGATAGCTTTATATGCCTTAATGAAGAGAAAAAAAAAATTGCTATCAAACGAAATAAAATAAAATGAAACGAAATCAATCATTCGTTTACTCTGTTAAGAAAGTTTAATTTTCCTATTTTTTTTTCTGTTTTTTTTCTTCATTCAGTTGTTAATACTTCAAAGATTATTAATTTGCACGTATTATTATTACTGAATCATCAAAACATTTTACTATTTTAGCTCCCATACATCAAATTATTCATTCATAATCAGTGAATAAAAAAAAGAATCTAGACTTACGTTATCGAATAGATGATCATTGTGTGTTTTCACAGTATAAATTCATTTTTATGTGAATAAAGAGAAGCATATTTTGATTGGCTTTGGGTAGTCGATCCGAGTGCAGTGCGATGGAATTAACATTGAACATTGAAACAAAATGAATTTGAATATTACCTATTATATATTTTAGTAGATTATATATTATTATTATTATTATTATTATTATGATTATTATTATTATTATTATTATTATTATTATTAAACAAATAAACGAGGAGAAAACTTTAACTTCCTTCGCGTTAAGTTTCTTAATTTCAATTTATTTTCCTATTTAAATCATTCTTATATTACTTTTCTTTTGGTTCAGAAGTTTGTTATTAGGTAATAATACATTTTTTTTCTATCTGTTTTTATATCATATAGAATGTATTGACCAAACATTAATGGTATACATAAATGAAATAGTTATTTTATTCAGTTAATTAATTGTATAATACGTAACTGCGTGAAAAATCGAATGCAAAAAAAAAAGATTTGATTTGAGACGACGGCAAAGATTTGATTCACTGAAATATAATATAAATATGATTCACGTTTACTACACGTCCAAATATACATATAGAAGATATTAGTGAAGGGTGTTTTCTGATACTGCCCAACGTTCATTCTTTATAGATTAATGAAAAAAAAATAAGAATAAAACAAAAGTCATGAGATAAATAAATGAAATAAAGATGCAATAAGATCAGTGAATTTATTACGGTTTGTCAAATCCTAATGCTAATTGATTACTGTTGTGTTATGAAGTGTATAACTGAATCTATTCAGGTACAGAGACATAAATATATTCTGTACTACAATTTGACGTAACGTAAATTAATAAGCGTCTATATAATTGATTTAAGACTGCATAATTTTTTGATAAATCTGTTTTTTAAGATGATTTTTGTAACATTCCAAACCCAAATTAATTGTTTGTAAAGTATTAGGAAATGACTTTCTTCTACTTTTATTTTGTAATTTCATTGATCAATCAAGTATACACAGTGAAATGTATAATACAATTTCGAATTTACAATGTTTAAAAATTTTCTGCGTCAGAAAAGCCAAGTCAAGATTCGCTGCTTGAAATCTGGTTTGGAATAAGTAACTTTATTTAGACGGCTTATATCTAGGGAATGGTTTTAAATATGATGAAAAAAAAAATTAAAACAAAAAGATAAAATACAAAAAAAAGATAAAAATGCAAAAAAAATAAATAAAACAAAAAAAAAAAAAACATTGAGACTTGAACAGATAGCTTATGTATATTTTTTCATCAAAATTTATAGTCGTGTAAATTGATGTTGTGAAAACTGTTCATCATCTGCTACTATACATACATTATAAAATATAATAAATAAATAAATAAATAATAAAATTACTATTCCAGCCCCGTTGAATTGGGATTAAAAGTTTATGGATTACCACCTAATGAATATTAAGGTCACTTTAATTTTAGTATATTAATTAAAAAAGAAACATTTTTATTCCATGATTTATATATACATATAATTTAAAAAAAAATGTAATTATTTATACTAAATCATATAAATAGGAGAGATCTCGTGAAAAATATTGCCTTAAAAAAATTAATAAATGCTATATATATATAGGTATACATACATTTACATAGACATTATTTACTAGGTAATATAATAAGGATTTAATATGTAAAGATTCGTTTAGTATATCGATCCCCGAAAATTCAAAAGATAATTAGAAGGAAAAAAGAAAACAAAATAATCATTCATGAAAATATCTCTCTCCAAATAATAAAATTACTATTTCTAATCTAAGCAATCTAATTATTTCAAAGCGAAGCCTCTGTCGATGAACTTATAGTAACAGGTGGCAAGAAGTAGGCTCGAACTTGGCCGTGAAGTTGTGCAATCTCGGGATCATCGCGTTCCAAAGTTCTGATCAGTTGAGAGAATTGTACGGTACCTAAAGACAGAAGATATACACGGATTTTCAGAAACGTGAAAATTTCATTGAAAGAAATTGTTTTACATTCTTTAATCTGATGTGCAATTTTATATGATTTTATTTATTCATTTATTTATTCAAAAGTTGAGGAGATACTGTACCTTCCCGGCCCTCCGGAAAGCCGAAATTCTTGATAACATCCATCTGAATTTGTGTTACAATGGGAAATACGAACTGCATCATCTTCAGCATCTCGTTACCAGAATTCTCCTTTGCTTCTGTTATTTTTTGTACATTTTCTGGGCAGTTTAAGGCCCCAATAATATCCGTCAATGCAGCTGTTAAGGTCGATAAAATAATTGTTGTATTATTATATTATAATATCTTCATTCATCGAAGTTTTTCTTAACAACGTTTTATAGGTTAAGTCTAGCTACTCTCTGCTCAAAAAATTGCAGATATAATTACACATAAATAATAAATATTCGACCCAGATATCAAAATTCATACCCTTCGCTGTTTCGGGTGTAAAAGACGCCGGCGATGCCATATAAGAGAGTCTTGGCTTGACGCTGGAACGTTTTGACAGGTGCGAATTTATCTAATTGCAGATTTGGCTAACGCAACCGGTACAAGATCAGTGATGATATTTGGAAGCGGGAAGCCCAGTCGTGCCAACCATAGACACACGATGTCGGTCGATAGAATCAGCATTTACCGACATACACTGTCTGTGAAATACCTATGTAAAGTTGGTCCGTGACTTTATTATTTTTCAATTTTTTATAAATTAGTTATAATCGAGAATAGCTGATTCCGCCAGAATTTAAACTGTCTGATGACGTCACGCAAACTTCCAACATGGCAGCTCGCGCATGCGTGAGGATTAATTTGCGTCAAGTTGATTTGTGATATCACAAACATGTAGGGCCGCAGGTGTTCCGGGGTTCAGTGAACTTCGCGACGTCGACGAGTCAAGATTGTGGTTACGCGAGGAGATCCTGTTACAGGTGTCCACTAACAAGGGTCCATCAAACGTAGAAAACTTTTGTAAGTAATTGACCAACGTGCTCCCTGACAAAGTTTTCTCTTGACTAGTTACCTGAATTTCTTGCTGAATGTGTTTTTTCGATGGAAAATTATACACGACGCGGACTTTGATACTTATGTCGTTCAATTAATATAGTTAAGTAAGAATTCGATAGTTATGAGCAAAGTTTGCTCGTAATTAGAGAAATTGTTCATTTTCAAGTATTTTTTATCGCTATCCACGAATTACTACGGGAAAAATCTAAATTTTCTACAAACATAACCTTTTGTACATGTTTTTAATAAACGTACGCAACCAAGTTTCATTTACTAAACTTGTATGTCGGTGAAAGAACTTGAAACAATTGTCATCCTTCTATACTAATCATAATACAACTACCGCGAATATGCTGCAATTACATTTGTTGGTAATCGAACGGATGATCTATACACTATAAAAGGTATTAAAATTACAGGGGTATTTTGAGGGACTAAATGAGCTGATATGTGATTTATGTTATCCATTCACCTGCATAAAATACATTCTGATCGTTAAGGTAGAGCTAATGTTTTTGAAGTAAAAATTTGATCTAGTCCTTGTAAAAGTATAGAGAAATATTCCTGAAAAATTATTTAAAATCATCAATAAGATTTGAGATGTAAGTATTGTAATTCTGCTTCCATGTGAATTTTCTCCTATTAATATTTTCGATTCCTGATGAATTTTTGAAGAAATTCTTATTGATAAAATGTCAATACGAAAAAAAATTGATCGATATAATTGAGGTAAAACGGAAATTCCGAGAATGTTTCTTGATCGATTTCATGAAAAATGAAAATATCTTAAAGTTGGCTCAAAAATCGAAAAGAAATTCGGAATAGATAGAAAAGTACAGAATAATTTGAATCAAGGGAAATGTTTCAAGGATAAATTACAAACAGAATATTGAATTGTATAAATTGTAAAAGTGTTAAAGTTGATTTCGAATCTGGAGAAGTCTCTAAAGCACATTCCCTCGTTGGGAGTCGAATCTCAGATAATACTTAAGAGTATAATAATTAAAGAAAGGTCTCAATAATTCGTAGAAAAATTAAATACAAAAATAATAATAATAATAAATGATATGTATTTTGAAAATGTATATGAAATATGATCACTTCATATACCTATAGACTTGAATAAAGATTACTATTAAGATTTTATCATTTTTATTTTCCTTCTTTTTCAGATTCAAAACAGAACTCTGAAAATTCAACTCAGCTTCGCTAATATCAAAACCATATCTACAGCTGTTTATGCTGGATCTAAGTTAATAATGTACGTACCTTTTACATAAGTCAATGACTTCAAAATAAGAGAACATAATATGGCAACGCCTCGAGTTCGAAGTGATCACTCTAAAATAGTAATAAATTGACAATTGTGTATCAAATTTTTCATTTTATGGCAAATAAAAAACTTGAGAACAAATTATTCACTTCTACATTTCATTATATTATCCAATCCAAATTCCATCCTAACAATCGTTCCTTTCAACGTTGACTGAAGAATATAAAGACAGCTCTCCTCCAAAGATGTGTCTATTTCTCTCTCTCGCTCTCTCTTACTCTCGCTGACTCTCCTACTGTACTTACTCTTAAGTTGTCCAACATTTGTAATGGTCATAAATAAATCTATCTATCTATCTATCTCTCCTTCTTTCTCTCTGCATGTCTCATTCGTTTACGATAATTATATAGAATTTTTTAAATCTTAAGTCGAAAAATTGCTCCTGGTATCAGGAGAACATCTGACCCGAGGAGGTGTGCTGAAATTTTTGGCGGGAAAACCCCCTGACTCTATGTCTAAGCAAGCATGTGTCTCTCGCTCTCTCTCTCAGTGCATGTCTCATTCGCTTATAAAATAAGAAATTTCTGAAATTTTGAGACGAAAAATTGCTCCTGGTATCAGGAGAACATCTGACCCGAGGAGGTGTGCTGAAATTTTTGGCGGGAAAACCCCCTGACTCTATGTCTAAGCAAGCATGTGTCTCTCGCTCTCTCTCTCAGTGCATGTCTCATTCGCTTATAAAATAAGAAATTTCTGAAATTTTAAGTCGAAAAATTGCTCCTGGTATCAGGAGAACATCTGACCCGAGGAGGTGTGCTGAAATTTTTGGCGGGAAAACCCCCTGACTCTATGTCTAAGCAAGCATGCATTCGTATAGATGTGACTCTCTCTCTCTCGCTCTCTCTCTGTGCATGTCTCATTCGCTTATAAAATAAGAAATTTCTGAAATTTTAAGTCGAAAAATTGCTCCTGGTATCAGGAGAACATCTGACCCGAGGAGGTGTGCTGAAATTTTTGGCGGGAAAACCCCCTGATTCTATGTCTAAGCAAGCATGTGTCTCTCGCTCTCTCTCTCAGTGCATGTCTCATTCGCTTATAAAATAAGAAATTTCTGAAATTTTAAGTCGAAAAATTGCTCCTGGTATCAGGAGAACATCTGACCCGAGGAGGTGTGCTGAAATTTTTGGCGGGAAAACCCCCTGACTCTATGTCTAAGCAAGCATGTGTCTCTCGCTCTCTCTCTCAGTGCATGTCTCATTCGCTTATAAAATAAGAAATTTCTGAAATTTTGAGACGAAAAATTGCTCCTGGTATCAGGAGAACATCTGACCCGAGGAGGTGTGCTGAAATTTTTGGCGGGAAAACCCCCTGACTCTATGTCTAAGCAAGCATGTGTCTCTCGCTCTCTCTCTCAGTGCATGTCTCATTCGCTTATAAAATAAGAAATTTCTGAAATTTTAAGTCGAAAAATTGCTCCTGGTATCAGGAGAACATCTGACCCGAGGAGGTGTGCTGAAATTTTTGGCGGGAAAACCCCCTGACTCTATGTCTAAGCAAGCATGTGTCTCTCGCTCTCTCTCTCAGTGCATGTCTCATTCGCTTATAAAATAAGAAATTTCTGAAATTTTGAGACGAAAAATTGCTCCTGGTATCAGGAGAACATCTGACCCGAGGAGGTGTGCTGAAATTTTTGGCGGGAAAACCCCCTGACTCTATGTCTAAGCAAGCATGCATTCGTATAGATGTGACTCTCTCTCTCTCGCTCTCTCTCTGTGCATGTCTCATTCGCTTATAAAATAAGAAATTTCTGAAATTTTAAGTCGAAAAATTGCTCCTGGTATCAGGAGAACATCTGACCCGAGGAGGTGTGCTGAAATTTTTGGCGGGAAAACCCCCTGATTCTATGTCTAAGCAAGCATGTGTCTCTCGCTCTCTCTCTCAGTGCATGTCTCATTCGCTTATAAAATAAGAAATTTCTGAAATTTTAAGTCGAAAAATTGCTCCTGGTATCAGGAGAACATCTGACCCGAGGAGGTGTGCTGAAATTTTTGGCGGGAAAACCCCCTGACTCTATGTCTAAGCAAGCATGTGTCTCTCGCTCTCTCTCTCAGTGCATGTCTCATTCGCTTATAAAATAAGAAATTTCTGAAATTTTGAGACGAAAAATTGCTCCTGGTATCAGGAGAACATCTGACCCGAGGAGGTGTGCTGAAATTTTTGGCGGGAAAACCCCCTGACTCTATGTCTAAGCAAGCATGCATTCGTATGGATGTGTCTCTCGCTCTCTCTCTGTGCATGTCTCATTCGCTTATAAAATAAGAAATTTCTGGAATTTTAAGTCGAAAAATTGCTCCTGGTATCAGGAGAACATCTGACCCGAGGAGGTGTGCTGAAATTTTTGGCGGGAAAACCCCCTGACTCTATGTCTAAGCAAGCATGCATTCGTATAGATGTCTCTCGCTCTCTCTCTGTGCATGTCTCATTCGCTTATAAAATAAGAAATTTCTGAAATTTTAAGTCGAAAAATTGCTCCTGGTATCAGGAGAACATCTGACCCGAGGAGGTGTGCTGAAATTTTTGGCGGGAAAACCCCCTGACTCTATGTCTAAGCAAGCATGTGTCTCTCGCTCTCTCTCTCTCAGTGCATGTCTCATTCGCTTATAAAATAAGAAATTTCTGAAATTTTGAGACGAAAAATTGCTCCTGGTATCAGGAGAACATCTGACCCGAGGAGGTGTGCTGAAATTTTTGGCGGGAAAACCCCCTGACTCTATGTCTAAGCAAGCAGGCATTCGTATAGATGTGTCTCTATGGATATGTCTCATTCTAGCTTACGAAAATTAGAATTTTTGAATTTGATCTGATCCTACTTTACCTAACAAACTTTAAGAAAAAAAAAAAAAAACTATTCGACGATGAATATGACGGACAGGAGATTGAAACTAAATAAATTTTCGTATATTTCAGCGATAAACTTTATTATTTTTCACGTATAAACAATACAGAAACAATTCATCTGGCAAGCAGTATTGATTCATTTTCAACATCTCGTATTCTATTATACCTAACTACATAAATTAATGTATGCGGTGGTAGTTGCATGCAGCTATTTTGATATACCTTATAATAAACTGAGTTTATAAGTATCAATACTCTCTAAACTCAAATCTAAAGACAGGTAAAAAAAAATTAAAATCGAGCCAATTAGAAATGATTCTAAATCGTTATATCCGTTTCACTCAATCGATATCAATATTATAATAATATCTGTCTCTATAATGTATCATGTATACATATGTATAGATCTCGCCAACGGTTCTAACGGAACTTATTCCCAGAACTCGACTTTCAGATAATACTTCTGACGCCGCTGATATCCAGAAGTTGCGAGTATGTACCAAACACAGATATGTGCTTCCGCGGGGTTGAACAGTTAGCTGCGATACGATAAGAGCAGAGCGTTTGCATTTATATGCGTAAATTTGCGATAATTATTTATCTTGGTAATTAAATATGTATACTTATATACATGTCTATTGTTTCGATTGTTAATAAATAAATATCAGTTCGGAGTATTCATATTGAATTTCGTTAAAGCAACCCCCATACGAACTCTGTAACGCCACGAGGGCCACTGACCCCGAGACAGTGGGTGCAACTACTTAAGTCCAAGGTCGTTGCTCTCCCCGTCAACGGCGGTGAAATGGTATCGCTATCTCCCGGTCGAAGCGAGGACTACTTTTGTCGGTAAGACGGGTATCTGCCGATAGCGGTAATACCATTTCAGACCCCGTTGGCGGGGAGAGCAACGACCTTGAGCCTGAATAGCGGCACCTGCCCTCGCGGGGTCAGTGGCCTTTGAGGCGTCGAAGAGTTTGCATGGGGGTGACGTAAACGAGATACAACAGTCGCGATGTCATAGGCATCTCGACAGAAATTCTCCGAAAGTAGAAAGGTTGTCCGAAAATAGAAAATAGGGATAGTCTATGTATGTAAAATATGAATAAACGAAATAATAAAAAATATGTTCCTTAGATTTCCTCGACCTTCACTGCAGTCCTGATAATATTTGTTTTCGCTCAAATGGGATAAACCGAACTCTGCTTGTGGAAGCCGAACATCCGAAGCTTTTATTATCCCGTAAATAACTTAGAAACGAATTGCTACAAATATCCGATTGTCAACGAATTGTAAATCTTAATTATACCGACTGACTGACGGCAAACGTACCAGACACGACTGCCGCGTTATTTTTCGAAATTATGTATAGCAGACGAGCGATTGATTACATTGCCAGATTTTTGTAACAATAATAAGCCAATTTAAAAAATTCACCCACCGCTGATTTGATAACTGATATGAAAAGTGGCAGAAGGGGGGGAGTGGAAAATAAATAAGTAAATAATCGAAGGTGTAATGAAAGAAAAATTGCTCAAACAGCTTTTAAAAATATTAATGGTATATGACTAATACATACTTCAAGTAAATAGGATATATAACAAAGAATACGAATACATTACATCAACAATTGTAATACATGATTATTTCATTTTAAATAGCTTGAGGTGCGATGGTAATACAATCATGTAACATTCGGCATTTTTAGAATATCCACATTATATACAAACTAATTTCTAAATTATACTAACTAATTGAAAAATACAAGTATTAACAATTCAATCTCTATCTATGTATCTCTCTAAATTCTAAAATAAAATACAAATACCAATACACAATCGATAGTACGTGTAATGTACCTGTACGCTATTTTTATGCTTAGAATAATAATAATAATAATAATAATAATAATAATAATAATAATAATAATAATGATAATAATCTAATCTAATCTAATCTTTTAAAACTAGAGAGACGAATTGATTTGAAATTAAATCTCCGAATACAAGTATTTTATATAAAAAGTAACGAAGGAAGTAAATATCTCTACTTTTAACGATATAAAATATATCCAATTCAAAAGTTAAGTTTTCAAGATCGAGTAAGAATTGAATAATTATTGATAATTATAACTCCTCATAATTATATTGATGATAATATTTCTATTAACTTCATACATAATTATTCATAATTATAACTTCAATAAAACATCTGCCGAGATCCGTCCTCGGAAGGTCCGATTGACGGTCCCCTTGGGCCCAGATTTCGACAGATTTGATTTACATAAAATTCCAATCGAATTACCGCGACAATTAATGATATTATAGAAAAATACAAGTATCAACAATTCAATCTCTATCTATGTATCTCTCTAAATTCTAAAATAAAATACAAATACAAATACACGATCGATCGTACATGTAATGTAATTGTACGCTATGCTTATGCTTATGATCCTATTCTAATCTCATCAGTGTATCTCTCTAATTTCTTAAATAAAATACGAAGTTCGAAGATCCATTATTCCGTGCATTCCTTGCACTGCAGCTTTATTTCCTTCTGATCCTCCGCAATTCCTGCACACCCATAGTGGTGCACCATCTGACCACGTACTCGTCTGATTGAAGATAAATTCATCACCTAACAGACAAATTCAAGTTCGATTGTAAAAATAAACTTACAAATTCCAGAGTTTACAGTTTCTCTATGGATTCACTAATTTACAATTCTTTGAAATGTTTATTCAAGACATCTGTAATCTCACCTTCTCTGGTTTTTGACACGAATAGAGTCCTTGTTTCACCTTCTACCATCAGTATACGATCAGTGTCAGCCAAGTCATCTTTCGATCCTCTCAATTGCTCCAATTGCCAGGATTGGCCTGCTGACACGATATTCTGTAAAATGAGATGAGAAATGAGTAAAATTAGAAATAAACTTCGTATAAATTTGATTTTGAATACATGTAGGAAGCAGTCATATATTCAAAGGAGCTTATCTGTGAGGACAATGCTTCAATTAGTCAATCAAAATTTAGGGCCATGATTATATTATACTAATTATTAGTCCATATATTTCTCGAAAAGATTATCACTCAAATTATTGCATTTTACCTGCTCCAAAGCGCTATAAAATCAATTTTAGTTTTGGTATTCGGTCTCCCTTGGATCCCACAGGAATGTAATTGGGAGATGTTGGCGACACTCATTGCACTGCGACAAAAAAAAATTGACAAGATTTATCAATCGAATACTCGTACAATCAGTGTTGCGATATTTTCGAGATAAAACAAAAAAGCCGAACATTTATGCTGTGTAATTTGAATGAATAAATGAATACATTAAAATTTATTTAATGTATTCATTTTAATTTAATGATTTAAAAATTCGCCAACAGAAGTGAAAGAAAGAAGCTAGAACTAACGTTACGATTACCGCCTTACCTTTTCTCATTTCATCGGCGATATTTGATCTGTTCAAATCGCCCGAGAGCTGCATTCATGACCTGCAGCAGTCTGTCTCTGTAATCAAAAACATTTTTCCATCAATAAAGGTTGTCGGTACATTAAATGTTCAGTCAAATTCTCAATACAAGTGGATAACTGTTGTCTAATTATTCTCGAATTTGGTCCAAATAACGACATTCGGTCTATGTGACCCGCTCGCTTGTCTTTACTTTATATTTTTCTCGTTAAGACTTTCTGCACATTGTATATAATTATTATACAGATATCAATAATTCCACGGTATTATTGAACTAAACAAGTCTTATAATAATTTTGTCAACAGATACACAATTGTTATCTACCTACGAGTAAAAATAATGTTCCAAGGCAACTGCTGAAAACAATCAGCGGCGTAACGAGTAAAAAATTTTGTCTCGAGAATGTATAGTTTTGTAAAAGGTTTTAGCGCGGAACTAAATTACATGCTCAGACTTGAATTTTACTTCTAATGGTTGTGCAATACCAAGATTAAACTACTCTCGTCTGTTTTCACACGCTAACTACGGTTTTCTGGACGATAAACATAAATTCAATCGAGAAAATTAGACGCTGGCTCAATATTCAGATGAACCGTCAAAAACACTCGACGGCGCAGCGAGTGAAAAAGTTCCGTCTCGGAAATGTATGTTTTTTTTTTTAAATGATTTTGCAGGGATAAATTACATGCTCGGACTTGAATTTTGTTTCTAACGGTCGTGCAGTACCAAGATCAAACTACTTTTACCTTTTTTTCACACGTCAGCGACGGTTTTCAGGCACAAGGACATAACCTCTTCGAGAAAGTTTTGATTTTTGTTTCAAGACTTTTTTTGGTGAAAAATTTTTAAATTTTAGGTTAGAAAAGTTTATACGGGTTTGAATATGAAAATTTGATTTAGAAAACTTCTTCACTGCCAACTTTTTTGTTAAAATTCTGATTGAAATTACGCACCGGCGTTGTAGCGTGACTTGCAGTTTTTTTTAACCCCGGCGTCGGTTCCGGCACAGAAAAATAACTTTCTTTTTCTTTTTCTTAATTGTTCATGTCCTCTGAGCTTTTGACGAAGAAAATAATTAACTTACGGAGCCACAAGCGACACCCCGACCCGCTCCGTCCCGCTGCCTGACGCCGACTGACGCCGGTCGCCACGACGCCACGGACAAGTTCGTGCCTGCGTGAGCCGCCATCTTGAAAGTTCGCATGACGTCACTTCAGTCAGTTCAAATTCTGGCGGGATCAGCTATTCTAGAATCATAAATCGTTGACTGAAGAGATCTACATATATCTTCAATCAACGCATAGATGAATGTTTTTTAACTTCCTTGTTTATCACATCACATTATATTATATTATAGGTTGAAATCAATTTCAACAGAATTTGAACTATAAAAAAAAAAAAACACAGAACTTTAGCAATTAACAAAATTACTGAAGCAATTAAGTTTGGTATATTAAAAATTGGAAAATAATAAAATCACGAGCCAGCTTTACATAAGTATTTTACAGACAGTGTATGTTTGTACTTGTTAATTTTACAGACAGTATATGGCTGTAAATGCCGATTTTATCGACCGCAAGAGTATGTCTATAATTGGCCCGACCGGGCTTCCGTACGTACGATTGAATGATGACAGATGGTGGAGCATATTAACCATGCCGGGATTTTAGACTATCGCGTATTTGCGCCATGCATCCGAAGCAGGTGCCCCTCCGAAATTCTAGTGCCACGATGTAGCGGTAACAGCGATAAAAGCGACTGGTACTCTGGTATGTACCGGTAAAAATATAAGCCTACTACAGCTTTATCGCAATGCGATGGTTCGAGTTCGTTTTCAAAATATGATCAAGAATACAATTGAATAGAAATTAAATAGTTGGCCGGGTGGGATGTGACAATCTCGCAGAAACACGTATATCCGGAGTGTTTTGAAAGATGATGAAAAAAGAAGCAGTGAGGATAGCGAATACCAAATTAGATGAAATTGCCCCCTCCCCGGCCCTAAAAAAAAAAAAAAAAATTTTAAACGTATCGACTGGTACCGTTTTTACATTCAACGCTGGTATCAGTTGTCCGATTATCACTTCCGGACCAGAATCAACCTGGTCGAGTGTACGAGCATTGGTACGGGTTCCCATGAGATAGAGAGCTGAAACTTTACACCGACTTTTTTTTAATGTATTTGGCAAATCCTCTTTGGTATTTGGAACCAATTCAGGTGTGAAAACGGTTATCAAGATTCAAAAATATCCAAAATAAGGATCATCATAATGTAATGAACATTATGTACCGATACCCTTATCTGCAATGGGACCTCCTCGGACATCCATAAGCCACAGCATTTCAATTAGTCATGACTATAGTCATGACTCATTAGGGAAAAGATCCTTTCCCCTTGGATTGCGAAAGAAAAAATAATTAAGCTGACGGGCATTATAGCTAGTCATTCGCAAGTTTTCTGCGGTGTCGAGTCAATTTAGAGCTGCTGAAGAACATCCAACCTCTGTATAGCTACACGCAGACACTCGAACCACGAAACGGTATGTATTTAGGGAAACAGAAGATAATGGAAATAAACTTTGGTGATCACTTTTCGCGAGTATTTTTATCAAATTTGTTGCCTCGCTAAAATATATGGAAAAAGGCCAAATTTTCTAACCAAGATCTGATCTATATACCAATCCTTGATCTATCCAACTTTCCAAAGTAGAGGCTTCCAATTTCTCGTTGCCAAACGAAAAATCTGTATAAGACATTGTTGGGAATGATCAACCCGTGATAATGTCCGGTAAATTAGAATCATGCGATAAAAAGCGAACATCGAATGGGAATGACCATACCCAAAAGATTTGAATTTTGAATTTTGAATTTTCATTTTTTCTCTGTCGTAAAAACTGCCAGTTGTTTAATTCCGTAAATTCGAATCTAGGAGCTCGAGTTTATCGAACATGCTGCACCATAAAAGGTGATTGGCCAGATTTTGAGAATACGTATCGTACCGGAATCGGAGTTCATGTCGCACAAAAAAATGTTTCATACGAAAATCGTTTGATTTTTCAATTAAAACAAATTTGAGTAATAAAAAATCTAGGTTTCCATTTGAAAAAGCAACGTTGACCTTTCCCTGAGCTCACTGGCACCTCCATAGAAAAATCCGACAACGCCAACTTTTTTCTGCGTTTGAACCCTGCGACTTTCGTCCGAAATATTTTCTCATATATCTTTCTTGGTTTGGGAAATATCGGCCTGGGTCGGTTAAAACCAATCACCCTCTATAAGTCAGAGAATATTTTATCAATTGTTTGCAGACGTTCGGAAGTTCTGACAGATACGCACTTTTTGATATCAGGGGGCTTTTGTTTCAATCATACGGAGACTAGATGATTCCATGAATTCGCTGTGAGGAGAATTTTGTGCGATATTAATCCGCGAATTGATACTGATCGACACGCGTTGATCTCGAAACTTCATAGAGCACAGCAGGGAATTCATTTTTGTTGCAAGCGTTGTACGCTTATCTACTGTTTTTTCGTACGATTCATATTTCGTTTTTCGCCGCAATGCTGTAGTTTCTTTGTTATGCAAAAAAAAAAAAAAAAAATCGTTGGTGAAGTTCGTTAGGAAGATTGTAGAAAATATGCATTCTTAGCCGATCGTTTGCATACAGGTCGACGGGGCGTTTTCATTCGCGATTAGAATAAATAGCAGTGAACGTTCGGGAGTCAGGATGTGGCACGTTATATATATCTGAACAAAAGTCGACTTGGCTGAGAATAATTAGACTTATGCGTAATTAGATTTATCTCTCGACCACTTCCACATACAATTACGTCATTTTTCGAGTAAAAAGTACCGCTAACCATCATAATTATTCATTGAATGATACGATCAGGAAAACAATGACTAAAAAGAGCTTAATTCGTCATCGGGCATGGAAACCACTTGACAGGCGGAAAGTCCCATAACGCCTACCAAACACAATTTCTTCTCTTTGTTTGTTTCTTTTTTTAATTTAGAATTTCATTTTGAACGTGAATCTAGGCAAACGAGTGGATATCAAAGGTCTACCTCAAGAGTCTGTTTGAAGTCCACTGAACGAGGTTGCAAATTCGTTAAAACTACTAAACAGTTGGTTTTTATTATTTAGGGATCACCGTCACCGAATTTCGAAGACTTAAACTTAGCTATGCCTTTTTTTCAGAAGATCATAAGAAGCCAGACCTGTATCAATTTCACTGTAAGGTTCTTAGGCGTCTTTTTGGACACCGTTCTCAACTGTGCCAGCAATTTTATTGATATAACCAGTAAGGAACATAAGAAGACGAAGATAATCACATGAATTGAAATGTCCGCCTCCAGTTGAGCAATATAAAGAAGAAGGGATTTTTTATTTTTTTTTGATTTTTGTTGATAGAAAGGATAACTAAACGCGATGGAGGTAACGCTCGAAAGTAAGTATATCAACCCATAACATCAGTATTTTGCGTAACTCAATGTTCCAGTATTTTATTTGGCGATAAATATATATAACAGTCCGTAAAATGTGATACTATACGCATATCGTCGCAAAGTTTTACAGAAGGGCTTAGGATGTTTTCCATAAAAATGAATCCAAAACCCGTTAGATATTTTGACAATGTCATGACCGAATTTTACATTATAACCAAGGGCACATGATATGTCGAAAAAAAAGTAGGTAATGTTAACAAAATAGGTACATTCCCCACTATATCTGCAATCTCGCATATAAAAACGCACCATGTGCAGTTCGCTTGGTTCATTGTACTGTTATATTTGCCACATATTTAATCCTGTCAGTGTTTTTTTATTACAGCATATATGTTGCTCGGTTGATCCTGCTAAGAACGAAAACAGAACAAAATAAAAAATTTTTGTACTTTTTGTGCAAAATAACAGAAGTTTGTTACTGTTTTCAAAACAGTAACGAACATACGACTTTTTGTTATGTTTTTTTGTTTTACAGACTTTCAAAAGGTCCTTCAAGAACTCGATTCTATTCTTAAGAATGCTTCGTTCTTGGGAATCGACGGAGAATTTACAGGACTAAGATCTGGACTTGATTCTAACGCGTATGAAACGCCTGCTCAATATTATGCTAAACTTAGATCAGGTTCGATGGATTTTTCGCTCGTGCAATTTGGATTGTCTGTATTTACTTACAATGCAGTGAAACACAAGTAAGTTGGTAAAAATTGTCCTTTTTTTCCAATAATAAATAGTTTATTTTCATTTATTTTTAACTTGTTTGGTATGAAACTTTGTATTGATGGACATTTTTCTCTTATAGATATCTTCAGCAATCTTATAATTTTTACGTATTCCCAAGACCCTTGCATCGCACAGTTCCTGACTGTCGATTCATGTGCCAAGCATCTGCCATCTCATTCCTTGCTGACAACGGATTTGATTTCAACAAACTATTCAATAAAGGAATACCGTATTTGACCAGCGCGGAGGAGGAAAAACTCAAGAAGAAAATAGAAGACGAACAGAAAGCTAGGGACGGTAATAGCGAATTAGTCTCTATCCCGGACGCCGACAGACCTCAAATTGAAGAGATATGGTAATAATTAGATTTTACCCAATTTTTCGTGATTTCTATTTCGTATCACTGTTGATCAGTTTTGAGAAATAAAAGATGAATTCTTATCCGGTTTCATTAATTCTTACTTAAAAGAAATTCTTTGTCAATTTTAGCTCGAAAATTGACAAGTTTTTCTACTCCAAAGCGAAGAAGTTGAGGATCGACGAAAAATATAATCCTTTCATAAGACTAATAATACATCAGGAAGCGAGAATAAGATGGCCGAACAAACTCACAATCAGATTTGAAGGAAAATCTGATAACGGTGGACCTTGCCTTGTCGTACAGAAAACCGGGACAAGAAGAGAAGAGGAAGAGAAGGAAGCTAAAAGGCGAGAGAAAGAACAATATCAAATTAAAAAGGCCGTTGGACTCAGTACTTTGCTAAGAAAAATCGCAGATTCTGTGAGTATGTTAAAACGTATGTAAAAATGAAAAAGAAAAGAAAATAGATAAGGGATACTCAGAGTTTGTTCTTTGTTTGTCTTTTTTGTTTTCAAATATTCAATGAAATTTTTATTGTTCTCAGGGAAAGTTGATAGTCGGGCACAACATGCTATTGGATCTTTGCCACATTGTGCATCAATTCTTCGAACCGCTTCCAGAAAGTTATGACGAATTTAAGAGACTGATTCACCGTGTATTTCCGAAGTAAGTGAAAAGTAGCGAATCTTTACAGCATTTATCCAGCTAACTGCAGTTTCATTCATTCCTCAGCCTAGCTGAAGCTTAAATTTTTAAACTGGAACTTGAGAAATATTGAAAAACGCTTTATGTATATCTTTCTTCGCTTAATTTACAGATTATTGGACACTAAAATAATGTGCCAGTCCCCGGAATTCAAAGAAAGCATTTTAGACTCTGGTCTAGATGCTCTTCATAAAACAGTGAGCGAACCGCCATACCGTATACCAAAAATGGAAGTAAGGGATGTTAGCCCCCCATTTCCAAAATTTTCGAATTTCGAGGGTTGCTCTGGTTTGCTCCGAGGTTGCTCTACATTGCTCCAGAAAAGTATGTCAGCAAACTTAAAATCAGCCCAACAGTGATTAAAAAACCGTTTTTCACACCAGCCCCCCCTTTTTCGAAAAAGTTAATTTCTTGCGATTGCTCTGAATTGCTCTACTTGTTCCGAATATTGCTCCAGAATAACAATATCGACAAACAAACAGTGTTCAAGCAGGAGCCAAAATACCTGGGGGAGCTTAGCCCCCCAGTTTTCAAAATAAAAATGTCCAAAAATGGTATTGGATGGCTACAAACTTGCTCTGCATTGCTCCGAAATCGGAAGTTTTCAAATTGGAAATCCGGCCCGATAATAAAAAAGTAATTCGAGGCCGCTCAGCTACACGGAGAGAAATTTATCGAAGAAGCTCCCATACAATTATGGTAGTCTGGAGACAGACGAGTCGATGAAGAGATCTACCATATTTTGTAGTTGTCGAAACTACCATAATTCATTACATGGTAGCTTTTCCGATAAATTTCTCTCCGAGTGCATTGTTCCAGAAAAGTATATTTGCAAACTTGAAATCAGGTGAATGTGAAATGAAAAACCGCTTTTCACACCAGCCCCCCTTTTTTGGAAAAGTTAATTTCTTGCAATTGCTCTGAGTTGCGCTAATTGTTCCGAACATTGCTCCAGAACAACAATGCCGACACGCGAACTACAGTTTGTGCACTCTATTTTGATTCCCGTTCGACACGGTTTGCGTGTCGGTATTGTTGTTCTGAAGTAATGTTTGGAAAAACGGCTAAAATTCACTTTTCAAAAAAGGGAGCCTGGTGAGAGAAATAGTCCTGAAATGTCTAAGGTGCTATTAAAGACGCTCATCGCCTGGAAAACGCGGGGAGCTAAAACTCCTACATCACTTGACCGATCGTAATGAAATTTTGAGGATCGATGTATTATCTTTGCAAAAAGTGGAGCAATTTTTTACTTTCTCAAAATTTCGAAAAAAAACATTCGAAATTTCGAAAAATCCGCAAATTTTGAAAAAGTAAAAAAATCGCTACACTTTTTGCAAAGATAATACATCGATCCTCAAAATTTCATTACGATCGGTCAAGTGATGTAGGAGTTTTAGCTCCCCGCGTTTTCCAGGCGATGAGCGTCTTTAATAGCACCAGACCGCTCACCAGCGCCGCCGTCTTGCCACACAGCGCCCAAGAGTCCCGATAGAGGCGCTGCATGCCGCATGCAGGGTATATAAGTTGGACGGTGGTGCCGTGCAATTCAGAATAGAAAAAACCACAGCGTCTGTTCAACAACCTTCCCAGTAGCTACGCTCAACAAGTCAGCGAACCCTCTATTATTATAGATTATGCTCAAGATCCGATGATTGATGCTTAGTCAATACTTAATTGAGTTATCAAAATTACATAAATAGAAAATGGCGCATTGCATGCCACGGCTTTTAGAAGCAATATTATCGCCCAATTACAAGGAACTAGTGGATCCATCGGGAAAACCACTCGTACCAAGTTCCGATATTTACCAAAAGATCAGTGCTGAAATCAGTGATCCTGACAAAAATATTTTTATAAGCCCTAAGAATATATATACGATTCTTCAGAAGAATCGGTATGATGCCTGGACCAAGTTTCTTGAATTTCACGAAATTCAAATCAATAATGATTCTACATTCAATGATTCAGAGAAAAATGAAACCTTGGATGACTCTAAATCGACGCACCAAATTTCGTTTAATTTAAGTCTACCGTACAAAACATGGACTATTATGTCTCCAGAGGCAGTGACATATTCGGACAAAAAGCAATGTGAAAGAAGGTACACTGTTCTATTGCGAAAAGTTTGGACAGACATCTTATATGAGAAACTTTGGGAGCAAACCGCGATACCGTGCCCTATTTCATTCAAAAGGTGTAAAATGTCCGAGTCTGGAATATACCTGAAGGTTACGGGTAGATGCACAGAATGCGAGAGCACTTTTTCAGGAATGGTGACGAATAAACCGGCTCCTAGACATGACGTGATAATGGAGTGTGTGTTGGAGAATTTCGATGCGTCGATTTCGCATCATAAGAAGCGTCAGCTAAAAGGCAAACGGAGAGTTGACGTTTCAACAAAAATGGTAGACTGTAATATTCTGCCGTGTATCTGGCGCAGAAACGAGGCGGATAAATTAATGAAGGTAGGGGACCCTGAACCTCCTCATTTACCGAAGAATTCAGTTTTACGAAAGGCAAAACAAGAACGTCACAATGCAATCCTAGGCTTGACCGGCGTTGATCCAATTGAAAATCTGAGAATCATGAAATACGAACGTCACATCGGAGAAATTCACTCGATTAGTTTGGATCCGTTTCACGTCCATTATTGGACGCAGGAACAAGTAGCTGTATTCATAGAGTACTCTCAATCCATTTGTATAGACGGCACCGGTTCGTTGGTAAAAAAACTGAAGAAGCCGACGGGAGAACTTTGTTCACACATTTACCTATATCAAATCGTCACAGAAACTCCTGGTGCAAAAGTGCCCGTTTTTCAAATGCTAAGCGCGTCTCAAAACACCAATTCGATATGCTATTGGCTCAATGAAATCATACGAATTGGCAACAAACAGACTACAAAATTTCCATTGCCGAAACAAGTCGTCTGCGATTTTGATAAAGCGTTGATGGGTGCGATTGTAAGGGCGTTCGGAGAATGTCGGGACTTGAAAGATTATTTGTCGCGATGTTTTAGGTGTTTGACCGGCTCGTCGAATGTACTGCCATCGTGTTTTCTACGCCTGGATGTATCTCATTACATTCATATGATTTGTAGGTGGAAAGAGCTCAAAACTCTTCATCCTCTCGCGCGCACGTTCTGGATCATGGTAATGGCGTTTCTCACTAAAATTAGAGATTTTGAGGAGTTCCAAGAAATTGTGAAATCTGCTATCATAGTTTCTAACAGCCAAACGTATGGCAAACATGATGACGGCTATCCCTGTTTAGCTGAGGAATCATTTCAGCGACTGCGCCAAATAATAAGAGGAGATTCAGACACAGTCAAGATCGTGGAAACCGAAGAATCTGCTATGCGAAATGAGCAGGAAGTTGAAATACTCGGTTGTTCCGATAATAACGACGATAATAATGATTGCGAATCTGAAATAGTTGCATGGGCAACTGCATTTGCTAATGAGTCCTTAATAAAAGCTAACTGTGCGCAGTTGGCACACAAAGGGGATGACGTCAATCCATATTATACACCGGCTATAGGGCGACGCATCATATCGCTCATACATTACTTTCCCATTTACTCAGGTACTATGATAAATATATTTGGTTTTGGGACTTCGACTGCCACCTCATCTGCAGTTGAGGGTGAATTTAATGATTTAAAACATCGCTTGTTACGAAACGAGATCCGCCCAATGCGCATTGATAAATTCGTAACGACTCATTTAAAGTCATTTTCCGGACGCGCCAAACTTGCCATGGCCAGGCAAAACAACGATGACAAAATCCTAATTAATAATAACAGCCAACTCAAATTAAAAACACCGGATTCCTTCTTACACGATATTCAAAATTCTGACACGATCAATACTGAAGAGACCGTGGACCATACGAACGAGCTGAGGTTATGTGACATTGACCTGGTGAAATCGGAGGTAGCACCAGAACCTACCGCACATTGTAGTACGGAAAGTGACGTAGCATCATCTACAGAAGAATCGCATGAATTAACACTTGAGCATAATTGGCGTAATAGGAATGGTCCCAAAAAAATCAAACGAACCTACTTGGATTCACGTCCTGAGTTAAGGATAGCAACATCTTGTAATAGTCGAAAGGTGTATATCAATGTTTTACTGAATGGAAATATTTTGGAGTCCATTAAAGACAAAGGCCGAAGACTTGTCGTGACTAATACTTGCGGATTCGACAGTATTGTCCAATTGCTGGCCGCTGCATGTGCCCATGACACCTACCAGGAGGCAATTCGGACCATTTTTTCAGAAGCTTTTAATTTTGTAAAGCTTTTTCTAGAAAAAGGAGCCTGCAAACAGGTTTATGCCGAACGAGCACGTCTATTAGCCAAAGTTTCGTGCTTTGTGTTTCAAGGAAGTACACCTAAAGTAATTACCATCGACGCCAATTCCAACATTTGTAATCTTTGCGAATGGATCTTTCAAGATGACTATAGTAAGGATCTGTGTAAGACATGCGTCCAGTGTAAGAATGTTATTACTAAGAGCCGACTATTGGTTTCATTAGATTTTGATACGATTAGTGATCACGGGTACGGGAAACTAGCTGAAGCTATCAATCTTAACGATATCGTAGAAAGGCAAAGCGTGTGTTCAAATTGTAATGGCCAAGTTGAAGTGAGTGTCAAATACCGCTCTCATTTGTTTGTTGAATGCATAGGAGGGGACAATGCCAAAATAATTATTAAAACATTTCCGTACACCATGACTCTGAGCGGATCTAAGTACACTTTGGTGGGTATCGCTCATTATTATGGTGGCCGTAATTTGAAGTCGATAGGGCATTATACCGCGTTTGCGAGATATGGAGACGATTGGTTTGAAATAAACGATACAAATGCGAAACCGAGACTTACAACTGACGATCAAATAGTGAACCCAGTCTTTTGTTTGTATGTCAGAACGTAATCATAGGGAGTTCAGTGAAATGCCAGAATACGATTAGATATTTCATATGGTTCACCAAGCAAAACTGAAATGGTAAGCAATCGATACAAATTTTTGGATAATACATGCAATAATAAAATACATTACTATAATAACAGAACTAACACGTATGATATATAATATTAATAATAACAGAACTAATACTAATGATATATAATAATAATAAGAACAAAAACAATAATATTGATAATAATTGTAATGATGGTTGATCGATATTTACTCATTGTTTTCTACAAGCTGGTGATTAAAAAATGCAACAAAATCGTGGTGCTTTGCTTCTTCATTGAGCGACAAAAATATGGACATTTGATCATATACACCGATGAAGATACTGCCATGGATTTATTTCATTAACTATACGTCATTTGCCTTTCATATAAGGGTGTATAAATAATTCTCAAATTTCTTCGTGTTGTCTACAAATATTATACCTATATCACGTTATTCCTTACAAACGACAAGTACAAGATATAAACTACTGATAAGTGAAAAAATAACAGATAGAAAAGAAAAACAATGAAAACAATATAAAAGATGGAGAAAAAAAATATATAGATATATACCATATCGAAAAAGAGAGGGGAGACTTTGGACTACATGCACGTAGTCTTTTCGGCAACCTGTGCCTTTTATACCTACTATATAGTTATAGAATTTTTTTATGTTATCCTACAATTTATATTCCATTATGATGTTCTAAATATATTCTTCACCAACTATAAATAGACGCTACGAGCGATCGACCAATAAAAAAAATGTAACAAATGAAAATTGAAAAAGTTGAAAAAAGAAAAAAAAGTAGAAAACTTAAAAAAAAATAAAAAAAAAAAAATGAAAAAAAAAAAAAGAAAAACAATGAAAACAATATAAAAGATGAAGGAAAAAAAATAGATAGATATATACCATATCGAAAAAGAGAGGAGACTTTGGACTACATGCACGTAGTCTTTTTGGCAACCTATGCCTTTTATACCTACTATAGTTATAGAATTTTTTTATGTTATCCTACAATTTATATTCCATTATGATGTTCTAAATATATTCTTCACCAACTATAAATAGACGCTACGAGCGATCGACCAATCAAAACAATGGAACAAATGAAAATTAAAAGACTTAAAAGAAGTCGAAGAAAAATACAAAAAAACAAAAAAAAAATTAAAAAATTAGAAGAAAATTGAAAAAAAAAATACAAAAAAAAATTACAAAAGAGGGAAAGGTGGTTGACAACCTGCACGTGGTCTTTCCTGCATGCGCACACGTAGGATAGCATCCTACGTCAACGACAGCGCAACCAATGTCAACGAATTATTTTCTTATTTTCGGGCTGGGTTTCCATTTTGAAAACCTCCGATTTTGGAGCAATGCGGAGCAAGTTTGTAGCCATCCAATACCATTTTTGGACATTTTTATTTTGAAAACTGGGGGGCTAAGCTCCCCCAGGTATTTTGGCTCCTGCTTGAACACTGTTTGTTTGTCGATATTGTTATTCTGGAGCAATATTCGGAACAAGTAGAGCAATTCAGAGCAATCGCAAGAAATTAACTTTTTCAAAAAAGGGGGGGCTGGTGTGAAAAACGGTTTTTTAATCACTGTTGGGCTGATTTTAGGTTTGCTGACATACTTTTCTGGAGCAATGTAGAGCATCCTCGGAGCAAACCAGAGCAACCCTCGAAATTCGAAAATTTTGGAAATGGGGGGCTAACATCCCTTACTTCAAAAATGGACGAAGTTGCTGGACGAAGCTACACATCTCATGTGGACAAATCTCACGAAGCTGGCTACGACGCTTACATAACTGGACTGTGTTTCATTTCATTGTCTAATTATTTAGGTACAATCTAGACAGTTTTTGTTTTCCCAACATTTAGCAACTATTTGAATAATTTTTCAACCAATCTCCACTCAGAGTTACCCAGGTTCATATTTTTTTTGTCCATTTCTCAGGCTCTTTGCAAAAGCCAGTGTCTTCTGTCGTCCTTCCAGACTCATCGTTGCTCGATCCTTTTATGAATAAGTAAGTAATCGATAGATTGATTATTTTCTTGTACAATTTAAGGTCAAGGTCGTAAATTAAGCGAAAATCTTGCTTTCAGATTGCTTATATCGAGATTAAAAGATTTTCCATACATCGATTTGGTAGGAAAAGATCGTAAGTCCTTGGTTCCTGACTTTTTAAGGTTTTGGAATGATACTAATTTGCTCTATCCTGATCTGACATCAATAAATATCGATATTTCATCACAAATATTATTTAATTACAGCTAATCCGACCAGAGATCATGTATTTCATATTACTTTTCCAAAAGAATGGAAACTGAGCGATATTTATCAGCTGTTCAATCCTTTCGGTGAGTGAAATCTAAACTATTCAACCCACGTGTTAAGATTTTGATCATCATATGAATTTTTTATAAATTAATTGGAATATCAATTTTGAGTAACAGGTTATGAATTTTATGCTTTTAGGTGGCGTTTATGTTTCGTGGTTATCAGAGACTACTGCTTGGATCGGCTTAGATCAGCAAGATCAAGCAGCTGCTGTAAACAGACATAATTTTACGATCCCAAATTTTCGACTGCAAAAATATTCCGAGCATCAGGCACTCCCTGCCCCCTGAGCTTGGGAGTCTAGATTCACGTTAATGATAATATTAATTATCATTATTATTATTATCATTATTATTATTATGATTATGATTATGATTATTATTATTATTATTATTATTATTGTTACTGAGAATTATTTCGTTCAGTAATTAACGAAATTGATAAAAAAAATGTATTAATTAAAAAATAAACGAGAAGAAAACTTCAACTTCCTTCGCGTTGAGTTTTTTTTTTTTTAATTTTACTTTGATTTCCTATTCAAATCCTTTTTCTTGTTATTTGTCTTTTACTTCAGAACTGATCATTACTATTTTTAGAAAAATAGATTTTTTTTCTTTGTTTTTATATAATATAGAATGTATTCACCATCCCCTTGATGGTATTCATACTTGAAACAGTTATTTTGTTCAGTTAATTTATTGCCTGATATGTAACTGGGTGGAAAATTGATTGCGAAAAAAATCAATCAAGAAAAGAATTGATTTGAGACGACGGCAAAGATTTGATTCACTGAAAGTACATACTATAAATTTAATTCGCGTTTATCCTACACGTCCAAATATAAAGGATATGAATTTCTAAAGTGTCCCGACTAGTAGGGGTCGTGTTGAGGCGGCCGTTAAGTCGAAATCGGCATTGCAGTCCGCGAAGAAGTGTATGCGAAGTGCGGGATATCGTGACGAGACTATACCATACTAATTCGTGCGTTGATTAAAATCAGAGGAATCGGCCAATCTTAGATCACATGAAATAAACATTTCAATTCATATAAACAAAACAAATCGATAAATGAGATTTATTTTACAAAAAAATTTCAGGAAAAACGCGAGCTAACACAATAGATGAATAGTCAATGGCACCGCCACACTACGCGATGTAAAGAAACTTGGAGAGCAAGAGGAAGATAAAGAGACAGTTCGTATAGAACGGCCTCTCTGCTTACACTAACGACAAATCGTCGCGGGAATTGGCAGATTAATCGAGGAATTTTATATCGCATGTGAAACTCACCACTCTGGATATCTGGATACACGGTTAGGTCTTCGAGAACGATCAATACGTATATATCCAATGCAATCCTTTGACGGGGATGAGAGCTAGAATGGGACACTACACTGCGAATATATTATACATGTATGAATATCATACAGTGAAAAGATTTTAAAAACACTTCACTTTCACCGGGGGGGAGGGGGGGCGGTGGCAGCTTCAGATGAGGGGGTTGAATTTGGGAAAACTTCACTCACTGCTTGAACTTTTATTTATTTAATTGGCTATGAGATTTAGAAGAATATTACACTGCACTGCAAATGTATTATATGCGTATGGATTCCATATGGTGGGCAGAATTTAAAAACACTGTATTTTCATTATACATTCAGATGGCGTGAAGAGAGCGAACGCGAACCTGTTGCACCCCCCGTCCGAAGACAACTGACTGGCGAGCTGAGGAGGATCGCGTCGGTGGTGTTACGCTACCCCCACTGATAGATGGTAGCACGTCGCCATAACCTGTGCATATTGTAAGCATTTTTGGGCAGGCAACGATTTGAGGTTAGGTATCAAGATAAACGATCGAGTAGGGAATGATTTCAGCGGGATGTGGAGGTGGCGTCGCTTTTACCGTATTGCCATCCCTTGCCGACACAATAGCTAAGCAGCCGCGATGAACATCACGATCCTCGCGAATGTAATCTACATATATTTACCGGCCGATTTCACTGTCTTCAATTAGCGCACCAATTAGCTGAACTCACGATAATCCGCAATACTTGTATACAGATAAACCGTCGCTCTAAATTACATTCGCGCGGAGGGATAACAAACACGAACCTGTTCCATCCCCTAGTCAATGGCAACTAACCGGAAGCCGTGTTACGCGGGTGCTTGTGGGAAATATTACGCGGACCACGGTGAAGTAAGTCTCGAAGCGGACTATTTTATAAGGCGCGATAATCAAATTACATAATAAATTGTAATGATAATTATTACAGATTATCGATTGAAGATTCTAAAATAATCATTGAAAAAATATTTCTCTGTAGAATTGTCCTACCCCTATATCCCTGGCCTATAATATTAGACGGGTATGATTGATTTCGGGATCCCGAGTTTGAAATTATTGATTGTTTACCATAGATCTGCAAAGCCATTCAGAATGGCAATACGGTAAAAGCGACACCACCTCCACATTCCGCTAAAATCATTCCCTACTCGATCGTTTATCTCGATACCTAACCTCAAATCGATGCCCGCCAAAAAATGCTTACAATATGCACAGGTTATGGCGACGTGCTACCATCTATCCGTGGGGGTAGCGTAACACCACCGATGATCCTCCGCAGCTCGCCAGTCAGTTGTCTTCGGACGGGGGATGCAACGGGTTCGCGTTTGCTCTCTTCACGCGAATCTAAATTAGAGCGGCGATTTATCAACGATTGTATACGGCTAGTGTTAGAATTTATCGTAAGTACGACTAATTCTGGTGTTGATTAAAGTGAATAAAATCGGCTAGTAAAAATGTAGATTATATTCGTGAGTTCGGAATAAAGTTTGGTTGTGTTGGCCATATTGTGCCGGCGAGGTTTCGAGCGTGACAATGCACACACCGGTAAAAGTTTTCTCTACAGTTTATTGTAGTCGGAAGGTTTCCTCCTCGCTATCGAATGGCAGGGAATGTAGTTCTTCAGTGATATCGTGAAAAAATATTGTGAAATTTGAAATATTTATGAAATTCGCTGTGTCGTTGGGTAATAAGATTTCATTTTAAAGTCAAGATTGTTGACGCATGCACTCGAACGGCAAATTCGAAATACCCCCAAGTATATAAATGTGCGGTCAATCTCCCCAAAACTATTTACAGCTTCAGCATTATTAATTTTCGGTCAGGTCGAAAGTTTTGCATTCAAAAAATGGTTGTTATATCAAATGTATTGGTTTAATAGTTCTGTTAGCAACAGAGAAATAATAATTCGTCGAAGCGCGGAGGAATAAAAATTCGTGTCAAGGTTAAGTTTGTTTACATGCAGCCGTGCGCGCACCACGATGCTCAGCGTCCTCTCTGTTATTTATTTGTCAGTAAAAACTTCTATTTCATTGTCATAAAAATATATATTTTAATTCGTAAACATATCGTAGTAGAATCATCGGAATAAAAACTTTATTTATAGTGAGTTGGAGAGTCAAGTGTGAGGAGCTGTCGTACGGTATGGAATATAATATAAAATAGTGAGCAATAGAACGAAGCCTTTTATAATAATGAATATCATCTGAATGTATAATGAAAGTGCAGTGTTTTTAAATTCTGCCCACCATATGGAATCCATACGCATATAATATATTTGCAGTGCAGTGTAATATTCTTCTAGATCTCATAGCCAATCAAATAAATAAAAGGTCAAGCAGTGAGTGAAGTTTTCCCTAAATTTAACCCCCTCATCTGAAGCTGCCACCGCCCCCCCACCCCCCGGTGAAAGTGAAGTGTTTTTAAAATCTTTTCACTGTATGATATTCATACTTGTATAATATATTCGCAGTGTAGTGTCCCATTCTAGCTCTCATCCCCGTCAAAGGATTATATTGGATATATATACGCATTCATCGTTCCCGAAGACCTAGCCGTGTATCCAGATATCCAGAGTGGTGAGTTTCACATGCGATATAAAATTCCTCGATCATTATTTTTTCTATAATTATTCGCGATTCACAATATTTATTGAATTATTCAATTAATTCTATATATTTCGTTGATAAAGCTTCATAACATTCTAACTGCACTCATATATGTACGTATAAATCTATTAATAATCGAATAGGATTTTGTAAACTAGACCGTTCTTTCCCTACAGCCATTAGCTAATATATAAAAACGGTGAGTTTTCATTACCACGGTGTGCGTGAAGAGGAGTGTTTGTGTTGGTGTAAATGACTAGTATTGCCCTATATCGAAATTCGTTTTTCCAGCGTACAGACAGGTAAACAGGTTTTTCCGCGTATGATATTCAGGGGGGTTGTGTGCGTACACTGAGTGCGGAATGATGTATGTGTATTATGAAATTAATACAAAACACTTCGCGTTCGCTGGGCTTTCGGTTTGAGGCGCGGGGTAGGCAGGACGCGATAGCCTGAGCCCGTTGCATGATATTCCATATCTTTTTTCGCAGCGTCAATTGATTGAGTCAAATTGGCAGCTAATACAATTAGTTATTGAAGAAATTTGATCTCTCGTCAGAAATTGAACCACAATCATAGATATTATTGTGCGGCTCGTATAATCACTATACTTTCAATTGAGTACCTATATAACTTTATCACTCTCATAATCGTTATGCAAATAATTATATCCGCGATACCAAATATTTAATCACTTGGATGGGCGAAACGCTTCACTGAACAAACGATTGCAAAGACGATTAATTACTTCACAGCAAATGAGGGGCTAACTATGTGGAGGTTTTGAAATCAGTAGCATGCCAGCGAATAGAATATCTTCAATCTACGCGACTCTACCGAGTCTCTTGATTCCATTCGCGATATCGCGATATTTGGTCATTTTAGTCATTGTGCCGGTAAGGCGCCGGTAGCAGGCGGCGGGGGCCAGAGACGGTTCTGCAGCTCATCTCAGCAAAAATTTTGTTTTCTGTTCGTTGCAGCGACAAGTTTCATTGCCTATGATCTACTAATCCTTTCGAAATGGCAAGAAAATTATATAGCTATACTGTATCTGTAAATAGTTTCGCGGAATTCTCAAGAAATGAAAAACCGCTTTACGGTCCGGTTTGTTTGTACAAGCCTCGTACCGCCGCTATATGTGACAGTCCTTATTTGCAAAAATTTAATGAACGTTTCGACTGTTAATACAATCATAATATCAAAGTCTAGAATATTTCATCATTCGAATGAGCAGAACTGTTGATAAGATCGTGTTCTTATCACCGGTAATGCAGCGTTTGACTCAATAATGTTACCACTCGATTCGCGTTGGTCTACTTTTTAGAGGCAACCGCTTCGAGTGCAGCACAAGTACCACAGCGTGTGGCGTTCATCTAAAACCCCGGCATGGTTTCCCCCTCCATTGCATTTCTCACACACAACTATGAATGTAGCAATGTTGAGTTCGGCGTTCGGCTAATCCCGTTATATTTCGTGGCAAGTAATCGGGTCCCAACGAATGGATTACGGCATGATTACCTGAATTGAAATGTCCGCCTCCAACTCCGTAATGTCTGTCGTGCGCTGAATTTAGCGCAATATAAACAATAACGGATTATTTTTTTTTTGTTATTGATACTGAAGGCTAAATAAATGTGATGGAGGTAACGCGCACAAGTGAGTATATCAATTAATAACATCTGTATTTTACGTAACTCAATGTTTCAGTGTTTTATATAGCGATAAATATAACAGTCCGTAATATATTACATTATATGCATATCGTCCTAAAGTTGTAAAGAGCGGGTTATGTATGTTTCTCATAAAAATAAATCCAAAACAAACAAGTCGTAATATTTTCACAATCTCATGACCGATTTTTAGGTTATAAACTAGGGCACATGTCAAAATAAATATAACGTCAACAAAATACATTCCCCACTACCTAAATGCATCCACGTTTTATTATACTATAAAAATCATATAACCTTATTCATGAATAAAAGTAACGATACATTTTTGTACCGTTATTCAATTCCTTTGACAATCACGTTTATAACTTGTATCACAAGTCGTATATACAAAGTTTAATGCAATGAGTATATGTATATATATATATATATATATATATATATATATATATATATATATATATATATATATATATATATATATATATATATATATATATATATATATATATATATATATATATATATATATATATTGTTTTTTTTAGGTCAATGTGCACATACATGCATATACATATACATAGATACATAGTTTGTAATTTATTGTACTGTTATATTCGCCACATATTAAATACTGTTAGTTTTTTTTTATTGTAGCGTGTTGCTTAGTTTATTTTCCTGAGAACAAAAACAATCAAAAAAAATGTAATTTTTGTTCAAAATAAGAGGAATTGACTTGTTTTCAGAATAATAATAAATAACCAACTTTTTAATATTTCTTATTATTTTACAGACTTTCAAACGGTTCTTGAAGAACTCGATTCTATCCTTGAGAATGCTTCGTTCTTGGCAATTGACGGAGAGTTTACAGGACTAAATTCTGGACCTGATTCTAGCGCGTTTGATACGCCTGCTCAATATTATGCTAAACTTAGATCAGGTTCGATGGATTTTTTGCTTGTGCAATTTGGATTGTCTGTATTTACTTACAATGCAGAGAAACACAAGTAAGTTGGTAAAAATTGTCTTTTTTTCCAATAATAATAGTTTATTTTTATTTATTTTTAACTTGTTTGGTATGAAACTAGTAATGATGGACATTTTTCTCTTACAGATATCTTCAACAATCTTATAATTTTTACGCATTCCCAAGACCTTTGAATCGCGCAGCTCCTGATTGTCGATTCATGTGCCAAGCATCTTCCATCTCATTCCTTGCAGACAGCGGATTTGATTTCAACAAACTATTCAATAAAGGAATACCGTATTTGACTAGCGCGGAGGAGGAAAAACTCAGCAAGAAAATAGAAGACAGACAGAAAGCTAGGGAAGATAATATCGAATTAATCCCTATCCCGGACGACGACAGACCTCAAATTGAAGAGATATGGTAATAATTAGATTTCACACATTGCTAATTGTTTGTGATTTCTTTTTCGTATCTCTTTTGATCAGTTTTTATGATCAAAAGATGAATTCTTATCTGGTTTTATTAATTCTGACTTAACAGAAATTCTTCGTTCATTTTAGCTCGAAAATTGACGAGTTTTTGAATTCTGAAGCGGAGGAGTTGATCATCGACAGATGTAATGCTTTCATAAGACGAATAATACATCAAGAAGCGAGAATGAGATGGCCGAATAAACTCAGATTAGAAGGAAAATCTGATAGCAGTGGACAATGCCTTGTCGTGCAGAGAACCGGGACAAAAGAAGAAGAGGAAAAGAAGGAGGCTGAGAGACGAGAAAAAGAGCAAAATGAAATTAAACAGGCTGTCGGACTCAGCGCTTTGCTAAGAAAAATCGCAGATTCTGTAAGTTTGTTAAAGTGTGTAAAATAAAAAGAAAAGAAGAAATAAAATGAGAAATACTCAGAGTTTGTTCTTCATTTTACTTTGTTCTTTCTAAACATTCAATGAAATTTTTACTGTTCTCAGGGAAAGTTGATAGTCGGGCACAACATGCTATTGGATCTTTGCCACATTGTGCATCAATTCTTTGCACCGCTTCCAGAAAGTTATTACGAATTCAAGGCTCTGATTCATTGTCTATTTCCAAAGTGAGTGAATATTGGCAAATTTTTACAGCATTTATCCAGCTAAATGCAGTTTTATTGATTCCTCAGCCTAGCTGAAGCTTAAATCCATGAAACTAAGCTTGAAAAATATTGAAAAACGCTTTATTTATCTTTCTTCATCTAATTTACAGACTATTGGACACTAAAATAATGTGTCAGTCGCCGCAATTCAGAGAAAGCATTCCATTCTCAGTCCTAAATGCTCTTCATGAAACAGTGAGCAAACCGCCGTACTCTATACCAGAAATGGATGCAGTTCCTGACCGGAGCTACACATCTCTTGTGAACAAATCTCACGAAGCTGGCTACGACGCTTACATAACTGGACTGTGTTTCATTTCATTGTCTAATTATTTAGGTACAATCTAGACAGTTTTTGTTTTCCCAACATTTAGCAGTTTTTTTAATAATTTTTCAACCGATCTCTACTCAGAGTTACCCAGGTTCATATTTTTTTTTGTCCATTTCTCAGGCTCTTTGCAAAAGCCAGAGTCTTCTGTCGTCCTTCCAGACTCACCGTTGCTCAATCCTTTCATGAATAAGTAAGTAATCGATAAATCGATTATTTTCCTGTACAATTTCAAGGTCAAGGTCGTTAATTAAGCGAAAATCTTGCTTTCAGATTGCTTATATCGAGATTAAAAGATTTCCCACACATCGATTTGGTAGGAAAAGATCGTAAGTCCTTGGTTTCTAACTTTTTAAGGTTTTGGAATGATACTAATTTGCTCTATCCTGATCTGACATCAATAAATATCGATATTATATCACAAATATTATATAATTACAGCTAATCCTACCAGAGATCATGTATTTCATATTACTTTTCCAAAAGAATGGAAACTGAGCGATATTTCTCAGCTGTTCAGTCCTTTCGGTGAGTAAAATTTAAACTATTCAACCCATGTGTTGAGATTTTGTTCATCATATTAATTTTTTATAAATTAATTGGATCATCAATTTTGAGTAACAAGTTATGAATTTTATGCTTTCAGGCGGCGTTTATGTTTCGTGGTTATCAGACACTACTGCTTACGTCGGTTTAAATCGGCGAGATCAAGCAGCTGCTGTAAACAAACATAATTTTACGATTCCAAATTTTCGGCTCCAAAAATATTCCGAGCATCAGGCATTTCTGGAAGCTAAAAACCTCAACTCAGCACAGGGAGATAGAAAACGGAAATTATCCGCTTCAGAGTGAGTAGATAATGAATATTTAATCGTTTAATCATTGACTTGATGAAAAAAATATTTCCCTTTTATCAAGAATCTATGAGTATTATTTTTGAATCGTGACTCGTGACTTTTTACTGTGTAGAGGACTGTGAGAATGTTGTGAATCAATTATTTTCAGAATTATATCATACAGTGCTGTTTTGCTTTCGATTATATTTAAGCAAATTTTCAAAACCATTTTGGATCTGGATTTGTATCCTCAGTCGGTTCCCGTTTGCCTTTTTAACGGCTAAAATATTTCTTGAAGTTGTCTTTCGGATGGCGCCACCCTTTTTGATCATTCTAAAAAGATTTGCGGGTTGCATTTAGTAAGGCGTGTTTTTTACGCCGATTATTATTTTTTTGGACACTTATTTGTTGTCGGTTTTATGGTTCGATTAAGCGATTAGTTGATCAATTAGAAACTAAAAATTATTTCAGGCTTAATAATTATTCTTTAATTATTAATCGACTTATAGTTAGTATCATTTTTGCTATTTTTATTTCATTCTCAAATTCCAGTTCGTGCCGAAGAAAATGAAAATAAATAAGAAATAATTCAACGAGGGGTGAATTGTTGATATTTTACGGTTTGAAACTATCAAAAACGTGTTTTTATATTTTTTAAGTACCTTCCACGTGTAAGATCTCATTTTTTTTTCCAAATCAGAAATTTGCAGAGATATTCGCGAAATTATAACAAATAAGCATTCAAGAACCATCAAGCGTAAAACTTGATCGAAGTTATCTCGTATAATTATTTATTTGCAATTATTTTATACGAATCAAATCACAAGATTTCGTTCATTTTTGTACATTTATTTTTTTAAACTTCGATGTATCGTAGCCAAGGATTGGATTCAACACTCCATAAACCCCAGGAAGTTTCGCTCGATTTACTATTTTCCGGTGGTATAGTAGTACATGTCGAGGTATAATATAAGCTCGCAAATAAATATTTCGAAACGTTGGAATTTCTCACCCTCGCAAACAGCAAACAGTAACAGTAACAGCAGCAGTTCGCGGTATAGATATAAAGTTTAAATTGTTGGTAGGTACAGTTGAGCCAGCCAGTCAGTTTGCTGGCTAGATAGCCGGCTAGCCAGCTGCCGAGCAAAACACATAGACCAAATACAGAATCGAATAAACATGGCAGCTGCTGACTTGAGACTGCAGTGCGAGTTAAACTCGGTGCATGTTCGAACGCGTGCGAAACTGTTCGTTCCAGAACTAACTGAACGGACTGACAATGAAACTATACCTGCGTGTAAACGAATTGCCGCAAACGCATATACATGTACGAGTAACCTGGACGCAAAGTTTACAATCGAATATGCTGAAATTTGCATACCACTTTGTTTATCTAAAACGTTCGATTCACCTCCCTCGATTTCCCCCATCTCTTGGGAAAAAATTCGCCCCAAAATAGAAAACAGAAAAAAAAAAATCGTATGTTTTTTTTCGTTTCTTTTTTTCGTTCATTTCAGATACTCAGTAATTTCTTTTCTTTTGTTTTTGCACCCTGGTCCTCTCTAATAAAAATACTTCGATGTCTTTGCTCTTTGCGAAGAACAAGGAATTTTTTTTATTGAATTATTTGAAAAGCGATATGCAAGACATTCGAGGTAGATATATAGATACGATAATACCTACCATACATCGGATAAACTTTGTCAGATTATATCCTACTGATCGTAGTGTTGTTATAATGATAATTGTTAATATGCAACTCACGAGTGGCAATATTTTCTTGACGCCTATATCTGAAATACTTGATCTGCGTCGGCACCCGGAGCAAATTCAAACGCCTTTTATAGGAGCGATGTATCTAAGCGAGGCGCGAAAGTTTACGTTAAAATATAGAGTCTGAATTGAAAAATGATTTATGTTTTCTTTACCTCTTTGCGGGTTTTTTATTTTTTTTTTGGAGCTTTATTCGAATCAAGAAAACGGTGAATTTTTTCATTTTATTTTTTTATTGGTATGGTAAAATCGCACCCGTTTCAACGTCAATTTTAAATCCCGTAGAATATCAATTTTCGAGTTGATTCTCCGTTCGTATACTTTACTCGTTCGATTATAGTATAGGATATATAAAAGTGCCCGCGACGATGCGACGCGACGCGACCCGACGAGCACGTACCGACCATGGCGATATTCTCTATTCAGATATAGAGATGAACGGGCATGATTTCTAACCGTGGGTAATTCTCCCCGTCCGCGTACTTATCGCTATCTTTTGCTTATTAAACCAATTAACACACCGACAGCTACCAAAGACTTATTATACCCACATCGCGGCATAGCTGGGTAGGTAGGTATAGGTACGACCCGCTTATACTGCGGCATCGTCGCCGGGAGCATTTTGTAATTTTAACGAAGTAGACTACACGTCGACGTCGATTAGACGCGCCAGCCAGCGATCTCTCATCGTATGGTATAATAATTTCACAATTTTTCATCCCTCGATTATAATGCGCGATTATATTTAAAGAAGAGAAGAAAGAATAGGGGAAAAATGATTTCGAGTTGCGGTTGAAAGAAACTTAGTACATCAAAATATATATAAAAAAATAACAATTACACAGGATTTCAAGAAATAGTGAAAAAACGTAGTTTTATTTTTTGATAGCTTCAAGCCCCAATAGCCTATATGTATAGACAAGCTTATACGACGTCTATAAACAATGTTCCGGAATGATAATCTCGACCTTAGGATCTCGCGAACAAACCCAGAGGCCAAAAGATACCGCAGCATGGCCATAGCACACTACACAGCACTGCACTGCACTGCAGCGTATTGCATATAATACAGCGCAGCATAGCATAGCATAGCATAGTAGAGGTATTAATGAGCCGCCTACGCTCGCTACCAATTACTATGCTTGTAACTCGTAACTCCTTCGACTGGTAACTGTAACTGCTAATCCCTCTCATTGTTTTCCATATACATGATCATTTTTTTAACACAAATCTTTTAACCCTTAAGCCTGGATTACACGAATTAAATAATACATACAGGATATTTTGTCGGGGCTTTTGTCGAACAAAAATTTAACCCAGATGAACCACTAATAGCTCCCGAAATTTTATTCGATTGATAAAATCAGCCTATATGCAATTTCTTCGTTTCGACGTTTTCTTTCGGATAAAAAAATGAATGGGAAATGATAAAATTAACGATTTCTGAGTGGATTTTTTTCAGTTTTAGCTCCCATACTAAATGTCGAAATGATGTGTAAATTTTCGGAATCTTTTGTCGACTATAATGGTTCAAAAAATCTAACTTTCGGAATTATCCGTGAGAATGTACTAGATCGAAGCTTTTAGAGATGAAAAAAATTATAATAACGAAAAAAAAAAAAAATATATAAAACTAATTTTGCAGTAATGCATGCGGACTGTTTAAATAAACCGTATGGAAAAAGGAGCCGGCGTGGTAACCGATGCAAAGCAGCAGTAGGTAGGTACTACGGTACAAGGTCCGAGGTATAAGGTATTATAGTCAGTAGAATCTCTCGTATAGAGAATGAAAAATCTGAACCGTGTAGAACTCATTACCGGCAATCCTGGAGGGCGTAGTCTCGCGTTGAGCCTGGAGCACTCGGAGTAGGTACACCAGATGCTATAGGATAGAATAACAGGAGGGAACGTATTATGTATGGAAATCGCGAACCTTGGAGGAGGCTAGTCGCTTCCTCATATGCCACGCATCTTATACCTACCAAGACGCTTTCCTAACTCAACCGACGCCTAGCGCCTCGCCTCGCCTCGCCTCGCGTCGGCTCGCCTAGTCGTCTCACCTCGTATTATCTTTTCGCGATCTTTTGTAATAATTCTTGCAAAAGATCTTCTTTTTATTTTATTTTTTTTTTCGTTTTCGAAGAGATAGCGCCGCGATGTTTGACGCTAAAAGGCGTTTCATGTCTTGACTAATTTGCTTTTACTATAAGATTAGCGATTATCTTATACGATAGTTTATTGCATTAAGAACGATTCCAAACGAATTTAAAATGTACGTAGAAACTCCTGTGTAAACCTGGGCATAATTTTTCGAAATAGTTTCGAAACATACCGACACAAAAAAATATATAAAAATTGAAAAATACATAAGAAATGCTATTACCGTCGCAATAATTTATAATCGTAAAGTACATAAGCGATCGGAGTAATATGTAAATCGTTTTACTCTTCACCTTACTACGTACCACCGAGGCAGCATATATTCTATACAGTATATATACAGCGGTGAGTTGCGATCTTAAGTTTCTTGTTCTTCTTCGTAATACGTCCGCGGGAGTGCAGGCAGGCAGGCAGGCAGGAGGGCATGACGGATATTTTCCTCGTTATACATACCTATCTCTGTAGTAATACCTGCAATCTAAATCTACTCCTTATACCATAATCTCGGTAAAAATTTACGCAAAACCTTCACTATATGCTAGGTATATAACTATAATACACACACATAACACATCCCCTTCATCCAAGGCGGTGGTGTAGTACGTCAAAGTGCCTATACCACTTCTTACTCATAAATCTCCCTTTTTTTTTTTTTAAAGTCCATTGTGTTTAAATCGACACAAACTTCTTGTCGCTAATTCTTAATGCGCACCCGTCTCTGTAACCTCGTATCATACCCTTACGTATATACCTTCAGGTGTTACGCCTAAGAGTGACGAGATATTAATGACCCTTTCGAACAGCCGGGTAGCTCTGGTCGGTAGAAAAATTGTTTTACTGGTTTATTAAGAAGAAATGTGTATTATGATGGTTTGAAGAAAGAAAAAATGACTCGATATCGTTTTCATTTCATCGTCAAAAATTTTTTTTTTTTCAAATTAAATATATGGATTGTGGTTGGGAATAATAAAATTACGAAAGAAATGAATGTCAGGTCGTTAGGTGATACAGCGAGGCTGGTAATCGGTCTGTAACGTTGATAGTTTAGCGTTCTTGTTTCTTGAGTTATTAACTCTGATATTATTCCGTGTCCTATAAGTTTAGATTTATTCGGAGCACGGGTTGACGGTTTTCTAGATGTATCGTCGTTCCTGGAGTGCTTATGAATATGCAAAATATAATACAAGCTAAGTCAAGTCAAGTCAAGCCAACCGGCGTACCTACTATACCTTTAAAGTTTAACACACGTATGTACAACACATACCATACATATATGAGAAAATTGTTTCTACTCTTATTCGTAAGAGCTCTGAGTTTCGAAGTATATAGTTGCCTTAGATAGTCGTGGTGCGTGCCTACTTCCAACATAGTTAATATGAGTGATCGGTTACAAGAAGGTCCGCGCTTCGGTAGGAAATTCAATTTGAAATTTAGTGAAAAATACTCGACACGCGCTTAAGGATAACCATTAGCCTTATGCTCTTTCGGATATCTTTCATTCACTGAAAGATCACCCACACTGACCTCTGTCTTTTATCCAGTCACGAGTCACGAGTGGACCGAACATCTCCCGACGACAAAAAAAAATATCTTTTTTTTTTCCTAGTAATACTTCGCCTGTAAAGGAACATCCTATCAAAAAACCGGAAGAAAATGGCGAAGAAGAATCGATCGACGAAGGCTGGGAATTGGCATCAGGTAAATCAATAAACGTATCTTCAATTTGTCATCAAAATGATATTAAATATGGAAAACAACGATCGAATAATAATCACTACGCTGCAGCAGGAGTATTAGGATTCAAAGAGAGCATTTCAAAGTCAGATAAAGATTCTAAGACGGATCAGTTACAGATAAAATCGGTACAAAAATTGAGGTTAAAAAACACCCTAAGTTTACCGAGCGATTATCGCGGTTCTGCAGATAAAAATAGTAAAAAAGAAATACCCAAGTATACGATTCTTCGTCGAAGTACCGATCATCACCAAATCGATATTAGAAATATTATTGAAAATTCCGAGGCCCTCAGACCTTTGGTAAAAAAGTTAAACGAGGATATGAAAAAGTCACAAATCGATGTTATTACGAAGGAAAAAATTGGCGATGCGGAAAATTTCGGCTGCAATGATTCGAATTTCACGAATTCAGTTAGAGAATCGGAAACGGTCGTTTCGGACGCGGATTCAGTCGGGAATGGTAAATTTTTAGAAATTAAAAAACAGAGTTTGGCAAGGGCGAGATCTAACCCGATATGCAGTGCAGACCGGTTGAAAACGGTTCACGAAAAATTAGACGCCGGTTTATCGAATAGCTCGACGTGGATGCAGCAGAAAAAATTTGTCAAAACGCCGGGATCTACCCCATCGGCAAGTCCGAAGGCAAAGAGATCGCCAAATAAAAAACACGCTAAACAAAAATCGAGCGATTTTTCATCGGGTATTAATTCGATAAATATTTCGGATAAGATTCAAACTACGAGCACGAATAATTCGGAGAAAAATTTGAGTAACGATAAAATGAAAAATTTTGAAAAATTCAGCAACGATAGACTCGCTTTTAACGCTTCGGGTTTCATCGAAAATAGAAACAAAGATGATAATAATCTTCAGGTTTTAAAAAGAAGGGAACGAGCGTATTCGGAAGAAAAAATAATCGAATTGAAAAAACCGTCTATGAAACTTTTGCGCAGCGCCCGTAAGCGTTCGGAAAATGTTATTCTTACCGGGAGTCTTATTTTCCGAGTGGCCCAGGTAGTTGGGGTACTTTTGTTACTCTATATTATTATTATATTTTGATAATGAAATTTTTACGCCTATATATTATATTGACTGCAGTAATAGATGATATCGAAAAGGAAGATTATTTGGTGACTAAACCGATTTAACACCGTTATAAAAAAATCGCAGATTCACCTACGCGGTATATAAAATCCAAATGCGATAGATTTTCATTATACTTTTCGAGTACGTTACGACGAAAATTGAAATTTTTATAAAAAGTATAATTTATGTATAAAATTTTTAACAATTTTTATTTTATTTTATTTTATTTATTTATTTTTATTTTTTTTGTTTTTCCTTATTTTATACCCTGAACCTATAAAAAAAAAAAAAATAATAATAATAATAATTCGTATACTTTCGAAAACTTCGTCCGTTTCTATTGTACAGTCGCGATGATGTAAGCTGATAGAAAAAAAAAAAAAAACTAAATTCAGAAAGAAACAGAACAACGAAAGATTAGAAATGAAATAATAAATATAAATAAATAAATTAAATAATTTAGAAAAAAAAAATGAACAACGTGAACAAGATTATATTGTGTAGATATATTAGGCAATATCTAAATCGAATCTCAAACCCTGAAGCAATAATTTTTGGACTTCGAAGTTACGCCGCGACCGCGACGTTATATACTCGTAATAATAAATACTGTACTTAATTTTAATTATTCATATTATGATTATTATATTATCTTTGAAATTGTATCGTGTGCTCATAAACAAAAAGAAAAAAAAAAAAAATTAAAAGATTTTCGTACGGCCAATATCGGGAATTATTTGAATGGCTGTTATATTATAATTTTCATTTATTTATTTATTTTTTTTAGAATGTACATGATTTACAATCGTTGGATTTTTAGAAGTTACAACATTCCATGCTTATTATATGTATATTATCGAGGTAGACGAAACAAAAATACGAAAAAAAAACGAAAAACGTAGAATCTTTCTGTCGCACGGAATGTATATCTTATTTATGACTTATACTGTTTATAGTTATAAGCTTAATTTTAACATTTTTAATTAATGAGACTCATCGTTAGCCGTATGACGTGTCACAATTTTTTATAATTAAACAATTTGTTGATACATACCTATAATTATATAGGTAGTTATGTAGCTTTTTTTCTTTTCGATTACGAGGTAAAGGAATCTCTTCTTGTTCTTCTTGAGTTTTTTTTTTTGTCTATTTTTTATTTATTTATTTTTTTCTATTATTTATTTGGAATTTTTGATTTTATATGGAATTTTATTGACACCATATAGATATATATGGAGTTTCTTTCGTGTTCTCTATTCTGTTTATTTCATTTCATTTTATTTTTTTTATTTCTTATTGTTTTCGATTTATTTAGATTTCGATTTCGTTTGTCCATTTTTTACCTAGTGAAATAGATCGCAAATTACTATTAGTTGACAGTATTGCGTATGAAGAAGCCCGGTCTCGGTACGGATAATAGGTATACTCGTCGATGTAGAAAAATTGTATATCAACGAATTAGGAATGTTTAAAAAAAAAGTACAAAAAAAAAAAAAAAACCTTTTTCTTCGATGCCTTCTCGAGCCTCGTTGTTATCTCCGTTCATTTTCGACATTCTCAATATTTGCCATATAAAGTGAAAAAATTAGTTTTTTTTTTTTTTTTTTTCTATATTAAAGGCCGGGCTGCTGAATGATCAAAAAGAACAGATCTTGCTACTGTTCTGATCTATTTACTATATATTCATATATATATATATTTTATTTTTAATACTCTGATATCTACGTAGTAGGTTTCCTTATGACAATATTGTTTTTTTTTTTTTTTCTTTCACTCGTTTTAAAGCATTATTTTTCAATGACTACCTACCTTTTCTCGTTCAGAAAATTA